>CM038678.1:653879391-654197606 GCA_021605205.1 Aegilops longissima | reverse complement strand
GATGTAATCCTCAATCTAGACTCGGGTCTGTTGTTCCGTCGTATGCCTCTATGTTTACGGGCTTAAATCCCGCCGGAAATTAAGTAGTCCAGCACCTCATCGGTGAAACATAGGGGTGCGGCACCCCTATATTGGGTGTGCCGTGATGTTCGGATATTTGGTGTGTTGCATTGCTTACTAGAGCTTGCTTTCTTGGCCCATAGATAGACCTAATGGGTCATCCTTTTGATCACGAATCCTTATCACGGATCAGCGTCTTTTAGGCTTGTCTTTGCGGCTTGCCGCTCTATGTTTGCCATGTGGTCGTCTATTCAACCGGGCGGCCTCTTTGTTCTTTGATTGCGGGGGATCTACGGCCTCCTCATCAAATTCGGGCAGTAGTTTGCGCTTTGGGTAGCTCTTTGTTTGGCGACTTTCGCCGTATTTGTCTGCGGTATTGAGTACTTTGCTCCATCTTCCGCTGTTTTGAGCTTCCACTTCTGTTTTTTCAGGCTACGTGCAGTGGCGACGAGCCTTTTGTGGAGGTTCTTCTGCTCCAACAACTTGTCCGGCTTGAGATCGTCCGGACTGTTATCTTCGCCGGGGACGGGTTGTTTATCCAAGTTGTCCTGTTGGACGGTTGCTTTCGATAGCATGTTAAATGCGTCCACGGTTTTCCTGCTCCATGGCTGGAGTGCAATGTGGCTGCCCGTCTTTGTCGGCGGGGACTATAAGGCGGTTCTTCGTCGCCGTTATGACTGCTTTTAGGGGTTTGTCCTTCAGAAAGCGTCCGTTGTTCCTCGTAGTCACTTCCTTTACGTATCCACCATGTATTCATCGTGGGATGAGGTGGCTGTCCGATTACCACAGGTGCTGGTTCATGAATTATCTCCTACATACGTCGTCCATACCGTCGGTGTCTTCGGAGTTGAAATCGAGCACGTCGTTTAGACTTTCGACAGTGGCTATGAAGTGGGTGGTGGGTGGGCGTCGAATTTCTTCGTCGTCCGCATACCAACCTTGTTGACCGTAGTCCGGCCAGGGTTCTCCTAATAAAGAGAGAGATTTTAGTGAATTCAGGATGTCGCCAAAGGGCGAGTGCTGAAAGATGTCCGCGGCAATGAACTCCATAATCGGCGCCCGATCGGATTTGATTAGTGGGGGCGCGGAGGGTTCATAGTCCGGATGGGAGTCCGGCACCTTGGAGTCACGAGCTTCGCAAAGGACAGGGATGGTGTTCGGCTCAATCACCGTAGAGATCGCAGCCCCCGAGGCGGTGTCCAGCCACTCGTCCTCGATCGTGAAAATCGGCTCCGAGCTAAGGGTCGGGCGGACATTGGTGCGGCCTCCGTGGCATCGCTCGTTAGCAGAGCTAGATTGTGCTCATCGAGACAAAGTCGCGCGCGCTTGGCTGGCTCAATCCGTCAAGATCAAGTCTCCGCGGATGTCGGTCCTGTAGTTCAAACTCCCAAATCTGACCAGACGGCCAGGGCGAAGCTTCGACCTGCTCGGATGGCCAAGTGAATTGGCCCGCAGGCAAAGCCACGTATCGAAGATCTGTCCGGAAGAAAAGTCTCACCGGACTTCATCGTTCTTGATGATCGAAGGAGCCATCGGGCCTAAAGATGGCGACCCGGAGGAACTCTCAATGAAAGCACCAATGTCGGTGTCAAAACCGGCGGATCTCGGTAGGGGTCCCGAACTATGCGTCCTAGGCGGATGGTAACATCGAGACAAGGGACACGATGTTTTACCCAGGTTCGGGCCCTCTCGATGGAGGTAAAACCCTACTCCTGCTTGATTAATATTGATGATATGGGTAGTACAAGAGTAGATCTACCACGAGATCAGAGAGGCTAAACCCTAGAAGCTAGCCTATGGTATGATTATTGTTCGTCCTACGGACTAAAGCCCTCCGGTTTATATAGACACCGCAGAGGGTTAGGGTTACACAGAGTCGGTTACAATGGTAGGAGATCTACATATCCATATCGCCAAGCTTGCCTTCCACGCCAAGGAAAGTCCCATCCGGACACGGGACGAAGTCTTCAATCTTGTATCTTCATAGTCCAGGAGTCCGGCCAAAGGCTATAGTTGGGCTATCCGGACACCCCCTAATCCAGGACTCCCTCACCAGCCCTCGCGAAATTGCGAAACAAGTACTACGCGTACATAATTACGCTCTGGAAATACCATGGGCATAGGGGGAGGGGCACGACCACGGCATGCCTAAAATGTGGCTCAACTTCACTAGGGGCTCCCGATTTCGTCATTCTTTTTTTCTTTTCTTACTTTCAGGACTCCACTCTCCGGAAGGCCTGTCCGGCAGTACAATCGCCGAACACATGATGCAACAGCCAGGGAGGCAGAAAGCTACGTCGAGTGTCCAGGTGGTCTCTATAACGAGCAGTATACTTGTTTCACATATCATCCCGCAGCTCGCCCTGAGAGGGACATGTCAAATAGTCCCATCTCTTGCTTATCGCACTATTTGTATCGTTCTGCTTTTACCGCAGACTTTTCGAATAAACAATACATAGCTTTTGTCTATTATTGCATTCCTTTTTTACGTAAATATGTTTAGTTATGACATTATGCAACCGTACACTTTGGTACGGTAAATACACCAGGGGCTTACGTACCCCAGAATATGGTGTGAGAAGTCCGAACACTCTCACGAGTGCGGCACCCCGAACTTATAGCATTATAACCATCGGCTCCGAATCATGTCTTGGGTCAATAGTTGTGTTTGCCCGGCTCCCATGTTTTGGTACCTTACGTTCCGTTATATCGGCTAAGGTAGCTGGGAGAACCATCTGCGATTGTGCCCGGTTGAGCTGGGCTAAGCACCTCAAAGGTGGAAAGCTAAAACTGACCGTCATGATAGGGCGAGAGTTGGTCGCTGTTTGAGAGGTTTTCGAGTCCCTAAAGACTTATGCCTCTTAGGCGAGGAGTCGGCTTTGTCCGGCCTAGGCGTGGATAAGCGCCCGAACTCGGTCTTCCTAATACTAGGCTTCGCTGAAATTTAAAATTATAGAATTATATGGCTAAGTGAGAGTGTTCAAGCATTATAGTCCGATTGCCTTGTTCGTTGTGTTGGCGCCTCCTCGAAGGACCCAAGAATGGGAAAAAAAGCGCTCAAGTTTATCCGAACACCCCAAAGACTCGTGGCATGGGGCGAAGCCGACGACTTCGCCATCTCTCAAATTTAATAAGCGGCCGCATGAAGGTAATATTTTAAATTCAAAAGCGTTGCTTAGCGCATATGAACAAGTTTTCAGCGTCTGAGATCACAAATGCGAGTTTACTCAAAAATACATCTTTGGAGCATTCATCCGCTATAAAGCGGGCACCCTTGAGACGCCCTCATAATACATCTCGGCTGCGATGCTCATTGCCCGGCGGTGGTCCATCCGTCACAAGCTTCTCGGCGTCCATCTTGCCCAGTGCACTTTAGCACGGGCAAGGGCCTCTGAGCACCTTCGATGCATCTGAGGAGCGCTTGATGACTTCAAGCCATGGACAGGCGTCCACACCGCCTCACCAGCCCAAAGTAGCTCCCTGGCATGGCCTCCCGAGCCACAGCGGACTATGAGGCCCTTCATGGCCTGTTCGGCCACCTTATGGAGCTCGACCAGCTGCTTCACTGGTCGCTCAAGAGGCACTGGGTGTCAGCCTCAAAGATCTTGAGACCGAACACCTTCTCCGTCGAGCTCCCTCCTTGGCTCGGTAGAATGCGGCAGCGTCGGACACATCAAGGGCAAGATCTGCGAATGCTCCTGGAGAGCTCCGGATTCGGGTAAGTAACAAGTAATTCACTTTCACGTGCTTGCTTTGCATAAAGAATTCCTTACCCGCCGCTATCTTCTTCATCGCCTCAATTTCCTGGAGGGCTTTTTGGGCTTCGGCCTTGGCAGATTTGGTGCTCTCAAGGGCCGAGGCGAGCTCGGACTCTCGAGTCTTTGAGTCAAGCTCCAAACTCTCATGTTTTTCCACGAGAGCTTGGAGCTCTTGCTGCACCTCCGCCACCCACGCCTCCTGCTTCTCTCGCTTGGTGCGCTCCACGGCCGCCTTGTCTTCGGCCTTGGACAGCGCTTCCTTCAGGGTCGCCACCTCGGTTGTGGCCCCTGTAACACTCACGTTGGTCCTGTCATTTTTTGCAACCACATTTTTTTATATTTTTACATAAGGTATTACTTACCTTCCTTGTCCTCGAGCTGCTTCTTGGCAAGGCCGAGCTCGTTCTCGGACCGCTCGAAGCTCTGCTTCAATGCATCGACCTCTGTAGTCAGTGCGGCAGAGGTCAGCAGCGCAGCCTGCATTCCCATATTGACATACTTATGTTGGACTCCTGCATATATCTTTTTGATCATCAGCTCGACTTTTCTTTCCGAACACCAAACTAAGCATCAGGGGCTACTGTCTATGCGGTAATATTTTTACATATCTTAAATACATACCTCGAAGCCTGCTAGAAGGCTGGCACAGGCTTCAGTTAGCCCGCTCTTGGCGGACTGAACCTTCTGGATCACCACACTCATAACAGTGCGGTGCTCCTCATCGATGGAGGCGCCGTTAAGCACCTCTAGCAGATTATCCGGTGCCTCCAGTTGGATGGAGGTCACCGGCGTCGTAGGCTTGCCCTTCTTACTAGGGGGCTGCCTGCCGGACTCTGGAACCACTGAAGGTTCCGGTGCGGTGTCCGGCCCAGGACCGGACTTGGAGCTCTTGGGGATTTTGTCCCCTTTGCGCCTGGAGTCCGGGAGGTCGCATTGCGGCGCCTCCAGGACCACCTCCTCCTGGCTTGGACCCATTTGGGACTCCACCTCGGCATCATCCACAGCGCGAGGGGAGGAGGCGGCCGGAAGTGAAGTGCTATTCACATCCGACGAGCTTAAGAAGCCGCTCGAAGACACGCCGACCTAGGCTCGGGGAGGACTGCATGATTATATTCGGCGTCAGAAGATATTGTGCAACAAAGGAACGCCATTTGTTATTCTGGTATCCGGATACTTACGATTTTGCCAGGGGCTTGGCCCTGGATGGCCACTCCTCTTCGCCGTCGTCGGCATTAGTGGAGTAGTCCGGAGGAAGGGTCCATCCATTCTTGGACCCTCCGGCCCCCCCAGTTGGGGCGGCCTTCCTTTTCTTCTCTCCCCCCGCTGGGGGAGAGACCTCTTTTTCCTCCTCCTCATTTTCACGGGAGGAGTCCGCCTCGGAGTCATCGGACGATGAGTCCGACACCACCAGGCGCCGGGAACTCTTTCGAGTTCCCTTGGCCTTATTCTTGGCCTTCTTCTCCGGCACCACGTGAGGTGCCGGAACCAGCAGCCCCGTCAAGCTGGCATCCGCTGGGTCTTCGGGCAAGGGAGCCGGACAGTCAATCTGCCCGGACGTCTTCTGCCAATCCTGTCAAAGGTAAGGGAGTTTAGATCCTGCATAAAGTCAAATTATGAAAAACAAGTATCCCGTAAAGGGTAATATAGCTTACGCGTTGGCTTGATGCTGCGGCTGATTCCGCGATCCTCGGTAGCGGATGCGGAGCTCGGCGCCCTTGAACAAGCACCTTCCAGCGTCTTCGCACGTGGTGTCGAAGAGCCTACTCGGGTTCGTGCCAGCGGATCAAACTCCCACAGCTGAAAGCCCGTTGTTGTACACGGGAGGATCCGGCGGATGAGCATGACCTGACTACGTTGTGAGTTTGAGCTTCTTGCTCACCAGGTTTTGGGCGCAGGTTTGGAGCCGGTCAGTTCTTCGAATTACCCCACAACAGGCCCGTCTCTTTCGGTGAGGTGAGCCGGTGGGGATGCCAGATCGAATTGGGGCGCTGCCCATTCAGGTCACACGGCTCGGTGATGTAGAACCACCCGATTGCCACCCCTTTATGGTCTCTGAAGGAGCCTCGAGCCATATGACGTTGGGCATCTTGCCCACCATGGCACCTCCGCACTCCGCTTCGCGGCCGCCCACTACCTTCGGTTTGACATTGAAGGTCTTCAGCCATAAGCCGAAGTTGGGCTGGATGCAGAGGAAGGCCTCGCACACGACGATGAACACCGAAATGTTGAGGATGAAGTTCGGGGCCAGATCGTGGAAATCCAGGCCGTAGTAGAACATGAGCCGCCAGACAAATGGGTGAAGTGGGAAACCTAGTCCGCGGAAGAAATGGGTGAGGAACACCACCCTCTCATGGGGCCTGGGGGTGGGGATGAGCTTCCCCTTGTCTGGGAGCCGGTGCGCAATGTCCTTGGACAAGTATCCGACTTTCCTCAGCTTCTTGATGTGTCCCTCCATGACGGAGGAGATCATCCACTTGCCTCCCGCTCCGGACATGGCTGGAGAAGGTTGAGGTGGGATGTGCGGACTTGGGCGCTGGAGCTCGAAAGCCGAAATGGATAAGCAAAGGAGGAAGAAGGCGAGATGGAAAAGGTGGATCCTTGTCCCCTTATATGGGCGGACGAAACTACGTGCCCCCACCAGCCTGGTAAAATTCGCTTATCTCCCAAGCGCCATAATTAATGGCATGGTTGGGTTATCCATGCCCGTACTGATGAGAATCCCGGAATAAGGGGACACGATCTCTGCTTCGACAAGACGTGCCAAGGAAACCGCCTCACTATGTGCGCTGAGGTGGGACAGTAAAAACGATTCGAATAAAAGCTTGGCCGTGGTGTGATGTCATGCTGCGGGATACGTCAGCAGATTGGATTTGTGTAAATATTATTCTCTCTACGGTGGTATGTGGAACTTATTTTGCAGAGCCGGACACTATCCTTGTGTTCAAAATCTTCTATGAAGTATTCGGAGGAGGAACCCGCCTTGCAATGCCGAAGACAATCTGCGCCGGACTCGTCGTCATTGAAGCCTGGTTCAGGGGCTACTGAGGGAGTCCTGGATTAGGGGGTGTCCGGATAGCCGGACTATAACCTTTGGTCGGACTCCTGGACTATGAAGATACAAGATTGAAGACTTCGTCCCGTGTCCGGATGGGACTTTCCTTGGCGTGGAAGGCAAGCTTGGCGATACGGATATGTAGATCTCCTCCCATTTGTAACCGACTCTATGTAACCCTAGCCCTCTCCGTGTCTATATAAACCGGAGGGTTTTAACCCGTGGACTAACAACAATCATACCATAGGCTAGCTTCTAGGGTTTAGCCTCTCGATCTCGTGGTAGATCTACTCTTGTACTACCCATATCATCAATATTAATCAAGCAGGAGTAGGGTTTTACTTCCATCGAGAGGGCGAACCTGGGTAAAACATCGTGTCCCTTGTCTCCTCGTTACCATCCGCTCGACGCACGCTTTGGGACCCCCTACCTGAGATCCGCCGGTTTTGACACCGACATTGGTGCTTTCATTGAGAGTTCCCATGTGTCGTCATCTTTAGGCCTGATGGCTCCTTCGATCATCAACAACGATGCGGTCCAGGGCGAGACTTTTCTCCCCGGACAGATCTTCGTATTCGGCGGCTTTGCATTGCGGGCCAATTCTCTTGGCCATCTGGAGCAGATCGAAAGCTGCGCCCCTGGCCATCAGGTCAAATTTGGAAGTTTGAACTACACGGTTGACGTCCGCGGAGACTTGATCTTCGACGGGTTCGAGCCACAGCGGAGCGCGCCGCGCTGTTACGATGGGCATGATCTAGCTCTGCCGCCGAACAGTGCCCTGGAGGCCGCACCCATGTCCGCTCCGACCCTTAGCTCGGAGTCGACTGCGCCAATCAAGGACGTTTGGTTGGACACCGCGTCGGGGGCTGCAATATCTACGGCGATCGAGCCGAACACCAACTTTGTCCCTTGCGAAGCTCGTGACTCCAAGGTGCCGGACTCCTCTCCGGACTCCGAACCTTCTGCGCCCCTGCCAATCGAATCCGATTGGGCGCCGATCATGGATTTCGCCGCCGCGGACATATTTCGGCACTCGCCCTTCGGAGACATTCTGAATTCACTAAAGTCTCTCTCTTTATCAGGAGAGCCCTGGCCGGACTATGGTCAGGAAGGTTGGGATGCGGACAATCAAGAAATTCAAAGCTGGCGGCTAGATTCGAATACGATCATGAGCCGGACCAAAAGGAGAGCCAGACTCAAATATGACCAACTCCCTGTTGGTCGTTTTAAAAATATAATAGTGAAGACATATAAACTTTTAAGGATTAAAAGGACAGAGGTCCTGCTTTATTGCTTATCATAATAGATACATCGTCAAAATATGTACATCATGAGAGCCGGCGGCTCAAGTATAGTAAGGCCGAAGATGAGCGATATTCCATGGCCGGCGGGTCTCTTCCTCCGACTTATGTGAGTCTTTGTGCTCTCGAACATCAATGAGGTAATATGACCCATTGTGTAAATTCTTACTGACCACGAAGGGACCTTCCCAAGGTGGGGATAACTTGTGCACATCAGACTGATCCTGGATGAGCCGGAGCACTAGGTCACCTTCTTGAAAGGTTGTGGACTTAACCCGGCGGTTGTGATAACGACGCAGGTCCTGTTTGTAAATCGCTGAGCCGGCTGCTGCTAACTCACGCTTCTCATCCAACAAGTCAAGTGCATCCTGACGGGCTTGTTCGTTATTCGCTTCAACGTAAGCCGCCACACGGGGCGAGTCATGACAGATGTCACTTGGTAGAACCGCCTCTGCTACATAAACCATGAAGAAAGGCATATAACCTGTCGATCTGTTAGGTGTAGTATTGATACTCCATATCACAGAAGGCAACTCCTCCACCCAACAACCCGGCGGCCGCTGTAAAGGGACCATGAGCCGGGGCTTAATGCCTTTCAAAATTTCCTGATTGGCTCTTTCAGCTTGACCATTGGATTGAGGATGAGCTACTGTTGAAACATCGAGCAGGATATGCTCACGTTGACAGACAGTACCATTGTCAGTTATGATGCTGTGTGGAAAGCCAAAACAAAAGAGCACCTTTTTCATGAATTGAACCACCGTGGCTGCATCACACTTACTGACCGGCTCTGCCTCAACCCACTTCGTGAATTTATCAACCGCCACCAGCAGGTGGGTCTTTTATCCTTGGACCTTTTGAAAGGCCCAACCATGTCAAGCCCCCAGGCTGCAAACAACCAAGTAATTGGAATCATCCTGAATTCTTGAGCCGGCACATGAGCTCGTCGTGAGAATTTCTGGCAACCATCACATTTACTAACCAGATCCTCCGCATCAGCATGAGCCGTTAGCCAATAAAAACCATGACCGAAAGCCTTGGCCACAAGATATTTAGAACCAGCATGATGACCACAATCGCCTTCTTGGATCTCAAGAAGGATTTCTTGACCCTCCTCGGGCGAAACACAATGTTGAAATGCCCCAGTAACAGGTGCGATGATGCAACTCACCATTAACAATTGTCATCGACTTAGACCGCCAGACAATTTGTCTAGCCAAGGTCTCGTCCTCAGGCAACTCGCCCCGGGTCATGTAAGCCAAATATGGCACTGTCCAATCTGATGACGGAAGAGCCACCAATTGCGCTTCGGTCTGGAACAACTAAGTCTTCCTCTGTAGGTAACTTAACAGAAGGGTTATGCAAAATATCCAAGAAAGTGTTAGGTGGCACCGGCTTACGCTGAGATCCCAGCCGGCTTAAAGCACCAGCCGCCTCATTCTTTCTTCGATCAATGTGCTCCACTTGATAACCCTTGAAATGTCCAGCGATAGCATCAACTTCACAACGATAAGCCGCCATGAGAGGGTCCTTAGAATCCCACTTGCCTAACACCTGTTGATCCACCAAATCTGAGTCGCCGAAACACCTTACCCGGCTTAAGTTCATCTCCTTGGCTATCCGAAGACCATGGAGCAAGGCCTCATACTCAGCTGCATTGTTAGTACAGGGAAACATCAACCGGAGCACATAAAAAAATTTGTCACCTCGAGGGGAAGCTAAAACAACTCCAGCCCCCGAGCCCTCCAATTGCCTGGACCCATCAAAGTGAATAGTCCAATATGTGTTGTCCGGCTTTTCCTCAGGCGTGTGCAGCTCTGTCCAATCGTTGATGAAGTCCACCAGTGCTTGAGACTTAATAGCAGTGTGTGGCACATATTTTAAGCCATGAGGCCCAAGCTCAATGGCCCACTTGGCGACTCGTCCTGTGGCCTCTCTATTCTGAATGATGTCTCCCAAAGGAGCAGAACTTACCACAGTGATGGGGTGACCCTGGAAGTATTGCTTAAGCTTCCGGCTCGCCCTGAACACTCCATAAACGAGCTTCTGCCAATGTGGATATCTTTGCTTAGACTCAATAAGCACCTCACTGACGTAGTAAACCGGTTGTTGAACCGGATGCTCCTTGCCAGCCTCCTTGCGCTCCACCACAATTGCAACACTGACAGCACGCGAGTTAGCAGCTACATACAACAATAAGGGCTCCTTATCAATGGGAGCCGCAAGGACCGGCGGCTTAGATAATTGTCTCTTTAAATCTTCAAAGGCCGCATTAGCGGCATCACTCCAGACAAAGTTGTCTGTTTTCTTCATCATCTGATATAGCGGTATGGGCTTCTCACCTAACCGGCTTATGAACCGGCTCAAAGCAGCGATACGACCCGCTAGCCGCTGAACATCATTGACGCACGCCGGCTTAGCCAAAGAGGTGATTGCCTTGATCTTCTCCGGGTTAGCCGCAATGCCTCTGTTAGAAACCAGAAAACCCAAAAGCTTGCTGCTGGCACGCCAAACACACACTTGGCCGGGTTAAGCATCATTTTGTAGACCCGAAGATTATCAAAGGTTTCCTTCAGATCATCTATCAAGGTCTCCTCTCTGGATTTCATGACAATATCATCCACATAAGCATGAACATTACGCCCAATCTGATTATGGAGACAGTTCTGCACACATCGTTGATAAGTCGCCTGGGCACTTTTAAGCCCAAAAGGCATAGTCACATAACAGAAGGCTCCAAACGGAGTAACGAAAGCTGTCTTCTCCTGGTCCTTAACTGCCGTCTTGATATGATGATAACCAGAATAAGCATCCAAGAAACTCAAACGCTCACAACCCGCCGTAGCATCAATGATCTGATCTATACGGGGGAGAGCAAAAGGATCAGCCGGACAAGCCTTGTTTAAGTACATCTAATCCACACACATACGCCAGGTGCCGTTCTTTTTAAGTACAAGCACCGGGTTAGCCAACCACTCCGGGTGAAAAACTTCAACAATAAACCCGGCCGCCAAGAGCCGGGCCACCTCACCGATTGCTTTACGCTCTCCTCGTTAAACCGCCAAGAAACTGCCTCGACCGGCTTAAACTTTGGATCAATATTGAGAGTGTGCTCATGAGTTCTCTCGGTACACCCGGCATGTCAGAAGGTTTCCATGCAAAGATGTCCCGGTTCTCATGGATGAACTCGATGAGCGCGCTTTCCTATTTGGGATCCATATTGGCACTGATACTGAATTGCTTAGATGAGTCGCCTGGAACAAAATCAACCATCTTGGCGTCATCGGCCGACTTAAATTTCATCACCGGCTCATGTTCCGTGGTCGGCTTCTTCAGAAATGTCATGTCTGACGGGTCCACATTATCCTTATAAAACTTCAACTCCTCTGCTGCACAGACAGATTCAGCATAAGCAGCCTCGCCTTCCTCACATTCTAGGGCTATTTTCCAACTCCCATGTAGCGTGATGGTGCCCTTGTGACCCGGCATCTTGAGCTGGAAGTAAACATAACACAGTCGCGCCATGAACTTGGCATAAGTCGGCCGTCCAAATAGAGCGTGATATGGGCTCTTGATTTTGACCACTTCAATGGTTAATTTCTCAGCCCTGGAGTCATGCTCATCTCCGAAGGCTATCTCCAGTTCAATCTTACCCACTGGGTATGCCGACTTACCAGGCACCACTCCAAGGAAAACAGTGTTGGACGTTTTAAGATTTTTATCAGTCAGCCCCATGTGATGGAAGGTCTCATAATAGAGGATATTGATGATGCTGCCTCCATCCATGAGTATTTCAGTGAATTTATATCCACCAACTTGAGGTGCCACCACCAAAGCCAACTGACCCGGATTGTCAACCCGGGGAGGGTGAACTTCCCTGCTCCATACAACGGGCTGCTCTGACCACCTCAAATAACGAGGGACTGCTGGCTCAACAGCATTCACAGCCCTTTTGTGAAGCTTCTGGTCTCGTTTGCACAAACCAGTAGTGAACACATGATACTGTCAACTATTCAGCTGCTTTGGATTGCTCTGATAACCCGATTGCTGCTGCTGCTGACCTCCCTGACCGGACTATTGATTATAACCACCTTGATTTCCTTGAAATCCGGAACTTGAGCCGCCGCCCGAGCCATGAAAACCGCCTCCACCTGAGCCGCCGCCAGGCCCATGGTTCCCGTCGAACATGTTAGAATTTTTGAAAGCCTTCATGATCATGCAATCTTTCCATAGGTGAGTGGCTGGCTTTTCCCGAGTGTCGTGTCTTGGACAGGGCTCATTGAGCAGTTGCTCAAGAGTAGGACCTGACCCGCCAGACCGAGGGGGCGGCCTCCCCTTGCGTCGTTGATTGTTACCCTGTGAATTGGTGTTAGCCACAAACTCTGGGTTACCGTCACCTTACGTTTATTGCCTCCCTGAATCGCCGGGTTATGCTGATGACTCTTTCCATTGCCGTTCTTCTTTCCCTTCCCTGTCTTCTCTTCATCAAACGCGGGATCCTTGGTACCATCAGAATCGGTGTATTTGACTAGAGCTGCCATCAGCTAGCCCATGTCGTTAAAGTCACGCTTGAGCCACCCCAGCTTCTGTTCCAGAGGTTCAAATCAGCAATTTTTCTCCAACATTAAGACCGCAGAGCTGGCATCCATCTTATCAGATGAATGTATTATCTCCTTGACCCGGCGCACCCAATGGGTCATGGACTCACCTTCTTCTTGCTTGCAATTAGTTAAATCTACAATTGACATGGGCTGCTTGCATGTGTCCTTGAAATTCTGAATAAACCGGGCTTTTAACTCCGCCCATGAACCAATGGAGGTAGGCGGAAGCCCCTTCAGCCAAGTGTGGGCCGTTCCATCCAACATCATGGTGAAATACTTAGCCATTGCTGCATCACTGACCTCCAACAATTCCATGGCCATCTCATAGCTTTCAATCCACGCCCCAGGCTGTAAATCGGCTGTGTAATTTGGCACCTTTCGAGGTCCCTTGAAATCCTTGGGCAGACGCTCATTACGCAGAGCCGGTATCAAACAAGGAACACCGCCGGTTCTCGTGGCCACACCTGCCTCAATAGAAGTCGTCGGATAATCCGGGAAGGTTTGGTGAGCTGCCTGCTGAGCCGCCTGCTGAGCCTCTTGATGTTTCCTGTCCTGTACCGGATTATGCCCACCTGGCTGGTTAAGGCGCTGATCGTTGCTTGAAACGGCCGCCGAATCCATATGTCTGCTGTAACTCGGGCTCCGGCTTGGGCGAGGAGTCGAATGGATCCTATCTCGACTATAAGAATAAGCCTCCTGCTGCGCCAGAGCCGTCTGAAGAAGTTCTCTGACCCTTCGCGTCTCAACTACTGTTGGAGAGTCGCCATCCACCGGGAGAGCCGCCAAATGCGCCGATGCAGCGATCAGGTTTTCCAAAGGGTTGGCAAAATGACTCGGTGGTGTTGGTACGTAGCGAGGCGGGGCAGTATTCATGTGAGGAGGTTCCATCACCCGGGCTGAACCGGCACCCCCGCTCCGGGTGTTATAAACAGGTTTGCCTCCGGCGGGTTACTAGGGCCGGCTCCGGGTGTGCAGAAGAGATTCCGAGGATCATAAACCGGAGGCAGACGGGATTGAGCCTTCTGGTGCCTCCTCCTCATCACCTCATTAGACGCGTTCAGATTCATCGTAAGCTGGAAAGCCTCTGACTGGATCTGCTGAGCTCGAGCATCCAAAGCCGCCCGTTCCGCGGCCAATTTGGTGTCCTTAGCTGCTAGGGCTTCTTTGGCTCGGGCTATCTCCTCACGTTCCTATGCTACCTCTGCCTGGAAAGCCTCTGACTGGATCTGCTGAGCTCGAGCATCCAAAGCCGCCCGTTCCGCGGCCAATTTGGTGTCCTTAGATGCTAGGGCTTCTTTGGCTCGGGCTATCTCCTCACGTTCCTATGCTACATCTGCCTCATGCTCAGCCTGATCCGCCGGAATAACTGTGGCGGCTAATAGGGCCGTCAATTTGTCCATGAGATCAATCAGCACCTGAGCCGGCGGGCGCACAGGGCCTCCTGCCCCGGCCACTCCTGACCCTGAAGTTATTGCTGCCGCAGCCGTAGAGTTTTGACCGGGTTGAGTGCCAGCCATGAAGATCCCTACTCTGCTCGGCGGCTCAAAGGGGTCCAGAATACTGCTTCCATCAGAACAGCCCCAAGCCCACCGTCTTGTAATTGGTATAAAGAATCTGTCTCACCAGTGGACGACTCACCATCAGAGTAGACGGCCGTCTCACCACCATCGACGGATCCTTCAAAAAATTCCCCTCCGTGGATGCAACCCACGAAGGCACGCTTCATGGCGGGCTGAGCCCGGGCGGGTCTCGCACGCTGAGCCGTCTTGATGATATCGGTGCAGATGTTCGGCTCAGGGCCCGACTCGCCAATCCGGCCGATGAAGACGTGGATTTTGCCGAAGGGGACCCGGTACCCGTACTCAATTGAGCCAGCATCGGGGCCCCAGCCGGCGTCGTCGATGTAGAGCTTGCCGCGATGACTCTTGGTCATCCGGCCCACAGCGTATCCCTTGAGCCCTTCGAAGCTGCCCTTCAAGAACTCAAATCCACCGTGTGCTGGCCCCACGATGGGCGCCAACTGTCGTGGAATTGTCACGGCAGTTGTCCTCGTGAAAGGACTTAGTCATGGAGCCATCGCAACTAGGAAGCTTAAAGGGGTTAAAACGGAACAAAGGACACGAGGGTTTATACTGGTTCGGCCCCTTGCGGTGAAGGTAAAAGCCTAATCCAGTTGAGGTGGAATTGCTAGGGTTTCGATGACCAGGGAGCGAGTCCGCTATGCCCGACTCTTGATTTGATGTTACTTGCCCTGAACCGCCACCGGGTCGTCCCTTTATATACAGAGGTCGGCGCCCAGTGGCTCATAGAGTCCCGGCCGACTCATAAACAGTGTCCGGCTCGGTGACCAATTAATCTTGCCTTACAATACAAGCCATGCCATTATGGCGGTTTATCACTACGAGCCTTAAGTTGCCTTTGGGCTTTGGGCCCTTAACTGAACCGCCATCTTCAAGCTTGATATTGGGCTTCATATGATGACTCACCACAGGCGTAACCCGGCCCCTCCTGGGCGGTTTACGCTAATAATTATATCCCCAACAATTGCCGCTAGGGGCTCTCCTGCGCCATCTCTCTCGCTGCCTCGTCCGCCTCCTGCCACGGGCAACATGACCCACGGAGCCCCTCCACCACCTCCACGTCAAGACGTCGCTCTCGCACCAAGACGCGCGGCCCCATGGTGTGATCCCCTGCGCAGGGTACCCGCGCATGGAGAAGGAAGCTGCCATGAGGTCCTTCAGCCATGGCAGGACGCTCCTGCACTCCCTGCACCACCACGTCAAGACCGTGCACCGCCCGTGGCGGCTGTGCGCGAATACCAAGACCAGGCTCCGCCTCCGCAGCAAGCTCCAGTGACTACAGCAGGCTGTCGCGCCTTCACCCCTGAGCTGCGCAGCGTCATCTGGCCCGGGAATTTCAAGCCAGACCTGCCTCCTCGCTACGACAGCACCCCCGACCCTGTGGAGTTCTTGCAGCTCTACGAGCAGAGCATCGAGGCGGCAACGGCGACGAGAAGGTCATGGCGAACTGGTTCCCCATGGCTCTCAAGGATGGTTCTTGCTCGTGGCGCCTGAACCTGCCCCCGGATTCGATCTCCTCCTAGGATGAGATGCGCGACCGCTTTGTCGCCAACTTCCAGGGCACTTGCGACCGCCCTCCGGCCGCGGGTGACCTGCGCCGCATCAAGCAGCAGCCAGGAGAGACCTTGCAGAAGTACATCCAGTGCTTCAACAGCGTTGTCTCAAGATCCCCAAGGTGACGGATGAGGCCATCATTTCCGCATTTTCTGATGGCGTCCGCGGCGTCAAGATGAAGGAGGAGCTCACCATCCACGAGGAGTTATGCATGGCTCTGGAGCTGTTCAATATGGCGACCAAGTGCGCGAGAGCCGAGGAGGGGCGCCTTTCCCTCCACGAGCTCCTTGCTACCGACCCGGAGGAGAAGAAAGCCAAGGCCAAGGACGTGAAGAGCAAGGGAGTAACTGTCGGCGTTCTGGGAACGGGGGTCCCCAGACTTGCCTGCCTGCGGCGTGGCTCAAAGGAGGCCCAGGACGGCCCATATTCATCAACGCAAGCTCAAGACCCTCGCGAGGGGCCAAGCCTCGCGGGGCGGACGACCAGGAGCTTCCTCAGGCACGGCCTCGTCAGGCTGGCTCGTGAGGAGGCGGAGATTTCAAGGCAGGGTACCTCGCGAGGTGCCCGTGACGCAAGCCATGACGACCAAGGCGCGCGATCGAGGCGCCAGCTCTGCGGCGTCCTCCTTTCCTCTTTGGTGCAAAGGGAGCAAGCGTAGGCGAGAGCGTCAAGAAAAGGCATCCGTTTCGGTGCAACAAGACCAAGACCAGCCCCAACGGCTGGAAGGGAGTCATCGTGGAGCCCAAGAAGGCGTCATCACAAGAGCCTTTGGCAGGCGAGGACCAACTTTAGTCGGGATAAGTGTACCGTTGTTCCCTTCAAAATGGCCAATTGTTGGCGCCCTTCCGCTCAATATTTGGGAAGAGGCCGGGGCCTTCGCCTATATATAGGAGTAGCCACACTCAGAGTAGGGAGGACGATCGATCAAGACGACCGGCATCCAGAGAGAGATAGAGACCCGATCCTCAAGCTAGAGCGACGGGACACCAGCTAGCAGTTCATCACACCCACCAAGAACAGACCTCGCGAGGCTGTTCTTCCCTGTACTGTTCCTCAATAGCCCCAGAGGCAATCCACCACGCCACAAACTAGAGTAGGGTATTACACCACAACGGTGGCCCGAACTAGTTTAAATCTTGCGTCTCTTGTGTTGTTCTTTTTAGTAGTTTAGGTTCCTGCGATTCGGCGAGGTGCGAGACGGTGAGAGGTTGGATCTCCGCATGCACCCCAGTGTTCGAACCTCAAGGGTCTGCCGGAACCCGAAATCCGACATTTGGCGCGCCAGGTAGGGGTGCGCCGGAATCCGCCTTCTGCCACCTCGTGTCCCGTCGCATCGTCATCACCATGTCCGCGACCAGCTGGCAACCCAGATCCTTAGGCGGCGTGGCCCACCCACGCAGAGCCGCTTCGCCTCGGCGACCCGTGCCCAGTGCAGCTCGCGGTCCGCAGGCGCTGCAGGGCATGGGCGACGCGACAGAGCTCGACGGCTCTCACGCCGCTGCAGCGCGGTCGGCAGCAAGGCCACCAATCACGCCGCGACCACGCCACCGTACACCCGCCGGGAGTAAGCGAACTCAAGGCCGCCCTCACGGGGCCGAGAGCTGTAGTGCGAGCTCTTTGGAGAGCGGCCGCGACGTCTTCTTTGGAGCGAGTGGCAGAGCTCCTGGGCTTCGCCGCCTCGGGGGCTCACCCCTTCTGCACCCAACTTCCATCTCAGGCCCAGGGCGGCTCGCACGGGGCTCCGCGCGTGCCCGCGGCTACTCCAACGCCGGCCGGCTGTCGGCACGGGCGGCGGCGGGTTGCCCGCCCGCCCGCGGAGAAGGACTCGACGTAACTCACGGCCCTGGTGGGCCGCCGCGCCACCACCCCACGGCGCGCGCATCAAGCAGGGCAGCATGGCACGCTCAGCACTACGGCGTGGCCTTCGGGATGCCCGCGCCAGAAGAATACGTGCCCTACATGATGGACCAAGGGCACCCGCATGAGGGAGAACAGGGCTCGCTCCTCAGCCCGAGCTGGGGGGATGAGGCGCCAGAAGCCGAGCTCTTTCAGGAGCCTCGAGATGGTCCCACAGGTCACGCCGGGGGCGACAATTATCGGGTACCGCTACTTCTTCAAGAGCAAACATACGCTAACCATAGGTCGCAGGAGGTACAAGTCGCCACGACGGCGGCTGCCCGCTCCCGCAGCCTCCTACCCGTCGGGAGGGGGCGCAGGGGCTGCGGAGAGGGCGAGACCGACATCACCACCGCGGCGTTGAACAAGGCGTTCCCAGGAGGTAGGCCCTCTGCTGGGAGGCGCCTCGGGAGCCTGCCTGGCGGAGGACCCGTGGTCGTCGGGGAACAGGCTGGCGATCGCTCTACCCCACCGGCGGCGCCCTGGTTTCCGGTGCGTCGTTGGTGGCACTAGAGTGTGGCGCAAGGCGGGGCCCTCGTCTGGCGATATGAAGCAAGACCGGTACCTGTGAAGAAGGCCCAGTGCATGTGAAGCTCGCCGCCCCATCACACTCTCACGTAATAATGAGTGGGGCTGTACACGCCCCGGAGTCTCAGGGGTGCCGGCCTCAGGCCCTGGGGCTCCCTCCCACGCCCAGTGGCAGCACTTAGCTCCGCGCTGGTGAGAAGACGTCCAAGACTAGACTAGGTGCCAGACGCGGCTTTTCTTCTGCTTTCTTCGCCTTTCCATTTGATTGCCGTTTTCCCTCGCTGGATTTAAGTTGGATTCGAAGTTGAGATTTTCGTGTGTTCGGGGAAGGGGTGCTTAGTCTCGTTCGAGCAAATCTCTCACGTTTCGGTTACAACTCTGCCTCAGCTGCCTCCCCTCGCGAGCCCCTCGCGAGCCGGGCCAGGCCTAGCTTGTGCGCAGCCCAGCCTGTCGCCGCCGCATCCTCTCCGGAGGGTTTTTCACTGCAGATCCTACGGATTCGATCAGGAGACACTCAGATCGCCTCAGCCTCCCACAGGCCATCTCGGGGATCGTACGAAACAAAGGTAAACCAGCCAACCAGCACGTCGCTTATCCAACCACTTGGCGCGGGCGTATGGGCGATGTAACACCTGCTAATACGATGAACACAAGTTTTACATGAGGGGCTCCCCTCCCAAAATGCTCTCACAGCCATCAGGCCAAAACCTGAGTTCTATTCATGCAGGGTAATGGAACAAGGACAATACATAATCATTCGGATAAATCCCCCAATGCGTCCTCAGGAGCACCTCCCGAGCCGTTGCTGGCATCGCTGGCCTCGCCGTCACTGTCTGCGGGGTCATCGCCGGCGTCAGGGCCGTTCACCACGCCGCCCTCATCGGCAGCCACGATCACGCCGTCGTTGTCCGAAGCGAAGGCCCGGACAAGAGCATCCACATTGTCTTCCACCCAGTGCGCCAGGTCGCCCCGGACGGCCTGGGGAACTGGGGCGATAGCTGCATCAAAGTCGAAGTGGGGGTCCATGTCCTGGAGATGGCTAAAGACACGAGAAAAGGCGTGCCCAAGCAGCGCGCGGCTCCTCTCCTCCACCAACCTATTGGCCCTGACCGACCGCGCCTCCAGCCGCGCCACTACGTCGATGAAGAACTGAAGGTTGCCGGCGTAGTTAACCGCGTGCGGCTCGCCAACTGCCGCCTCGCAGATATTACTCAAGGCTGTGTTGGCTCTCCCCCGGAGCGTGGCGAGCATGGGGCCGTGCTCATGCTCCAGGATTCGCCTCTGACGCATCTCGTCCGCATTCTGGCGCGCGACGGCCTTGGCCTCCTCCACCCGTTGGTGAAGAAGGAGCGCCTCGGCCTGAGAGGTGGTGGACTCCCTCTGCGCCACCTCGAGGGTGGCCCGAAGAGCATCGGCCCGCCGCGTCGCCTCCTCCAGCTTGGCCCTCAAGGCAGTAGTCCTGCCCTCAGTCTCGACCTTGATCAACCCCAGCCGCTCCTCAAACTCGCGCTCGAGGTTCGAGCGCGCCGCCGCCACTCGGCGTCCGACCTCCTCCAGGACGCGGGCTTCCCGTGCTGCGACCTCATCCTCTGCCCGCGTCGCCAAGCGCTCCCTCGTCTCCAAGTGCTCGTACTCGCGCGCGCGTTCGGCGGCTTCAAGCGTCAGCGCCTTCCCACGCTTTTGGAGCTCTGCCGGGTCGCCGGAGGCCACCTTCATCGACGCAAGGGCTGCCTCGCGTAGCTCCACTTGCTCCTCCAATGAGTGACACCGGGCCAGGAGTTCCCGTGCCCGCTCCTCCGCCGCCTCTCGCCGCCTGTTAGCTGCCCGGGCCTCCTCGACGGCCCGAGAACAGGCCTCCCGAGAGGCTGCCAGCGACGCCTTGGCCTCTTCATCATCAAGATCGCGCTGGCGCGCAAGGCATGGCGCGCCTCCACTCACGCCTCTCTGCGGCCAGCGCAGCCCTCGGCCTCAAGGCGCCGCGTCTTCGTCGACAAGCTGTTCACCAAGAAGGCTCACAGCGTCGGCCGCCCTTCAAGAAATCCTTGGCGAAGGCGCGGCGCTCCTGGCAGGCCACGACGCCCTCCACACCATCAACAGCCCCAGGTGGGCGCCGGGAGCCACGAATCAGCACTCCCCCTCCGGGCAGGGGGCTGGGGGCTGGCACCCTCGCCACGGCCGAGCGCGTCGCGCCAGAAGCTCGGCCTGGAGCCAGCCCATCCCCAGACGAGGGGCACAGGAAGCGCCTCAGCCAATAGCCGTCCACGACCAGGCGAGAAGCCCACGGCAGGCTAGCTATGCCACGGGAAGGCTCGCAAGGAAGGATCGCGAGGCGCGCAGGGCCACGACGCGCCACGGGACGGTTCACCTCCCCGGTCGCCCTCACCACAAGGGCTCCACTGCTTGGAGCACTCAAGGACGGGGGAGGGGGCAAAGCCGGGGGGACGGCTCCTCACCCGTCTCCGTGAGCTCGGCGGGAAGGGGCCTGCAGGGCAAGGATCAGTACGAGCAGCAGAAGAATCAGGAGCTGGAGAAGGAGAAGGCTTACTCATCAGTGGTGACGTACTTCCTACGCTGCAGCAGGCGACAAGGGTAATCATCGCCCAGGGCCTCCCTTCTCTTCCGGAGGGCCTCGAAGTTCACGCGGAAACGACCCAAGATTTGAGTGCAGGGATCAGCCTGCGGCGAGGGACAAGCATCAAGGCGACTTGCGTCAGGGGCGTCTGCCTGACGCGCGCTGCTAGTCGCCTCACCAAGAGAAGCAGCATGGGCCTCGGGGGCTCCATCTGCGGGCGCTGCGGGCGGCTGCCTGCCATCCTCAGCCGCAGCGGCATGAGCCTCAGGAGTTGCCCCCTCACGAGCATCGCCCTCCGCTGTCACCCCGGCGGGGGTCCCTTCGGCCTCTGGCGGGTCGTGCCTCCCTGCTCGGCCACTTGAGGAGGAGCCGCCTTGGCCGACTGGAAGGGCTGTCACCATCACTGGATTCTCGCGAGGCCCCTGGAGACCCGCGGGCCGCGGCCCCCATTCATCGAATATAGGCATCTGGTTCACAAAATCACCCCTGTTCCGGCAGAGGTACAGCAAGGCCCCTCCATGCCGGATGCCACCGGGGTTGTGGTCGCCAGTCAGGACCAGGAGCACTTTCCTTAGCGATTCAGGCGTCAGGTCTTCTTCCTGGAGCCTCATACGATCACCAAGCCCGCTGAAGGCCCACATCCGGTAGGAATGGCGTTGGAGAGAAGCGTCTGGCGATCGAGAACTCCTTCACCACCTTGGGCGTTGTCACAGACAAGCGACCTCGAGAACGCCGGCGCGCGCCAGACAAAGATGAGCCGAGAGCTTGGCGTCTCCTGGCCCACTGAATTGGGGACAGCGGCGAGGGTGGCTCGAGATAGCGAGGGGGCTGGGCACCCCACATCCACGTACAACCACCTTTCATGAACTCAGCCACGGGCGGAGGCAGGCTGAAGTCAATCCACGAGGCCGCTGTCTCAAGGTAGCGGCGAAGCTCACGCACACCGAGCATTGAGTGGGGTCGATAAAGCGCGAGAGAAGAAGTGGCGCAGCAAGGCAACGAAGGAAGGATGCCCATCATTGCTTCGCAAACGGCGAAGACCAAGAGGAGAGTGATGGACTCAGGACCCAGATGCATCATGTGGATCTGATAGTGGGAAAGCACGGCATTGAAGAAATCAGAGAAGGGGGGAACCAGCCCCACCCACAGGGCGTCAGCAAAATACCGGACCTCAGTGACTATCCTGTCGATGGAGAAGTGGCACGCGGGCCAAGCCGTCGTCCTCCCGCATTCGTTGAAGGAGGTGGCGAGCGAACTAACCTTGCCCAAGCCCTCTAGATTGAGTATGATCGACGAATCGACGGCGGAGGCAGCCCGGCGGCCGGCGGCGAGGCGGAGGCACGGTTTCTTCCCTTTCCCTTCTTCGTGAGCCATGGCGATTGAAAGGGGAGGGCGAGATTTGAGATTGGATTGAAAATGGAAGCTGAAGTTAGAGAGGGAAGGACAGGCGCCGAGCAGATAGAGAGGGAAGCGGATGTGTGCAGCAGTGAGTCCGCCTAGCAAGGCACAAAATAAGGAGGCGTGGGGAACAGTGCATACGTCCAATCAACATACCAGCGTCTCCCAAGGCCGCAGCTGTTAGGGCCCATGACGCCGCGACTTGCCCTTTCACCTCTCTGCCTGCCAAGTTCGGGCGCGCCAGTGCCCGGGGCTCTGTCGGCGTTAAGGAACAGGGGTCCCAGACTTGCTCGCTGCTGCGCTCGCGGCGTGGCTCAAAGGAGGCCCAGGGCGGCCCATCTTCATCAGCGCAAGCTCAAGACCCTCGCGAGGGGCCAAGCCTCGCAGGCGGACGACCGAGAGCTTCTCGAGCACGGCCTCGTCGAGGCTGGCTCATGAGGAGGCGGAGATTTCAAGGCAGGGTACCTCGCGAGGTTCCCGTGGCGCAAGCCATGACGACCAAGGGCGCCAGGTCGAGCGCCAGCCTGCAAGCGTCCTCCTTTCCTCTTTGGTGCAAAGGGAGCAAGCGCGGCGAGAGCGCCAAGCAAAGGCATCCGTTTGGTGCAACAAGACCAAGACCAGCCCCAGCGGCTGGAAGGAGTCATCATGGAGCCCAAGCGGCGTCATCACGAGAGCTTTGGCGGCGAGGACCAACTTTAGTCAGGATAAGTGTACCCGCTGTTCCCCTTCAAAATGGCCAATTGTTGGCGCCCTTCCCGCTCAATATTTGGGAAGAGGCCCAGGGCCTTCGCCTATAAATAGGAGTAGCCACACTCAGAGTAGGGGGGACGATCGATCAAGGCGATCGGCATCCAGAGAGAGATAGAGACCCGATCCTCAAGCTAGAGCGACGGGACACCAGCTAGCAGTTCATCACACCCACCAAGAACAGACCCTCGCGAGGCTGTTCTTCCTATCTTGTTCCTCAATAGCCCCAGAGGCAATCCACCTCGCCACAAACTAGAGTAGGGTATTACACCACAACGGTGGCCCGAACTAGTATAAATCTTGCGTCTCTTGTGTTGTTCTTTTTAGTAGTTTAGGTTCCTGCGATTCGGCGAGGTGCGAGACGGTGAGAGGTTGGATCTCCGTCGCACCCAGTGTTGAACCTCAAGGGTCTGCGGAACCCGAAATCCGACAAGAATCAGTACTTCCAGCAGCGGAGCCAGAGATCTGGCGCTGGTCGGGACCATCCCGAGTCGTCCAAAATCAGCTGACCGTTCTACGCCTTCCACAATGTACACAACCACAACACCAACGACTGTCAAGAGCTCAGGGCCATTCGAGATGGACGCTTCGGTCGACGCCCCGAGCGCAACGACCAGGGCTATGGCCGAGGAGGAGGACGAGGCGGAGGACGATGGGACGACCGCGGCCCGCGCTAGGAGCGGCGCGACCAGCCTCGTGAGGACCGCTGGCAGGACCAGCCTCGTGAGGGCGCTTGGAGGACTCGCGAGGACCGCCCTTAGGGCAACGCTGGTCTTCCTCCGCTGCGGCCACCACTAAGATGGAACGACGACCACCACCGGGACGAGGGGGCTGGGGGCTTCCAGGAGCCTTGCGCCATCGCCTGCATCTTGGGCGGTGCGCAGGCCCCAGCCTCTCAGCGCCTTTTCAAGCAGTTTGCCCGAGAAGTGAACACGGCTCTCCCCAGGCTCGAAACCACGCGCCCACTCAGGTGATCCAAGTGCGCCATCACGTTCAGCTCAGCAGACCAGCTCAAGTACGCGGCAACTGCCGGCGCCCTCCCGATGCTCTATTCACCCGTCATCAGCAATGTTCAAGTCACCAAGACCCTCATCGACGGCGGCGCCGGACTCAATGTCATGTCTGTCGAGACGTTCGATAGCCTCCAAGTGCCATACGATCAGCTACCGCCTACCAAGCCCTTCTCAGGAGTGACTGATGATATGTCCATTTTGCATCATGCTTTTATATCGATATTTATTGCATTATGGGATGTTATTACACGTTATGTCACAATACTTATGCATATTCTCTCTTATTTTACAAGGTTTACATAAGAAGGGAGAATGCCGGCAGCTGGAAGTCTGGGCTGGAAAAGGAGCAAATATTAGAGACCTATTCTGCTCAACTCCAAAAGTCCTGAAACTCCACGGAACATCTTATAATAAATAATAAATAATCCTCGCCAAAGATGAAAGCCAGGGGCCCACACCCTGTCCACGAGGGTGGGGGGCGTGCCCCCCTACCTCGTGGGCCCCTGGTGGCCCTCCGATGCCCATCTTCTGCTATATGAGGTCTTTCGTCAAGAAAAAAAATCAGAAGCAACCTTTCGGGACGAAATTCCGCCACCACGAGGCGGAACCTTGGCGGAACCAATCTAGGGCTCCGGCAGAGCTGTTCTGCCGGGGACACTTCCCTCCGGGAGGGGGAAATTATCATCATCATCACCAACGGTCCTCTCATTGGGAGAGGGCAATCTCCATCAACATCTTCACCAGCACCATATTCTCTCAAAACCCTAGTTCATCTCTTGTATCCAATTCTTGTATCCAAGTCCGGGATTGGTACTAGTAGGTTGCTCGTAGTGTTGATTACTCCTTGTAGTTGATGCTAGTTGGTTTATTTGGTGGAAGATCATATGTTCAGATCCCATATGCATATTAATACCCCTCTGATTTTGAACATGAATATGCTTTGTGAGTTGTTACGTTTGTTCCTGAGGACATGGGAGAAGTCTTGCTATTAATAGTCATGTGAATTTGGTATTCGTTCGATATTTTTATGAGATGTATGTTGGCTAGCCTCGAGTGGTGTTATGTGAACGTCGACTACATAACACTTCACCATTATTTGGGCCTAGAGGAAGGCATTGGGAAGTAATAAGTAGATGATGGGTTGCTAGAGTGACAGAAGCTTAAACCCTAGTTTATGTGTTGCTTCGTAAGGGGCTGATTTGGATCCATATGTTTCATGCTATGGTTAGGTTTACCTTAATACTTTTGTTGTAGTTGCGGATGCTTGCAATAGAGGTTAATCATAAGTGGGATGCTTGTTCAAGTAAGAACCGCACCCAAGCACCGGTCCACCCACATACCAAATTATCAAAGTGACGAACGCGAATCATATGAACGTGATGAAAACTAGCTTGACGATATTCCCATGTGTCCTCGGGAGCGCTTTTCCTATTATAAGAGTTTGTCCAGGCTTGTCCTTTGCTACAAAAAGATTCGGCCACCTTGCTGCACTTTATTTACTTTTTTTACTTGTTGCTCGCTACAAATTATCTTATCACAAAACTATCTGTTACCACTTATTTCAGTACTTGCACAGAATACCTTGCTGAAAACTGCTTATCATTTCCTTCTGTCCTCGTTGGGTTCGACACTCTTACTTATCGAAAGGACTATGATAGATCCCCTATACTTGTGGGTCATCAAGACTCTTTTCTGGCACCGTTGCCGGGGATTGAAGCGCCTTTGGTAGGTGGAATTTGGTAAGGAAAAATTTATATAGTGTGCTGAAATTTACTGTCACTTGTTACTATGGAAAGTAATTCTCTGAGGGGCTTGTCCGGGGTATCTTCACCCCGACCGGTAGAGCAAAGAGTTGCTCCTCAACCTAATGAACCTATTGAAAATGAAACTCCTTTTGAAGTTCCTTCGGGTATGATGGAAAAACTGCTAGCTAATACTTTTGTAGGAGATGGAACCAAGCATCCTGATGAACACTTAATATATGTGGATGAGGTTTGCGGATTATTTAAGCTTGCAGGTATACCCGATGATGTTGTTAAGAAGAAGGTCTTCCCTTTATCTTTGAAGGGAGATCCATGGACATGGTATAGGCTATGTGATGATACGAGATCATGGAACTACAAATGACTGAAATTGTAATTTCATCAAAAATATTATCCTATGCATCTTGTTCATCGTGATCGCAATTATATATATAATTTTTGGTCTCGCGAAGGAGAAAGCATCGCTCAAGCTTGGGGGAGGCTTAAATCAATGTTATATTCATGCCCCAATCATGAGCTCCCAAGAGAAATAATTATTCAAAGTTTTTATGCTCGGCTTTCTCATAATAATCAAACCATGCTCGATACTTCTTGTGCTGGCTCTTTTATGATGAAGACTATTGAATTCAGATGGAATTTATTGGATAGAATTAAACGCAACTCTGAAGATTGGGACCTCGACGAAGGTAAGGAGTCAGGTATGACACCTAAGTTTGATTGTGTTAAATCTTTTATGGATACCGATATTTTCCGTAAGTTTAGCACTAAATATGGACTTGACTCTGAGATAGTAGCTTCTTTCTGTGAATCTTTTGCTACTTATGTTGATCTCCTCAAGGAGAATTGGTTTAAATATCATCCTCCCATAGAAGTAGAAGTAGCTGCACCTATTGAAGTTGAAGAAAAGACTGTCTCTTATAATGATCCTATTGTTCCTACCTCTTAGGCTGGTCACAATGGGGAGGAACTTAGGAGTAACATCACACATTCCAATACAACTTTGCTTATGTGTCACATATTTAATGAAGAGAGAGGTGCTTGTGGTAACTAGCTAAGTTACCGGAACATCACACACTTCAAGAAACAATGAGTCTATAACCTAATAAATACATCGTTGCATGACACTACATAGATGTTCCTACCCACTATGGAGGTAGTAACATAGTCTAGGGAAGTGTGTAAGTTACTAGCTTATGTTCTTGCCCATTGTGACCAGCCTTATGTTGAGAAACCACCTTTCCCTGTTAGGATAAAGGATCATGCTAAAGCTTCAACTGTGGTTCATAAAAGCAATATTAGAACTTATACACCTCCTGAGCAAGTCAAAGTAGAACCTAATATTGCTATTGTTAAAGATCTCTTGTCTGATAATATTGATGGGCATGTTATTCAATTCTGTGGTGAATCTGCTAGAATTGCTAAACCTGGTGCTGAAGATAAACATAGACATGTGGTAGGTGTGCCTGTTATTTCTGTTAAAATAGGAGAGCATTGTTATCATGGCTTATGTGATATGGGTGCTAGTGCTAGTGTTATACCTTATGACTTATATAAAGAAATTAGGCATGAAATTGCACCTGCTGAGTTAGAAGATATTGATGTCACGATTAAACTTGCCAATAGAGATACCATATCGCCAGTGGGAATTGTTTGAGATGTTGAAGTCTTGTGTGGGAAAATTAAATATCCTACTGATTTTCTTATTCTTAGCTCCCCACAAGATAGCTTTTGTCCCATTATATTTGGTATACCCTTCTTGAATACTGTTAATGCTAAGATTGATTGCAAAAAGAATTTTGTTACTATTGGCTTGGATGATATGACTCATGAGTTTAATTTCTGTAAATTTAGTAAACAACACCGTGAAGAAGAATTGCCTAGTAAGGATGAAATTATTGGTCTTGCTTCTATTGCCATACCTCCTAGTGATCCTTTAGAACATTATTTGCTAGACCTTGAAAATGATATGTTTATGAATGAAAGAAGGGAAATAGATGAAGTATTCTTTAAACAGGAACCTATTCTGAAACACAATTTGCCTGTTGAAATCCTTGGGGATCCTCCTCCACCCAAGGGTGATCCTGTGTTTGAGCTTAAACCGTTACCTGATAATCTTAAATATGCTTATCTTGATGAAAAGAAAATATATCATGTTATTATTAGTGCTAACTTTTCAGAGCATGAAGAAGAAAGATTATTGAAAACTCTGAAGAAGCACCGTGCTGCTATTGGATATACTCTTGATGATCTTAAGGGCATTAGTCCCACTCTATGTCAACATAAAATAAATTTGGAAGAAGATGCCAAACCTGTTCGTGATCATCAACGAATGCTTAATCCTAAGATGAAAGAAGTGGTAAGAAAAGAAATACTAAAGCTTCTGGAGGCAGGTATAATTTATCACGTTGCTGATAGTCAGTGGGTAAGTCATGTCCATTGTGACCCTAAGAAGGGAGGTGTTACCGTTGTTCCTAATGATAAAGATGAATTGATCCCGCAAAGAATTATTACAGGTTATAGGATGGTAATTGATTTCCGCAAATAAAATAAAGCTACTAAGAAAGATCATTACCCCTTACCTTTTATTGATCAAATGCTAGAAATATTATGCAAACATACACATTATTGCTTTCTAGATGGTTATTCTGGTTTCTCTCAAATACCTGTATCGGCAAGGATCAATCAAAGACTACTTTTACATGCCCTTTTGGTACTTTTGCTTATAGACGTATGCCTTTTGGTTTATGTAATGCACCTGCTACCTTTCAAAGATGCATGATGGCTATATTCTCTGACTTTTGTGAAAAGATTTGTGATGTTTTCATGGACGACTTTTCCGTCTATGGATCCTCTTTTGATGATTGCTTGAGCAATCTTGATCGAGTTTTGCAGAGATGTGAAGAAACTAATCTTGTCTTGAATTGGGAAAAGTGCAACTTTATGGTTAATGAAGGTATTGTCTTGGGGCATAAAGTTTCTGAAAGAGGTATTGAAGTTCATAAAGCCAAGGTTGATGCTATTGAAAAGATGCCATGTCCCAAGGACATCAAAGGTATAAGAAGTTTCCTGGGTCACGCCGGATTTTATAGGAGGTTCATTAAGGACTTCTCAAAAAAAATTCGGCCTCTGACTAATTTACTACAAAAAGATATACCATTTATTTTTGATGATGATTGTGTAGAAGCATTTGAAATACTTCAGAAAGCATTGATCTCTGCACCTATTGTTCAGCCACCTGATTGGAATCTACCCTTTGAAATTATGTGTGAGGCTAGTGATTATGATATAGGTGTTGTTCTAGGGCAAAGAGTTCATAAAAAATAAAATGTTATCCATTATGCTAGTTAGACTCTAGATAATGCTCAAAGAAATTATGCTACTACTGAAAAAGAATTCTTAGCAGTTGTATTTGCTTGTGATAAGTTCAGACCTTATACTCTTGATTGTAAAATAACTATTCACACTGATCATGTTGCTATTAAATATTTAATGGAAAAGAAAGATGCTAAACCAAGACTTATTAGATGGGTTCTCCTACTTCAAGAATTTGATTTGCATATTGTTGATAGCAAGGGAGCTGAGAACCCCGTTGCAGACAACTTGTCTAGGTTAGAAAATGTTCTTGATGACCCACTACCTATTGATGATAGCTTTCCTGATGAGCAATTAAATGTCATAAGTGCTTCTCGTAGTACTCCATGGTATGCTGATTATGCTAATTACATTGTTGCTAAATTTATACCGCCTAGTTTCACATACCAGCAAAATAAAAAGTTTTTCTATGATTTGCGACATTACTTTTGGGATGACCCACATCTTTATAAAGAAAGAGTAGATGGTGTTATTAGACGTTGTGTACCTGAGCATGAACAGGAACGGATCCTACGCAAGTGTCACTCCAAAGCTTATGGAGGACACCACACTGGAGATAGAACTGCACATAAGGTATGGCAATCCGGTTTTTATTGGCCTACTCTCTTCAAGGATGCCCGTAAGTTTGTCCTGTCTTGTGATGAATGTCAAAGAATTGGTAATATTAGTAGATGTCAAGAAATGCCTATGAATTATTCAAATGTTATTGAACCATTTGATGTTTGGGGCTTTGATTATATGGGACCTTCTCCTGCCTCTAGTGGATATACACATATTTTAGTTGCTGTTGATTACGTTACTAAGTGGGTAGAAGCTATTCCAACTAGTAGTGCTGATCATAACACTTCTATTAAAATTCTTAAAGAAGTTATTTTTCTGAGGTTTGGAGTCCCTAGATATTTTATGACTGATGGTGGTTCACATTTTATTCATGGTGCTTTCCATGAAATCCTTGCTAAATATGACGGTAATCATAGAATTGCATCTCCATATCACCCACAGTCTAGTGGTCAAGTAGAATTGAGTAATAGAGAGCTCAAATTAATTTTGCAAAAGACTGTCAATAGGTCTAGAAAGAATTGGTACAAGAAACTTGATGATGCATTATGGGCCTATAGAACTGCATATAAAAATCCTATGGGTATGTCTTCGTATAAAATGGTTTATGGAAAAGCATGTCATTTACCTCTCGAACTAGAACATAAGGCATATTGGGCTATTAAAGAGCTCAACGATGATTTCAAACTTGCCAGTGTGAAGAGGTTATTTGATATTAGCTCACTTGATGAATGGAGAACCCAAGCTTACAAAAATGCCAAGTTGTTTAAAGAAAAAGTTAAAAGATGGCATGATAAAAGGATACAAAAGCATGAGTTTAATGTAGGTGATTATGTATTGCTATACAACTCTCATTTAATAGTTTTTGCAGGAAAACTTCTCTCTAAATGGGAAGGACCTTACGTTATCGAGGAGGTCTATCGTTCTGGTGCCATAAAAATCAACAACTTCGAAGGCACAAATCCGAAGGTGGTAAACGGTCAAAGAATCAAACACTATATCTCAGGTAATCCTATAAATGTTGAAATCAATGTTATTGAAACCGTAACCCCAGAGGAATACATAAGGGACACTTTCCGGAACGTTTCAGACTCCGAAAAGGAATAAGTATGTGGTACGGTAAGTAAACAGACCCCAAAACAATTTTTAAGGCAATATTTCTCCGTTTTGGAATATTTAGAAAAATAGAAATAAGTAGCAGTCCGGGAAGGACACGAGGGCTCCACGAGGGTGGAGGGCGCGCCCTCCCTCCTAGGGCGCGCCCCCCTACCTCGTGGACACCTCGTGTGCCTTCCGGACTCCGTTTTCTTGCACGTTACGTATTTTGGTCGGTAAAAATTCATTATATATTCTCCCGAAGGTTTTGACTCCCGTATCACGCAAATCTCCTATGCTCTTGTTTCGAGTTGTTTTTCTGACAGATCTAGATTATCATGACGTCCCCAAGTGCTTCCAAGGACAAGTTCTTTGAGAAGGTCATCAACCCTTACCTCGCGGAGGTGCTGCGACACCCTCAAACCATTGAGTTGCGTGATGGGTTGCTGCACATCCGTGTTGAAGAGGGACCAAAAGGAACCGGAAGCATGGAGACGAGGCTCGAAGCAGTGGAGCAACAAGTTTTCAAGTGTCAAGGGATGGTGGAACGTGGACTCAACTCCAACCACATGATGATCGGGGAGTTCACTAGCAATCACAAGTCGGATGCCGACAATATCGGAGAGGCCATCTTCAAGCTTCATGAGAAGATCGAGCACCTTCAAGCCCAAATCTATGAGCTTCAAAATCAAAATTGTGAGTATGAATATAGATTCAAAAGGATGAGTTTGGCTGCAGATTTGAGGATTCCGGAGACTCGATCATCCTTCTATGATGGTGAGCCCATGCCTTGGAAGATGGACGACAAGCCCGCATCATCAACAACACTCCCACCTTCTTCACCAACAAAGGAGACATAATCACATGGGTATGGGCACTCCCCTTGGCAACTGCCAAGCTTGGGGGAGGTGCCCCAGTATCGTATCACAACCGCATCTCCTATCTTTACTGTTTTTCTTAGTTCGATCCTATTAGTAGTATCTTGATCTAGTATAATAAAGTTTATGGCATGATCTAGTTTTGAGTTTTTGCTTTATGATCTCTCTATGTAATCGAGTCCGTGAGCTATATAATAAAGATTAGTGTTGAGTCAAGGGCTTGATTGTTTTGCCATGATCTTGAGTGAATAAAAGAATAGAGAAAAAGAACAAAAAGAAATGAAAGGTTCATATTGATCTTATTGGAAGTGATGACTTCACATAGAAAGAGTTTGATGATTGAAAGTTGTTGGGAGTTGGCAAACATAGCTTTGGTCATCGTTGCAATTAATAGGAAGTAATAAAGAAGGAGAGGTTTCACATATAGATATACTATTATTGACATCTTTTATGATTGTGAGCACTCATTAAAATATGACATGCTAAAGAGTTGATGTTGGACAAGGAAGACAACGTAATGAGTTATGTTTTCTTATATCTGAGATAAAGTATGTTGTCATGGATCTCCCAACATATTGAGCTTGCCTTTCCCCCTCATGCTAGCCAAATTCTCAGCACCAAGTAGAGATACTACTTGTGCTTCCATAAACCCTTAAACCAGTTTTGCCATGAGAGTTCACCATATCTACCTATGGATTGAGTAAGATCCTTCAAGTAAGTTGTCATCGGAGCAAAGCAATAAAAATTGCTCTCTAAATATGTATGATTGATTGGTGTGGGGAAATAAGCTTTATACGATCTTGTGATATGGAAGAAATAAAAGCAACGGACTGCATAATAAAGGTTCATATCACAAGGGGCAATATAAAGTGACGTTCTTTCGCATTAAGATTGTGTGCATCCAACCATAAAAGCACATGGCAACCTCTGCTTCCCTCTGCGAAGGGCCTATCTTTTATTATTATCCTCTACCTTATGCAAGAGTCATGGTGATCTTCACCTTTCCTTTTTACATTTTATCCTTTGGCAAGCACAATGTGTTTGAAAGATCCTGATTAATATATCTAATTGGATGTAGGAGGCATGAGTTATTATTGTTGACATTACCCTTGAGGTAAAAGGTTGGGAGGCGAAACTATAAGCCCCTATCTTTCTCTGTGTCCGATTAAAACTCTGTAACCACAAGTATCACGTGAGTGTTAGCAATTATGAAAGACTAAATGATAGTTGAGTATGTGGACTTGCTATTAAGCTCTGACATGGACTCTTTCCGATGTTATGATAAATTGCAATTGCTTCAATGACTGAGATTATAGTTTGTTGGTTCTCAATAAAGTTTATGATTCGTACTCTGCATTGTGAATGGATTATTACTTGAACATAAGAAATCATATGACAACACCTATATACGTTGATGTTATGAGAATAATCATGATGCCTTCATGTCCGTATTTTATTTTTTTTATCGACGCCTCTACCTCTAAACATGGGGACATATTTATCGTTATCGGCTTTCGCTTGAGGACAAGCGAGGTCTAAGCTTGGGGAGTTGATACGTCCATTTTGCATCATGCTTTTATATCGATATTTATTGCATTATGGGCTGTTATTACACGTTATGTCACAATACTTATGCCTATTCTCTCTTATTTTACAAGGTTTACATAAGAAGGGAGAATGCCGGTAGCTGGAATTCTGGGCTAGAAAAGGAGCAAATATTAGAGACCTATTCTGCACAACTCCAAAAGTCCTGAAACTCCACGGAACATCTTATAATAAATAATAAAAAATCCTCGCCAAAGATGAAGGCCAGGGGGCCCACACCCTGTCCACGAGGGTGGGGGGCGCGCCCCCCTCCTAGGGCGCGCCCCTACCTCGTGGGCCCCCTGGTGGCCCTCCGATGCCCATCTTCTGCTATATGAGGTCTTTCATCGAGAAAAAAATCAGAAGCAACCTTTCGGGACGAAACTCCGCCGCCACGAGGCGGAACCTTGGCGGAACCAATCTAGGGCTCTGGCAGAGCTGTTCTGCCGGGGACACTTCCCTCCGAGAGGGGGAAATCATCGTCATTATCATCACCAACGCTCCTCTCATCGGGAGAGGGCAATCAACATCAACATCTTCACCAGCACCATCTTCTCTCAAAACCCTAGTTCATCTCTTGTATCCAATTCTTGTGTCCAAGTCCGGGATTGGTACTAGTAGGTTTCTAGTAGTGTTGATTACTCCTTGTAGTTGATGCTAGTTGGTTTATTTGGTGGAAGATCATATGTTCAGATCCTATATGCATATTAATACCCCTCTGATTTTGAACATGAATATGCTTTGTGAGTAGTTACTTTTGTTCCTGAGAACATGGGAGAAGTTTTGCTATTAGTAGTCATGTGAATTTGGTATTCGTTCGATATTTTGATGAGATGTATGTTGTCTAGCCTCTAGTGGTGTTATGTGAACGTCGACTACATAACACTTCACCATTATTTGGGCCTAGAGGAAGGCATTGGGAAGTAATAAGTAGATGATCGGTTGCTAGAGTGACAGAAGCTTAAACCCTAGTTTATGCGTTGCTTCGTAAGGGGCTGATTTGGATCCATATGTTTCATGCTATGGTTAGGTTTATCTTAATACTTTTGTTGTAGTTGCGGATGCTTGCAATAGAGGTTAATTATAAGTGGGATGCTTGTTCAAGTAAGAACCGCACCCAAGCACCGGTCCACCCACATACCAAATTATCAAAGTACCGAACGCGAATCATATGAACGTGATGAAAACTAGCTTGACGATATTCCCATGTGTCCTCGGGAGCGCTTTTCCTATTATAAGAGTTTGTCCAGGCTTGTCCTTTGCTACAAAAGGATTGGGCCACCTTGCTGCACTTTATTTACTTTTGTTACTTGTTGCTCGCTACAAATTATCTTATCACAAAACTATCTGTTACCACTTATTTCAGTACTTGCACAGAATACCTTGCTGAAAACTGCTTATCATTTCCTTCTGCTCCTCGTTGGGTTCGACACTCTTACTTATCGAAAGGACGACGATAGATCCCTATACTTGTGGGTCATCAACTGACGGCTCCACCACCCCGATAGGGCAGGTCCGCCTTCCGGTCACCTTCGGCCAGCGCGACAACTACCGCATCGAGCTCATCTACTTTGATGTCGCCCACATTCATCTTCCCTACAACGCCATCCTCTGGTACCCAGCCTTGGCCAAGTTCATGGCGGTGACCCACCACGGCTACAACGTTCTCAAGATGCCGGGGAGCGGCGGCATCATCACTGTTACATGCAAAGAAAAGGATGCGGTGTGCTCACTCGAGCGCGCTTACCAAGTTGCTTGTGGTCGAGGATCCAGACAATGAAGGCACCATCTACCCTCCTGAGGCCGTCCCCAAGAAGAAGAAGCAGCTACTGCACCAAGGGCCTCTGGGGAGCGGCGCCTCTAGTGGTGCCACATCAGGATCGGTGCCCGCACCTGGGGCGCCTCCCTCCCTCGCATAGGAAGGTGCGCCTGGCGCCCTCCTCAGGCTGGGCTCGCGGGCTCTCTCCCGCAGGGCCTCAAACCTAGACAACGTCACGAGGGAGGCGCTCGGGCACCATGTGGAGGCGTGCTTCACCGCACACTTCCCTCAAGCGGGCACGAGGCGCGAGGCACCTTGTGCTCGGCAGTTCATCACCAAGACAACCCAGGAGCTTCAGGAACCAAGAGCCATGCGTGGCGATCGCCGCCCACCACCCGGCGCGGCTCCCCATCCAGGCGATGATGGTGAGCTGCGCGTCTGCATCAACTACCTCGGGCTCAACAGGGCCGCATCTCAGGAGCGTTACTGGCCATCACGTGTCGGTCGGTGTGAGGGCCCCCCTCACCGCTATATTCGCATGCCTTACGGACTGCCGAGCGCGGCTGTCACCTACCAACGGCCCATGCAGGGCGCCTTGGCGGCTCGCGAGGCCAGGCGCCAGGCAGTCCTGGGGGGGAGGAGCCAGAACCTCCAGGATCTCCCGGGAACCGGCCGCCGGACGACATCTAAGGAGCAACTTCTTCAGCACGCGCCTTCAGCTACCCCGGCATCTCTTCAGCAACTGTGCAAGGTGACTCTTTCCAGTTTGTTCAGCTGGGAGCGCCCCTCGGGCTGCATTGTTCCCAGGTCGCACGGGCTTGTCCCTGCAACATGTACCATTTTGCGTCTTTAGCTTACCTTGTTGGGGGCGCCCCTCGGGCTGCATCATCCCCAGGCCGCACGGGTCCATCCCTGTGGCGCGTATTGCTCTCGCATCTATTTGAACTAGCATTACTTGCTCTCCCTGAAATGATATTTACCTACCTAATTACACCTCGTGGCATCCCGCGTTGCCGCCAAATCTCTGATCGTCCCATGGCGAGGACTCTACATGATCACACGGCGCTTGCGCTCGGGTCCATCCATGCAACGCTAGTAAACCTGAGAGATCGAGCTCTGACCCACAGCGTGCGTCACCTCACCAGATCCTCAGTGCCTTCATCTTCTTGTGAGACACTCAACGGCCGGGCGGCCAATGCGATTGCAAATCGCATCCCTCTCCTTATGACCTACAGGAATCTCTGGAGCTTCACTGCGGGTGGCCCCGCCAGCTCTCTCCATTCCTCGTGCAATTCTTTTGCGCGTTAAAGGGGGGCTCCTGAGCATCGCGTCTCTGGAGCTCTCACTGGCTCTCCAGCCCTCACCCCCTGGCCTTGACCACGGCATCGTGACCTGGCATACCAGCGGCGGCTGAGCTCGCTCGAGAGCCAGGACCCTAGGACGCAGAGTGCCTAGAAGAGCATAGAAGGAGGAGGAAGCTGGCGCGAGCCTAGCCAAGCAGTACGATCACCACAGGAGCGCGAGCCAGGCGCCACGCAAGGAATTAACTGAGGATCACTAAGATAAGTCAAGCATAAGAGTCAGCTCGGTGCTCCTACACAAGATGTTTTAGCTTTCATCGCCTCGCTCCGGCAGTGCCGACCTCTTCTTCAGCCTCAGAAAGCTGCTTGCACGCCAGCATAGAGCACCAAGCTACCACAAGGAACGCAAAGGGTCGACTAGCATACCAGCGATGGATGCAGCCTGCCTGGGGACTGGGACCTGTCAGCGTAGAGCACCAAGCTACCACAAGGAATGCAAAGGGTCGACTAGCCATAGCGGAATACGCGAACGCAACCCTAGATATAGGACCATATTATATTGAGCCAAAAACACTACTAGTTCTTTATAGGGAACAAAGGAAGACGAAGCCCTAGCTACGGCCACCGACACCCTCATCAACAGTGAGCCTCCGGGGGTGGACGCCAACCCCATCCAGATCATCGACGACGGCGGGCAGACGCCGCCACCGTGCTTGCACGTAGCTGTCGTCGCTCGTCTCCGGAGTCTCGCCAAGCTCAGGAGAGTCGCTGGACTCCCATGAGCTGCTGATGCTGCCGGGAGAGCTGCTGGCAGGACCAAGAGCAGGTTCAGCGCTGGCTGCTTCACCACCCTGACGACCCCCTCCTGGACAGCACTCCAGGCGGCGGCCTTCCTCGTTGAACACTTTGAATAGCATCATGGAGGCGCCGTCGTACTCAAAATGGATGGTGAGGGCGCCTTCTGCACGCAGACTCGAGCAACCTCGCCCCAGCCATGGGTCATGAAGATCTTGCTTGGGGAGACGGCTTCAACCTCCACTCTAGAAGCCGGGGCGTCACAGTCGGCGTGCTGCAGCCAAAGCTCGAGGGGGCCCCTCAGCGGCATCTCAGCGGAGAAGAACTGTGGAAAGTGAATCCAAGTGCACGGAGGCATCACGCCCACATCACGAGTTCGCGCGAGGTGTCCGCGGTGTGGGCTCCTGGGGCGACGGCGTGCGTCACCACAGCGTGGTGACGAGGGCCACGGTGTGGGCGGCGCCGCTCATTACCTCTCCCTCTGGAGCCCTCGGCTTGGGCGTACAGAGGCAGCTGATACCCGGGAGGTGGCCGCTCACACCAAGGCCTCGACACCTCCAGCCTCACGACTACGTCGCGGCGGTGGGCCAGCCTCTTCTTCGGCGGAAGTGGCCCGGGGTCGTCGCGGGGGGTTTTTCCCTTCTCTGCGGCCGAGAACCTCCGTATCGGCGCCATGAGTGTCGCTACTAGAAATGAAGCAAGGGAGAACAAGCGAGCGGAGCAGGAAGAGATGAGCGATGGGAGCTCCGCCCCCCCTCCTCATTTATAGCGGGAGAAGGCCAACCGGCGATCCCCACGATCACAAGTAATGATGGTTTTTCTCTGCATGCAGCAGGGACTCGTCAAGTCGGGCAGTTCCCGAGGTAGCATGGGGAAGCGGCGACGCTCACATCCAATCAATCGCCACGCGTCAAGTAAGGCCGCAGGCTGTTGGGGCCCATGGTGCTCCGCACTTGCCCCTTGGATTCGCCTCGAAGCCAAGTCCGAGCGCGCCTTGGGCCCGGGGGCTACTATCGGCGTCCTGGGAATGGGGGTCCCCAGACTTGCCTGCCTGCGGCCCACGGCGTGGCTCCACCAGCGGCCCTGTACGGCCCATCTTCACCAGCAAATAGTCAAGACCCTCGCGAGGGGCCAAGCCTCGCGAGGCGGACGACGCAAGACCTCCTCGGGGGCGGCCTCACCAGGCTGGCTCGCGAGGGGCGGAGAGATCAAGGAAAGGGGCACCTCGCGAGGTTCCTGTGACGTAAGCCATGACGACCGGGGCCAGGCGGGCGCAAGCGCGTGCAGTGTTATCGTTTCCTCTTTGGTGCTAAAGAGGCAAGCGCAGGTGAGGAGTCTCGAGGCATCAGGCAAAGGTTTCCATATCGGTGCAACGAGACCAAGACCAGCAGGACGGAGGTCACCGTGGAGCCCAAGACGGTGTCACCACCAAAGCCTTTGGCAGGCGAAGACTACTTTTGTCAGGATAGCTTGTACTAGATGTCCCCCTTCAAACTTGGCCATTGTGGGATCCCTTCCCGCTCAATATTTGGGAAGAGGACCAGGGCCTCTATAAGTAGGACTAGCCACCACCATAGCCAAGGTGGTAGAATAATTCTGCTCACGACACTAGCTCGTCAAGCACAAGAACACCTCTCCTCCGGAGGCTGTTCTTCCCTTGTACCTGTTCATCCTCAGCCCAAGGGGCAATCCACCACACCACACTGGAGTAGGGTATTACAGCACATCGGTGGCCCAAACCAGTGTAAACTCTTGTGTCCCTTGTTCTTCGTGTTCGTCGAGCTAGGCCGTGAGATCATTGAGCGTGCGAGCTAGAGAGAGAGAGAGAGAGAGAGAGAGAGAGAGAGAGAGAGAGAGAGAGAGAGAGATCTTCATGCGCCTCCAGTGTTTGAACCTTAAGGGTTTTGCCGGAACCCGTGATCCGACACTAATCGATTGTGCATTTGCATTCAAAAGAAATTCATAAATAATGCACAAATTTAGGGGGAGATCTTGCTTATCACATACTTCTCAAAGCGACGATATATTTCATTCTCATTATCATTTGTCGAAGCTTTGATCTATATGTTGTCATCAATTACAAAAAAGGGGGAGATTGAAAGTGCAACTAATCCCTGGGTGGTTTTTGTAATTCATAACAACATATAGCTCACTGAACTAATATCCTTTCAAGTTGATCATTTCAGAAAGTTCAATGTTTGGCATGGCATAGATTAGAGATGTGGACCCTTCAAAATGCTAAGGACAAATATTGGCAAAAGCTCGAGACTCTTCATTTCTATTTTAGTGACCCAAGATCACATTGAGTCCATCGAAAAAGCCAATACTATTAAAAGGGTATGATGTGTTGCTTAATGATCTACCTGCTCAAAATGCTTAGTGATATGCTCCAAAACCCTCAACCACTTTCTCAATTCCAAATATGTCCTAAACCTAAAGTCAAACTCGGCCCCACTGATTTGATTCATCCGACGCCACCGAGTTCACTTGACATAGCCATAGCTAGAAACCCTATCAGTTTGGTCTCACCGATAGGGATCTCGGTCTCACTGAGATGGGATTGCAAACTCTCTGTTTACCTTCGTAACGTTTCGGTCTCACCAAAATGAGCGATTAGTCCCACAGAGTTCGCAGTGCAAACTCTCTGTTTGCTTTTCGTAAAGTTTCGGTCTCACCAAAAGGAGCGATCGGTCCCATCGAGCTTGCGTGACCAACACTCTGTTAGCTTATTACTGAAATCGGTCTCACCGAGTTCATGTAATCGGTCAAACCAAGATGAGGTTTTTCCCTAACCCTAGCTCATCGGTCACACCGAGTTGATCATGTCGGTCCCACCAAAAAGCTTAATGTTCACATTTTTGAACTGAATCGGCCTCACCGAGTTCACCTATTCGGTCTGACCGAGTTGGTCAAATGTGTGTAATGGCTAGATTTTGTGTGGAGGCTATATATACCCCTCCACCCCTTCTCCATTTGAGAGAGAGCCATCAGAATGTGCCTACACTTCCACTACTCATTTTCTGAGAGAGAAGCACCTACCAAAATAATCTTGATCTCTAGCCTTCCCAAGTTTCTTTCCACTCAAATCATCTTTCCACCATAGCCAAATCTGTGAGAGAGAGTTGAGTGTTGGGGAGACTAACATTTGAAGTACAAGAGCAAGGAGTTCATCATCAACACACCATCTATTACCTTTTGGAGAGTGGTGTTTCCTAGATTGGTTAGGTGTCACCTGGGAGCCTCCGTCAAGATTGTGGAGTTGAACCAAGGAGTTTGTAAGGGCAAGGAGATCGCCCACTTCGTGAAGATCTACCCAAGTGAGGCAAGTCCTTCGTGGGTGATGGCCATGGTCGGATAGACAATGTTGCTTCTTCGTGGACCCTTCATGGGTGGAGCCCTCCGTGGACTTGCGCAACCGTTACCATTCGTGGGTTGAAGTCTCCATCAACGTAGATGTACGATAGCACCACCTATCGGAACCACGCCAAAAATCTCCGTGTCTACATTATGTTTTCCCTTCCAAAACCTTCCCTTTACCTTCATATGCAATGTTTTACTTTCCGCTGCTACACTCTTAGAATTGCATGTGTAGGTTGATTGCTTGACATGTGCTAAGTTGCTAAAATCTGCCAAGACTTAAAATTGGGAAAAGGCTAGATTTTTATTTGGTCAAGTAGTCTAATCACCCTGATACGTCTCCAACGTATCTATAATTTATGAAGTATTCATGCTATTATATTATCCATCTTAGATGTTTTATATGCATTTATATGTTATTTTATATGATTTTTGGAACTAACCTATTAACCTAGAGCCCAAAGCGGTTTACATTTTTTCCTTGTTTTTGAGTTTTACAGAAAAGGAATACCAAACGGAGTCCAATTGACGTGCCAATTTTTGACAATTTTCTATGGAACAGAAGAAGCACACGGAGCATCGGAGATGGACCAGAAGAGTCCCGAGCCGTCCACGAGGGTGGAGGGCGCGCCCGGGGCATGGACGAATCGGAGACCCCCCTGACGTGAAACCGACGCCAAAAATTCCTATAAATACATAAACCCCCAGAAACAAACCTAGATCGGAAGTTCCGCCGCAGCAAAGCCTCTGTAGCCACGAGAAATCAATGTAGGCCCTCTCTGGCACCCTGCCGGAGGGGGCCATCATCACCAGAGGCCATGGAGGAGGATCCCGGAGGTGCCATCATCGCCATGAAGGCCAAGGACCAGAGGGAGAACCTCTCCCCATCTAGGGGGGAGGCCATGGAGGTGGAAGCACAAGGGGGAGAACCTCTCCTCCTCTCTCTCGGTGGCGCCAGAGTGCCATCGGGAGGGGAATCATCGCCGTGGTGATCGTCTTCATCAACATCACCATCATCATCACCATCCTCATCTCTTTTACGCGGTCCACTCTCCTGCACCCCGCTATAATCCCTACTTGAACATGGTGCTTTATGCCACATATTATGATCCAATCATGTGTTGCCATCCTATGATGGTTTGACTAAATATCCTTTGTCTTTGGGTTGATTGATGATCTAGATTGGTATGGGTTGTATGTTTTATTTTGGTGCTGTCCTATTGTGCCCTCCGTGCCGCGCAAGCATGAGGGATTCCCGTTGTAGGGTGTTGCAATACATTCATGATTCGCTTATAGTGGGTTTCTTGAGTGACAGAAGCATAAACCCGAGTAAGGGGGGTTGTTGCGTATGGGATAAAGGGGACTTGATGCTTTAATGCTATGGTTTGGTTTTACCATAATGATCTTTAGTAGTTGCGGATGCTTGCTAGAGTTCCAATTATAAGTGCATATGATCCAAGCCCTCATATGAAATTGCAATGACAACTACTGGTCTTGTTAACAATTTCCTAGGATAATTCCGCACACCAACCCATCATTATTACACACCTGCTACTTATAATATTTAGTAATATATTCTAACTTTATAATAACAACACCTACTTTTATATTTTAGCTCTCCGATATCATGCAAAGTTACCCTCTTCATACCCATAACGTAGTTTTATTTCTCGTTTCTAGTTAGAAGCAAACGTTCGATTAATCGTGAGTCGATTCATGGCAGATAGGACTTGAGAGAATATTGATCTTACCTTTAGCTCCTTGTGGGTTCGACACCCATACTTATCACTTCCACCTTTGGGAATTGCTACGATGATTCCCTGCACTTGGGGATTATCACACCCCCCCCCCCTCTAGACCTACTTTCGATCCTACACTAACGGATCTTACCGAGCTTTCTTTTGAGTTTTGTGTGGATGAAGTGATCAAAGATCGAGGAGGTCTCCGTATGAGAAGGAGGAGAGGCAAGAGCTCAAGCTTGGGGATGCCCAAGGCACCCCAAGTAAATATTCAAGGAGACTCAAGTGTCTAAGCTTGGGGATGCCCCGGTAGGCATCCCATCTTTCTTCAACAAGTATCGGTATGTTTTCGTCTTTGTTTCGTTCACGTGATATGTGTAAATCTTGGAGCATCTTTTGTGTTCATTTTTCACTTTTCTTTTATGCACCATGCTGGTATGAGATAGTCCATGGTTGATTTATAGAATGCTCTTTGCACTTCACTTATATCTTTTGAGTATGGATTTATAGAATGCTTCATGTGCTGCACTTATATCATTTGAAGTTTGGATTGCCTGTTTCTCTTCACATAGAAAACCGTTATTTGTAGAATGCTCTTTTGCTTCACTTGTATTTATTAGAGCATGATATTTTGTAGAAAGAATAAAACTCTCATGCTTCACTTATATCTATTTAGAGAGTCAAAAGGAATTGGTCATTTGCATGGTTAGTCATGAAATACTACATAAAACTTATGGATCACTGAATATGATATGTTTGATTCCTTGCAATAGTTTTGCGATATAGAGATGGTAATACGTGGGAGGTACTAGTAAACGGTTGTGGTTAGTAAGAATATTGGTGTTAAGGTTTGTGATTCCTGAAGCATGCACATACAGTCTCTCTTTATGCTATGAAGTTGGAGCATGATTTATTATTGATGGCGGTCGGGGACATGGTCTTTTCCTACCAATCTATCCCCCTAGGGGCATGCGTAGTAGTACTTTGCTTCGAGGGCTAATAAACTTTTGCAATAAGTATATGAGTTCTTTATGACTAATGTGAGTCCATGGACCATACACACTCTTACCTTTCCGCAATTTGCTAGCCTCTATGGTACCGTGCATTGCCCTTTCTCACATCGAGATGTGGAGCAAACTTCGCAGGTGCATCCAAACCCCGTGATATGATATGCTCTATCACACATAAGCCTTATTATATCTTCCTCAAAACAACCACCATACCTACCTATTATGGCCTTTCCACATCCATTCTGAGATATATTGCCATGCAACACCGCTTCCGTTTTGATGACTTGAGCATTCATTGTCATTTGCTTTGCATGATCATATAATTGACATAGTATTTGTGGCTCAGCCCCCATTCATCATTTTTCATACATGTTATGCTAGATCATTGCACATCCTGGTATTGCCAGAGGCATTCATATAGAGTCATACTTTGTTATAGGTATCGAGTTGTAATATTGAGTTGTAAGTAAATAGAAGTGTGATGATCATCAATTATTCATTTTTGGAGCATTGCCCCAGTGAGGAAAGGATGATGGAGACTATGATTCCCCCACAAGTCGGGAGGAGACTCCGAACAATGAGAGAAAAAAATATAATAAAAAGAAATAAAAAAGAAATAAAGAGAGAAGGGGCATGCTAGTTCCACACTTGTGCTTCAAAGTAGCACCATGTTTTTCATATGGAGAGTCTCCTATGTTGTCACTTTCATATACTGGTGGGAATTTTTCATTATAGGATAAGATGCACACCCACTTAGTTTTCATATTGAGCTTACATACACTTATAGCTCTTAGTGCATCCGTTGCATGGCAACCCCTACTCCTCACGTTGATATCAATTGATGGGCGTCTCCATAGCCCGTTGGTTAGCGACGTCGATGTGAGACTTTCTTACTTTTTTGTCTTCTCTATATTTACCCCTATCATCATACTCTATTCCACCCTAGTTCTATATCCATGGCTCGCGCTCATGTATTGCGTGAGGGTTGAAAAAGCTGAAGCGCGTTAAAAAGTATGAACCAATTGCTCAGCTTGTCATCGGGGTTGTGCATGATAAATACTTTGTGTTAAGAAGATAGAGCATGACAAGACTATATGATTTTGTAGGGATAGCTTTCTTTAGCTTTGATATTTTGAAAGACACGATTGTTTGTTGGGATGCCTGTGTAGGGAAACGTAGCAGAAATTCAAAATTTTCTACGCATCACCAAGATCAATCTATGGAGTAATCTAGCAACGAGGGGAAGGGGAGTGCATCTACATACCCTTGTAGATATCTAAGCGGAAGCGTTCAAGTGAACGGGGTTGATGGATTCGTACTCGTCGTGATCCAAATCACCGATGATCCTAGTGCCGAACGGACGGCACCTCCGCGTTCAACACACGTGCAGCCCGATGACGTCTCCCGTGCCTTGATCCAGCAAGGGGAGAGGGACAGGTTGGGGAAGACTCCGTCCAGCAGCAGCACGATGGCGTGGTGGTGGTGGAGGAGCGCGGTACTCCAGCAGGGCTTCGCCAAGCACTACGAGAGACGAGGAGGAAGAGAGGTAGGGCTGCGCCAAGAGGGAGATGAAATCATGTGTTGGGAATCCCCCATACCTCAAGTATATATAGGGGGAGAGGAGGGGCTGCGCCCCCACCTAGGGTTCCCCCTTAGGGGTGGCGGCAGCCCCCAGATCCCATCTGGGTGGCGGCCAAGGGGGAGAGAGGGGGCGCACCACTAGGTGGGCCTTAGGCCCATCTGAGCCTAGGGTTTGCCCCCTCCCACTCTCCCTGCGCCTTGGGCCTTGCTGGGGGGGCGCACCAGCCCACCTGGGGCTGGTCCCCTCCCACACTTGGCCCACGCAGCCTTCTGGGGCTGGTGGTCCCACCTGGTGGACCCCCGGGACCCTCCCGGTGGTCCCGGTACGTTACCGATAGTACCCGAAACTTTTCCGGTCACCAAAACGGGACTTCCCATATATAAATCTTTACCTCCAGACCATTCCGGAACTCCTCGTGACGTCCGAGATCTCATCCGGGACTCCGAACAACATTCGGTAACCACGTATAACTATTCCCTATAACCCTAGCGTCATCGAACCTTAAGTGTGTAGACCCTACGGGTTCGGGAACCATGCAGACATGACCGAGACAATCTCTGGCCAATAACCAACAGCGGGATCTGGATACCCATGTTGGCTCCCACATGTTCCACGATGATCTGAAAGTGCGTTATATCGACTAGAGGGGGGGTGAATAGGCGATTTTTATGAATTTTACAAATTCTTCACTGAGGAATTTGCCGGTGAGGAAATTCCTTAGCGAAGAAATACATGCAGCGGAATAAGTACTCAGACGTAAGCATAACAGATTACAAGCATAGTCATCATGATGAAATGAAGACAATCACAGTCGAAAGCGTAATCACAGGATAACACAAGATGAAGACAAACAGGTGAAGAAATTGAACTTAGGAAATTGAGAAAGTCTTGATCAAAGTCTTCAAACACAGATATGACAAACACTCAACACGATAATGAGGAAATGAAAGGGTTGAGGAAATAGAACCAGTTAGGTTGGTGAAGACAATGATTTGGTAGACCAGTTCCAACTGCTGTCTCGGTTATGCGTCCAGTTGGAGCGGCTGAGTATTTAAACTCGAGGACACGCAGTCCGGACACCCGATCATTGAGCACGCAGCTCGGGACACCAAGTCCTCACCGTATTCTCCTTGAACTAAGGCCACGCAGACCTCGTCCAATCACTCGTGGTAAGTCTTGAGCGACTTCCAAACCTTCACATACTTGGTCACTCGGCGATCCACAATTCCTCTTGGATGCTCTAGACCTTGGCGCCTAACCGTCTGGAAGAAGCACAGTCTTCAAAGGTAAAAGCGTCGGATCCACGCTGGATCAATTTCTTGATGATGCTCAATCACTTTGGGTTTGTAGGGGTTTGGTTTTGGGGTTTTTCCTCACTTTTGGGTTTTTCCTCACTTGATGATTTTCACTCAAATTCCTCAGAGGATGGGTTGCTCTCAAATGACAAGTGTCAAGTTCTCTCGGAGCAGCCAACCAACTAGTGGTTGTAGGGGGCGGCTATTTATAGCCTAGGGAGCAGCCCGACATGATAAGACATAAATGCCCTTAAATGATATGACCGTTAGGTGGAGATATTTTGGGGACAGCTGGCGCGCAGCACAGCAACGGTCGGAAATTGGAACATCAAATTCCTCAGGGCTATCATGTTCCTCACTGTGTAGGCAATTCGCACTGGCGAATTCCTAACTCCTCAGTCAGAACAAATTCCTCAGTGACCAGAAGAGCTTCGTCTCTGTCACTGAAGAAATTGACTGAACTGTATGAGATTTCCAAAGGCTTCACTCGAAGGGATTGGTAGGTGAGGATTTTGAGTTGAGCATCAAATGGAAAATTTTCCTTAGTATTTCCTCGACCCCCTTTAACAGTACGGTGTTTCCTATGACTCAAGAAAGAGAAAATGAAACTACGAAAACAAAAGTCTTCACGCTTCATATTCCTCAAGCGATTACCAAGTCTTGAGGATCACACCAATTTCTTCACTTTCAAAGTCTTGAAAAGTCTTGAATATCAAATTATTCACTTGAAGAAATTCATTTTAGAAATCGACTTTCACTTGTAAATATCAAACTCCTCATAGACTTATAGACCTGTGTACACTCACAAGCGCATTAGTTACTTAACCTATAAGTCTTCAATACACCAAAATCACTAAGGGCACTAGATGCACTTACAATCTCCCCTTTTGGTGATTGATGACAATCTGAGTTAAGTTTTCAACGAGGATAAACATATGAAGTGTAAATACTGATAATGAGGATTTTGATTGCAAGATATAGAAGAACTCCCCCTGAAGATGTGCATAGTGAGGAAATTGCATTTGAGGCAATGCACATTTGAAGAATTGAATCATGGAGATCTCCCCCTATATCTTGTAATTCATACACGCATTTGACATATAATATGAGGAATTTGAAATGCATGATGAAATATGGTGCTTGATGATATGCAGAGCATGCAAAATAATGCATAAAGAGTCTCAGAGCCCAATGCGTATGAGGAATTTGAAACTTTTCATGAGTATCAGATCCCAAATCGATTTGAAGATTTTCACCGAGCTCATGAGGATCAGAGCATAACAAGGATCAACGCATATCAACACTACTTAAATCAGAGCATAGAGCAAAAGCATAATGCATCAAAAGTATCAAAGCACCATCGGGTTTAAGATTACAACTCGATCCAATAAAAGGTTTCAGAAGAACGAGAGTTGTAACTTAATAAAATATAGTATATAGACAGAAACGAGACCCGCTTGAAGACTAACTCAAATTTAAATTTCTCCCCCTTTGTCATCGAATGACCAAAAGGATCGGCGAGGACTAACGCTCTTGAAGAATTTCAAGTTGAAGGCGGGCGCCAAACATTAGCCGGGTTGTTCGTTGAAGTAGGACCAGCAGCAGTGTCTTCCAAATCTTCATTTTCATCGATGTCGCGAGATGAAGAATAGGAGCTAGCCACCAAGGAAGGAACTTTGACTTTCTTGAATTTCTTGGAGGAGGAGCAGACCAGTCAAATTCTTCCTTGAGTCCCATTGATTTCAGTTCTTCTTCATTGTAGACATGTGAAAGAACAGCCCAGTGCGCTTGAAGGTTTCATGAAGATAGTAGTGGTTTTCTTCACTGCATTGTGAGTTGAGGTCATGTTGTAAAGAATAGTACCAAACCGACGTTTGACCCACTTGTGATTGCGATCAACCTTCCGATGAAGACGAGGAGTAACTCACGATCGGTCATCACCACAGGTGCGATTCCTTGAGGATTTTGCTTAACCGAGGTATTTGTCTTGAGTCATGTGTGGCGAGTCATCATTGGTGGAGTAAGATGCTGCTTTGCGAAACTGTCCATCCAATGGGCGAATGCCTTCATCTATCACAGCAGTAGCCTTTCCCTTTTCATCAGCTGAGGCAATTGGCCGTTTGAGGACTTCAATAGGGGGCAGGTAGCTGCAGTGGTTCAAAGTGTCAGCCTTGTAATTCAGTGAAGATCTTGACCGATGAATCTCATAATCCAAAGGCGCATAAGGCTTCACTCAAAAGGTGACATGGCAATGTTAGCGAGTCCTCATGAAGAAATCATGGAAATTGACAGAACGCCATGGATGATGTTGAAAAGCATATTCTTCATGATGCCAACGACTTCTTCATCATTCGAGTCGTGGCCCTTGATAGGACTCATAGTCTTCGACAAAATTCGATAGACTGTTCGAGGCACATAGAGCAATTCCTTGACGAGAATTTGGTCCTTGGAGCTTGCCTTGGTTTCAATGGCTTCATCAACACTTGCATATAGTGATTTGAAAGTTCCTTTTCTTCATAGATCGACGTGCACCGTCAGCGGAGGACTGAGTGGAAGGGCACGTAGCAATTCACTTCTTTGGTGCCTTGTAGTGGGTGTTTTCGGTCATCAATCCAAGACCCATGAAGTCACATCTTCACATCTCCGGTGATGTGCGGGGTTGCATAGAACTGAAGAATTAGCTCTTCATTCCAATCACATATGTCGATTGCAAAAGTTGAGAAGACCTGCATCGTGAAGAACACTTAGAGCGGGCTCAAAGCTGGCGGTGACTCCATATCCACATGAGGAATATGAGCATGATCGAAGATTTTGTCCTTGTTGAAAAGCACCGAGGAATAGAAGTTTGCTTGGTGGCAGTCGAAGCGCCTCTTCCTAATCCGAGCAGAGTCATAAGGATTATATTCAGATGAAGAACACATGCTCAGCAAAGAAATCCTTAGCCTTGAACTTTTGCTTGGTCGAGAACGGATTCTTCGCTTTGGCGGAGGGGTGTCGATGAGTTGCATCACCACCTCTGGGCTGTAAGTTGAGGTTCTTGACTTGAGGAATTTCTTGATCCTCAACATGCGCATCTGAGGATTTTCAGCAGCAGCAGCAGTTTCATCAGCGCTAGTGGATGGAATTTCTTCATGCACAGGACTCGTGGATTGATTTTCTTGAGTCTATCTGGGCAGTCTGTGCGGGGAGTGAGGAACTTGTTGAAGCGGGGTGAAGAGCGGAGTATTGGGATGTTGATTTTCCCAAAAGTCATCATTGATTCTTTGGAGTGGTGCATCCAATATCCACATCTTCATTTTCAATTTCCTCGGCACCATCTTGAGGAATTTCATGGTCTCGATGAGGAATGGCGGGGTTGAAGGGACAGCTTCCACTTCAATTTCCTCATCAATTTTCTCTCGACGTAGCGAGAGATTGATGTTCTTCATCGAGATCCGGTTGGCACCATATTCTTCTCCAAAAGGAACTACTTCCTTTGATGGTATGGAGGAAATTGGAATAGCATCAATCGGGTTTTCAACAGAGCTGGTCATGGGCTTCAATTTCTTGCAGTCAAGAATCAGCGCTGGTGATGCTTTTCTCTTCTTCACAGCAGCTCGTTCCATGCCTTGGTTTCTTCACATCGAAGCGGATGGAAGAATAGGAGTTGGAGTTGGCGCAGGAGGAGCCGAGGAATTTGGAGCAGTTTCTTGAGAGCAACCGATGCGCCTCCCTGTCTTGAGCAGTTTCTTCAGGCGCACCACTAGTGGGTGCCCTGGCAGTTTCTTCAGCGGCTGGAATTTCTTCATCAGCCCTGGAATCAGCATTTTCTTCAGCAGGCTGAGCTTCAGCGTTGCTGGCATTTTCTTCACTAGGCTGAGCAGATGCTTCAGCCTGAGGATTTTCATGTTGCACTGGTGTTGCAACACTTGTGAGATTCTTCGTCAGATTGACGAATCTGGTCTTGACAACTTGCCAATCAGCATAGTACGTGTCAAAGTTCTTGCTGAGGTTCTGAATTTCAGTTTGAGCTTGAAGAAGTTCCTCAGGTGTCATCTTGACAACATTTTTCTTCAAGAACCTCTCCTTCTTGTATTGAGCCTTCTTGATTTCCTTCGCCTTCTCGAACTTCCATTTTTCTTCAGCAATGAAGTGAGTCAACATATGACTTTGACCAGGTGTCAAAGGAAGATCAGGCAGAGGGGTATTGGGATCGTTGTGCCAAAGGTCGATGAAATCGAGGACTTTCTTGGGTCCAAAAGCGTGGCACAGCTGTTCCCTTGGCTCTTGCGGCTCTAGCTTGACGGTCTCGATGATTTCTTCAAGTTCTTCATCGATGCCTCATCATCGATGGCACGTGGGCGACAAGCTGTTTCTTCCTTGGGCTGGGCGAGGACCACGTCCATTGTTGCTTTGTCTTCAGCAGCGTCGGGCCTGATGAAGAATTGAAAGCAGTGAGAATTTGCGAGAGGTGCACGAGGCAATTGAAAATCCAGCAGTCCTTTGACAAGTGGCAGTGCACTTTGGGCCCGAAGGTTTGGGCGGAGCAGGTGAGGACTTTGATGGAACGATGGCGATGTGAGAATTTGCTCTTGAGAATTTGCCTTGAGGGAGCTGCCGAGGAACTTGGCCTTGAGGGCACAGATGAAGAAGCACTTGGCTTATTGGCAGACTTCTTTTGCATCGATTTCCTCGGCTTGGCGAGACCTCGATGGCAGCAGCAGCGCAGAATCCTCATTGAATTTCTTCACCGCTTCCTTTGCTTGCTTAGCCAGCTTAGCTTGGCGTTTAGCCCATTCCTCGGAAAGTCCTCACGCGTTTGGCGCTAGTGGGATCAGCTATTTGGCCTGGTGCCAAAGGAGCTCTTGGGCATGGAGGATTCAACGAATTTCTTCATGTACTTAGGTGTAACATAGCGGTATTCCTTCCATTCCCGTGCCCATCTCCGTTCAATTTTCTGAATGCGCACCTTGCGTTGGTTTTTGCTTTCCTCATCTGGTGTGCAATAGTCAGCATATATTTCCTCAGGGATTTCGAATGCTGTCATGACCTCAGGTTTCTTTCCTCCCTTCTGCGGCTTCTTACCATCTAGGGATTCAGCAGCTGACATTTGTACCCGAAGTGAAGAACACGACGAACTGAGATGAACAGTTGAGAAGTTCGTCCGTTCAGATCTTCTCCGCCCTAACTTGGCAGAGGAAATCAGCTACGGCGACGGCGGAGTGAAGAAATTCCACGGTCGGCGCGAGTACGTCGGCGAAGAGGTCAAGGCAGTGAAGCTTTTCCTCACCGGCGACGATGGAGTAAGCGGCGGCGCTAGGGTTTTGAGGAGCTCGGCGGGAGAGATCGGCGGAGTAAAAGAGTGAGGAAGGGAGAGAGGGGTATTTATAGCCACGGTGAAAAAACGGCTCGTCCGAAGAATTAGGACGAACGTGCCCCTAACCGCTTCCCTTCTCATGACATGTGTCACCCACGTACAGTGTAGTGGAGATCGTGTGCGGTCGTGGGTGGATATAATAATGCATCGTGGGATGCGGAACGGTTTGAGCGGTAAAATCGAGGTTTGGATAAGATTCGTTTTAACAGTTCCGTTCGCAATTTCTTCAGCTGTCAAGGACACGAAGAAGAATTTGAGCGAGTTTCAAAGTAGAACGCACATGAAGAATTTGTGAATGGATTGGGTTGAGTATAGCATAGAGAGGAAAGGGTCCGATCACATTCACTTAGCAGAAAAAGCGACTTGAAGAAATAGCCATAAGTGAATGCTGTAGAGGACATAAATCCATATATATATATAGCCATGAAGAAAGACGACGGAGACAGTGAAGATTTTGCAAAGTTGAAGAATTTGAAAAACTGAAGAATTTGAAAAACTGAAGGTTTTCAAAAACTGAAGAATTTCAAAAACTAAGGAAAAACTCAAATTGAAGATTTTCAACTTTGGTGGTGGCGTGACCCACCGTATAAGAATGATGATTTCAGACACCGCGTACAATTGTCGTAGGGTTCTGAGAATCAAATTCTTCATTAATTTCTTCACACTTAGAGTGTTATTCTTCATTGATTGAAGAAAAACGTTTCTTCATGTGTTGCACATCTAAGTCATCAATTTTGCATAAGTGTTAGGATGTGTGTCCTTTTCAAAGAACATTCGAAGATTCTAAGATATTTAGCTCACACCGCAACTTGCTAAATCTCTTCTCATCCAAGGGCTTAGTGAAGATATCAGCTAGCTGTTCTTGATCTTCACATGCTCGATGGAGATGTCGCCCTTCAACACATGATCACGAAGAAAATGATGGCGAATTTGAATGTGCTTTGTCTTGAGTGCTGAACTGGGTTGTGAGCAATCTTGATGGCACTCTCATTGTCACAATAGAGAGGCACATTCTTCACGTTGATGCCGTAGTCCTTGAGGTTTGCTTCATCCATAGTAATTGAGCACAACACGAGCCAGCAGCAATGTATTCAGTTTCCGCGATGGACGGTGATCGCAGTTCTGTTTCTTCGAGGACCAACGGACCAAAGATCGTCAGAAATGACAAGTACCAGATGTTGACTTGCGGTCCACACGATCACCAGCATAGTCGAGTCGAGAATATCCAATGAGATCAAAAGTAGAGCCCTTGGGGTACCATAATCCTAGTGTTGGTGTGTGAGCTAGATATCGAAGAATATACTTCACAGCCTTATGGTGTGATTCCTTGGTGTAGCTTGAAATCGGGCACACATGCAAACACTAAGCATTATATCTGGCCTAGATGCACATAAGTACAATAAAGAACCAATCATGGGCGGTATACCTTGTGATCGAAGTCAATACCATTTTCATCGATTGCATAGATGGCCATTTGTGGGCATAGGAATTTTAGCGCTTTGCAATCTTGCATGCGAATTTCTTGAGGACATCTTTGAGGTATTTCTCTGAGATATGAATATGCCATTGTGTTGTTGATTTAATTTGAAGACCTAAGAAGAATTTCAACTCTCCCATCATAGACATTTGATATTCTTCACTCATCATATAGGCAAATTCATCACTATAACGTTGGTCGAGACAGCCAAAGATAATATCATCAACATATATTTGGCACACAAACAGTTCACCATCATAAGATTTAGTAAAGAGAGTAGGGTCGAGTGAACGGGTGTGAAGCCATTCTTCACGAAGAATTCCTTCAATGTATCATACCACGCCGAGGGGCTTGCTTGAGGCCATAGAGGGCCTTATTAAGTCTGAAGACTTTGTCGAGGATTCTTTGGATCTTCAAAACACGGGGTTGAGCAACATATACTTCTTCCTCAAGCTTACCATTGAGGAATGCACTTTTCACATCCATTTGATATAAAGTGATATTGTGATGGTTAGCATAGGCGAGTAATATGTGAATAGACTCAAGTCTAGCAACAGGTGCAAAAGTTTCATCGAAATCAATTCCTTCAACCTGCGTGTAGCCTTGAGCTACTAGTCGTGCCTTATTCCTCACCACAAGACCATTTTCATCTTGCTTGTTGCGGTAGATCCACTTTGTGCCAATGATATTATGCTTGCGAGGATCTGGACGTTTGACCAGTTCCCAGACGTTGTTGAGCTCGAACGATGTAATTCTTCTTGCATGGCCTGAATCCACTCCGGCTCGAAATGCTTCATCTACCTTAGTGGGCTCTGTGATAGAGACAAAAGCATAGTGCACACAAAAGTTAGATAAGTGTGAAGCTTTTGAGCGAGTGAGAGGACTGGCGCATCAATGTCATCAATGATCTTGTCAACTTGCACTTCTTTTTACAGCGAGGATGAGCTGGTTGTCTTGAGGAATTTGACCATTTTCCTCGGCACCATTTTCTTGACATTTTCTTGAGTGCATCAGCTCGGCGTTCTTCGCGTCTGAGGAATGAATTCTTGGCAGTTTCTTGATGAGGAATGACATCCTCGGTTGCCTTGAACCTGATGGAATCCTCGGTGCTGGTTAAATCTAACACGAAGGTAGGTGCTCTCTTTGCGAGCCATTAGTTTCATCGAACCGCACATCTACAGTGTCAACAATCTTGTGAAGAGTGATGTTGAAGACTACTGTAGGTGTGCGAGTCCTTTCCGTAACCAAGCATAAAACCTTCATGTGCTTTCGGTGCAAATTTAGAGGTGTGGTGAGGATCTCTAATCCAGCATTTAGCACCGAAGACTTTGAAATAACTTACATTGGGTTTCTTGTCAGTGAGGAGTTCATAGGCAGTCTTTTGAAGAATTTGTGAAGATATACTCTGTTGATGATGTGGCACGCGGTGTCAATTGCTTCAATCCGAAGCGATTAGGCGTTTTGTATTCATCAAGCATAGTGCAAGCCATCTCAACAAGAGTTCTCTTCTTGCGCTCCACGCCATTTCTTTGAGGAGTATAGGGAGCAGATAACTCATGAGTAATACCAAGTTCATCAAGATAATCCTCAAGTCCGAATTCTTGAACTCAGTTCCATTGTCACTTCGATGTGCTTGATCTTCACACCAAAGTTGGTTGAAGCCCTCGAGGAAAATCGTTTGAAGATTTCCTGCACTTAATTTTGAAAGTAACAATGTGTACCCAAGTGTAGCGAGAGTAATCATCAACAATAACAAAGCCATATAGTGATGCTTCATTAACGACAATTGAGTAATGATTGGGACCAAAGAGGTCCATGTGAAGCAATTGAAGGGACGAGTAGTGGTCATGATAGTCTTATTTGGATGCTTGGCCTTGGTCATTTTCCCAGCTTCACGGGCTCGCATAAGTGATCCTTGAGGAATTTGACATTCTCAATGCCAATGACATGCTTCTTCTTCATGGCGTGTGCAAATTCCTCATGCCTGCGTGACCAAGTCGTCGATGCCATAGCCAGCCTTACAAGCTTTTGCAAGTAGACACACGGCTGGTTGTGGTCTGTGGAAAAATCAACAATATACAAGTCTCCTCTCCTAAAGCCTTGAAGACTTTGGAATTGTCGACTTCCATAATCACAACACAACGATACTTGCCAAAGATAACAACCATATCAAGATCACAAAGCATTGAGGCGACATGAGGTTATATCCTAAAGACTCAACAAGCATGACTTTGTCCATGTGCATGTCCTTAGAGATAGCAACCTTACCAAGTCCCAATACGACTTTTGCCTTTGTCGGCCAAAGATGATATGCTTGAGATGTGACGGTGATAAGGAGCATCCATCAATAGATTCTTGTCACCGGTCATGTGATTTGTACATCCACTATCGAGAACCCACTCGGTGGCTTTGGGTTGATCATCCTGCGATGAATTAGTACAACTTACGATCTCATATACTTCATCGGTGAAGAATATGATATCAAGTTCATCGATGAATTTCATCGATCGATATTCAGATAAGCGGTATGAGGGCGTGTGAAATGAAAGTTCATTTCATCATGATTAGCTGCGTCCTTTCGGGCATTTTGTCGGGCCCCCAACAAATTCTTGGACGTTAAAGCACGCCTGGAGACCTGACCCTGCAGAAGAGATTAGTTCTTTTTCTTCACCACCCACATCTGAAGGGGTGGCAAAGAATTCATCATTCTGCGAGCACCATATGAGAATGGTGGCATAGAGGCCAAACCATTTCGTTTCACATAAGAGGGGTTAGGGTAAGCATATGAATAAGCAGAGAAATTCTTCGAGGACTTATGAACATATTGGTTTGAAGAATAATGCACATATTCATAGCCCTTAGCTCTACCCTGCGAAACAGAGTTATTAGCACGATGATAATCATATGAGGACTTTGATCCTTTTGAGGAATTTGATCCACGTGAGGAATTTGGTCCATATGAGGACTTGGATCCATATAGAGAATTTGGTCCATATGAAGAATTTGATCTGGGGTTCCTTTTCTTCACAGGTGGTGTCATGAGGACATTCACTTGAAGATTTTCAAGGCACTGCTTGGGAACCCAGATTTTCTTCATAGGGGGACTGTTCCTGCAGTTAGTGCCAACATATCTAGCAAATACTTCACCATTCTGATTTTTGAACAGTTTATAGTTTGAGTCAAATGACTCATCATCAGAATGAGGAAATTCACATGTAAAGCCAGATAAGGTAGATGGATCAACTGGAGGTCCCTTTGCAGCAACCCATGAGGTTTTGGGATACTGCTCAGGCTTCCAATACGTTCCATCAGCATTGAGTTTCCTCTCAAAGGCAATACCCTCTTTCCTAGGGTTTCTGTTGAGGATCTGCTTTTTAAGCACATCACAAAGAGTCTGATGCCCTTTGAGGCTTTTGTACATGCCTGTCATGTACAATTCCTTTAGCCCTGCATCGTCAGTGATACTAGCAATGCCCTTAGATGAGGAATTAGTGATAGCATAGGCAGGTGAAGAATTTGTAACAGTTGAAGCATTTGAACATTCAGGTGAAGAATTAGCAGATTCACGTTCAATGCATTTTAAGCATGGAGGAACAAATTCTTCTTGAGAAGCGCTGATTTGTTGAGCAAGTAATGAATCGCGCTCCTTCTGAAGATCTTCATAACTCGCTCTTAGCTTCTCAAGATCTTGCTTTCTTTGAAGAAATTCATAAGAAAGTTTCCCATGATCAGATAAGAGAGTGTTATGATGACCTTGAAGGCTGTCAAATCTAGGTGAACTCTCTGAAGATTTTCGATCGGGGCTTGAGTGCGATCCATTTCTTCACCTAACATATCATCACTCTTATCTAGCATGTTTTGAACCTTTTCAAAAGCCCTTTGTTGTTTTATAGCAATCTTAGCAAGTTTAGAGTAGCTGGGCTTGAGATCCTCATCGATTCATTTTCACTAGATTCAGAGGAGGTGTAATTGAGTACCTTGGCACCTTTTGCCATGAAGCAATAGGTGAGGCGTAGTCATCATTTTCCTCATCGGGTTTGTCGGTGGAGTCAGTTTCTTCAACGTTGAAGATGGACTTGCTAACATCTGCGATAGCAAGAGCCGGACTAGCCACACAGATTCGGATTCTTGAGACTCCTCCTCTTCCTCATTTTCCTCAGATTCAGCTTCAGAGTCCATTTCCTTGCCAATGAATGCCCGAGCCTTTTTGGAGCTGCTCTTCTTGTGAGAAGAAGGTTTTGAGGACTTTGATGATGAAGATTTTGATGATTTCTTCTTCTTCTTCATGTCATCAGAACTGTAATCCTTGTGCTTCTTCTTTCTTAATTCCTTTTCCCACTGAGGACAATCTTGGATATAGTGACCAGGTTTCTTGCATTTGTGGCAAAGTCTTCGCTTATAGTCACTAGTTGAGGAATCACTGCTTCTTGAGGATTTTCCAAAACGACCACGTCTTGTGAATTTCTGGAATTTCTTCATGAGCAGTGCTAGCTCCTGGCCAAATTCTTGGGATCTCCAAGGCTACTACCAGATTCTTCACTCTGATTCAGATTCAGCCTTGGCCTTGAGGCACGTGTTCTTCCATAGCGAACCATAGAGATCTCTCTTTTGACAAGCTGGAACTCGTGAGTATTTAGCCTTCGAGGATATCAGCGGGATCAAGAGACTTGTAGTCAGCTCGTTCTTGTATCATCGGTGCGAGTGTCGAATGAGGAATCAAGCGATCTTAGCAATTTCTTCACCACCTCATGGTCGGTGATGTCAGTGGCACCCAGTGCTTGAAGCTCATTTGAGATGTCAGTGAGGCGATCGAAGGTTTGTTGAACATTTTCGTTGTCGAGTCTTTTGAAGCGGTTGAAGAGATTCCGAAGAACATCAACTCGAGAGTCACGCTGAGTTGAAACACCTTCATTTACTTTGGACAGCCTGTCCCAAATGAGTTTGGCAGATTCCAAAGCACTCACTCTTCCATATTGACCTTTGCTCGGATGGCCACATATGATATTCTTAAGCTTGAGAATCGAGTTGCTTGAATCTCTTCACATCAGCATCATTCGGAGAGGTGTGGTGAGGAAACACCTTTTGTCACAACATACCGAGATCGTTGTCAATTGCTTCAAGATGCATTCGCATTTTGTTCTTCCATGAGGGGTAGTCCGTCCCATCGAAGGTAGGACACCTGCTGAGACCTTGATCATACCTGCGGTCGACATAACTAAAACTCCGGTGGTTAAACCAAAATCACACGAACAAGGGAGTACCTTGCTCGATACCAATTGAAAGTCGTTATATCGACTAGAGGGGGTGAATAGGCGATTTTATGAATTTACAAATTCTTCATTTGAGGAATTTGCGGTGAGGAAATTCCTTAGCGAAGAAATACATGCAGCGGAATAAGTACTCGGGGCGTAAGCATAACAGATTACAAGCATAGTCATCATGATGAAATGAAGACAATCACAGAGTACGAAAGCGTAATCACAGGATAACACAAGATGAAGACAAACAGATGAAGAAATTGAACTTAGGAAATTGAGAAAGTCTTGATCAAAGTCTTCAAACACAGATATGACAAACACTCAACACGATAATGAGGAAATGAAAGGGTTGAGGAAATAGAACCAGATTAGGTTGGTGAAGACAATGATTTGGTAGACCAGTTCCAACTGCTGTCTCGGTTATACGTCTGGTTGGAGCGGTGAGTATTTAAACTCGAGGACACGCGATCCGGACACCCGATCCTTGAGCACGCAGCTCGGGACACCAAGTCCTCACCGTATTCTCCTTGAACTAAGGCCACGCAGACCTCGTCCAATCACTCGTGGTAAGTCTTGAGCGACTTCCAAACCTTCACATACTTGGTCACTCGGCGATCCACAATTCCTCTTGGATGCTCTAGACCTTGGCGCCTAACCGTCTGGAAGAAGCACAGTCTTCAAAGGTAAAAGCGTCGGATCCACGCGGGATCAATTTCTTGATGATGCTCAATCACTTTGGGTTTATAGGGGTTTGGTTTTGGGTTTTTCCTCACTTTTGGGTTTTCCTCACTTGATGATTTTCACTCAAATTCCTCGGAGGATGGGTTGCTCTCAAATGACAAGTGTCAAGTTCTCTCGGAGCAGCCAACCAACTAGTGGTTGTAGAGGCGGCTATTTATAGCCTAGGGAGCAGCCCGACATGATAAGACATAAATGCCCTTAAATGATATGACCGTTAGGTGGAGATATTTTGGGGACAGGTGGCCTTGCAGACACAACATGATCGGAAATTGGAACATCAAATTCCTCGGGGCTATCATGTTCCTCATCTTTGTGTAGGCAATTCGCCTTTGGCGAATTCCTAACTCCTCGATCGAACAAATTCCTCGGTGACGGAAGAGCTTCGTCTCATCCTTTGAAGAAATTGACTGAATCTGTATGAGATTTCAAAGGCTTCACTCGAAGGGATTGGTAGGTGAGGATTTTGAGTTGAGCATCAAATGGAAATTTTTCCTTAGTATTTCCTCGACCCCTTTAACGATGACGGTGTTTCCTATGACTCAAGAAAGAGAAAATGAAACTACGAAAACAAAAGTCTTCACGCTTCATATTCCTCAAGCGATTACCAAGTCTTCAGGATCACACCAATTTCTTCACTTTCAAAGTCTTCAGAAAGTCTTGAATATCAAATTCTTCACTTGAAGAAATTCATTTTAGGAATTAGACTTTCCTTTGTAAATATCAAACTCCTCATAGACTTATAGACCTGTGTACACTCACAAACGCATTAGTTACTTAACCTATAAGTCTTCAATACACCAAAATCACTAAGGGGCACTAGATGCACTTACATGATCTCATCGGATGAACCACGATGTCGAGGATTCAATCAATCCCGTATACAATTCCCTTTGTCTATCGGTATAGTACTTGCCCGAGATTCGATCGTCGGTATGCCGATACCTTGTTCAATCTCGTTACCGGCAAGTCTCTTTACTCGTTCCGTAACACATCATCCCGTGATCAACTCCTTGGTCACATTGTGCACATATGATGATGTCCTACCGAGTGGGCCCAGATACCTCTCCGTCACACGGAGTGACAAATCCAGTCTCGATTCGTGCCAACCCAATGTACACTTTCGGAGATACCGTAGTGCACCTTTATAGCCACCCGATTCGTTGTGACGTTTGGTACACCAAAGCATCCCTACGGTATCCGGGAGTTGCACAATCTCATGGTCTAAGGAAATGATACTTGACATTAGAAAAGCTTTAGCATCTGAACTACGATCTTTGTGCTAGGCTTAGGATTGGGTCTTGTCCATCACATCATTCTCCTAATGATGTGATCCCGTTATCAACGACATCCAATGTCCATGGTCAGGAAACCGTAACCATCTATTGATCAACGAGCTAGTCAACTAGAGGCTTACTAGGGATCTGGTGTTGTCTATGTACCCACACATGTATCTGAGTTTCCTATCAATACAATTATAGCATGGATAATAAACGATTATCATGAACAAGGAAATATAATAATAATAACTAATTTATTATTGCCTCTAGGGCATATTTCCAACAGTCTCCCACTTGCACTAGAGTCAATAATCTAGTTCACATCGCCATGTGATTAACACTCACAGGTCACATCGCCATGTGGCCAACATCCAAAGAGTTTACTAGTGTCAATAAACTAGTTCACATCATCATGTGATTAAGACTCAATGAGTTCTGGGGTTTGATCATGTTTTTCTTGTGAGAGAGGTTTTAGTCAATGGGTCTGCAACATTCATATCCGTATGTACTTTGCAAATCTCTAGGTCATATTGTAAATGTTTCTTCCAAGCTCCACTTGGAGCTATTCCAAGTGGTTGCTCCACTATACGTATCCGGTTTGCTACTCAGAGTCATTCGGATAGGTGTTAAAGCTTGCATCGACGTAACCCTTTACGTCGAACTCTTTATCACCTCCATAATCGAGAAACATGTCCTTATTACTCCAAGGACAATTTTGACCGCTATCAAGTGATCCACTCCTTGATCACCTTTGTACCCTCTTGCCAGACATGTGGCAAGGCACACATCAGGTGCGGTACTCAGCATGGCATACCGTATAGAGCCTATGACAAAAGCATAGGGGACGACATTCGTCCTTTCTCTTTCTTCTGCCGTGGTCGAGCTTTAAGTCTTAACTTCATACCTTACAACTCAGGCAAGAACTCCTTCTTTGACTGATCCATCTTGAACACCTTCAAGATCATGTCAAGGTATGTGCTCATTTGAAAGTATCATCAGGCGTCTTGATCTATCTCTATAGATCTTGATGCCCAATATATAAGCAGCTTTATCCAGGTCTTCCTTTGAAAAACTCCTTTCAAACAACCCTTTATGCTTTCCAGAAATTCTACATCATTTCGGATCAACAATGTGTCATTCACATATACTTATCAGAAATGTTGTATTGCTTCCACTCACTTTATTGTATATACAAGTTTCTAGCAAACATTGTATAAACCTAAAAGCTTTGATCACTCCATCAAAGCATATATTCTGACTCTGAGATGCTTGCTCTATTCCATGAAAGGATCGCTGGAGCTAGCATACCTTTTAGCATCCTTAGGATCGACAAAACCTTTCTGATTGTATCACATACAACCTTTCCTTACGAAAACTGGTAAGGAAACTTGTTTTGACATCCATCTGCCGGATTTTATAAATGCAGCTAATGCTAACATGATTCCGACGGACTTAAGCATCGGTACGGATGAGAAAATCTCATCGTAGTCAACTCCTTGAACTTGTGAAAAACTCTTCGCCACAAGTCGAGCTTCATAGATGGTAACATTACCGTCCATGTCCGTCTTCTTCTTAAAGATCCATTTATCTCAATGGCTTGCCGATCGTTGGGCAAATCCACCAAAGTCCATGCTTTGTTCTGATACATGGATCCTATCTCGGATTTCATGGCTTCTAACCATTTGTCAGAATATGGGCCCACCGTCGCTTTCTCCATAGCTCGTAGGTTCATTGTTGTCTAACAACATGACTTCCAAGACAGGATTACGTACCACTCTGAAGTAGTACGCATCCTTGTCGACCTACAAGGTTTGGTAGTGACTTGATCTGAAGTTTCATGATTTCTATCATTAGCTTCCACTTCAATTGGTGTAGGCGCCATAGGAACAACTTCCTGTGCCCTGCTACACACAAGTTGAAGTGATGGTTCAATAACCTCATCAAGTCTCCACCATCCTCCCACTCAATTTTTTCAGGAGAAACTTTTCCTCGAGAAAGGACCCGATTCTAGAAACAATCCCTTTTGCTTCCGGAACTGAGACAGGAGGTATGCCCAACTGTTTCGGGTGTCCTATGAAGATGCATTTATCCGCTTTGGGTTCGAGCTTATCAGCCTAAAACTTTTTCACATAAGCGTCGCAGCCCCAAACTTTCAAGAAACGACAGCTTAGGTTTCTCTAAACCATAGTTCATACGGTGTCATCTCAACGGAATTACGTGGTGCCCTATTTAAAGTGAATGTGGTTGTCTCCAATGCCTAACCCATGAACGATAGTGGTAATTCGATAAGAGACATCATGGTATGCCCCATATCCAATGGGGTGCACCTATGATGTTCGGACACACCATCACACTATGGTGTTCCAGGCGGTGTTAGTTGTGAAACAATTTCCACAATGTCTCAATGGTGTACCAAACTCGCAACTCAGATATTCATCTCTATGATCATATCATAGACATTTTATCCTCTTGTCACGGCGATCTTCAACTTCACTCTGAAATTACTTGAACCATTCAAAAATTCAGACTTGTGTTTCATCAAGTAAATATACTCGATATCTACTCAAATCATCGTGAAGTAAGAACATAACGATATCCATTGCGTGCCTCGGCACTCATTGGACTGCACACATCAAAATGTATTACTTCCAACAAGTTGCTTTCTTGTTCCATTTCTTGAAAACAGGCTTTCAGTCATCTTGCCCATGTGGTATGATTTGCATGTCTCAAGTGATTCAAAATCAAGTGAGTCCAAAGATCCATCAACATGGAGCTTCTTCAGAGTTTTATACCATTATGACTCAAATTGCAGTGCCACAAGTATGTGGTACTATCATTATTATCTTATATCTTTTGGCATGAACAAGTGTATCAGTACGATCGAGATTCAATAAACCATTTATTTTAGGTGTAATACCATTGAAGGTATTATTCAAATAAATAGAGTAAGTATTATTCTCCTTAAATGAATGACCGTATTGCGATAGACATAATCCAATCATGTCTATGCTCAACACAAACAACAAATAACAATTATTTAGGTCTAACACCAATCTCGATGGTAGAGGGAGTATGCGATGCTTGATCACATCAAGCTTGGAAACACTTCCAACACATATCGTCATCTCCCCTTTAGCTAGTCTCCATTTGTTCAGTAGCTTTTATTTCGAGTTACTAACACTTAGCAACCGAACGGTATCTAATACCACTGGTGCTCTTTGGGAGTACTAGTAAAGTACACATTAATATAATATACTTCTATCGACCTTGCCAGCCTTCTCATCTACCAAGTATCTAGGGTAGTTCCGCTTCAGTGACCGTTCCCCTCATTTCAGAAGCACTTAGTCTCGGGTTTGGGTTCAACCTTGGGTTTCTTCACTAGAGCAGCAACTGATTTGTCGTTTCATGAAGTATCCCTTCTTGCCCTTGCCCTTCTTGAAACTAGTGGTTTCACTAACCATCAACGGTTGATGCTCCTTCTTGATTTCTACTTTCGCGGTGTCAAACATCGCGAATATTTCAAGGATCATCATATCTATCCCTGATATGTTATAGTTCATCACGAAGCTCTAGTAGCTTGGTGGCAATGACTTTGGAGAAACATCACTATCTCATCTGGAAGATCAACTCCCACTCGATTCAAGTGATCGTTGTACCCAGACATTCTGAGCACAAGCTCAACGATTGAGCTTTTCTTCCTTAGTTTGGAGGCTAAGAAACTCGTCGGAGGTCTTATACCTCTTGACGTGGGCACGAGCCTGAAATCCCAATTTCAGCCCTCGAAACATCTCATATGTTTCGCGACGTTTCGGAATCGTCTTCGGTGCCTTAATTCTAAACCGTTTAACATTACTGAACTATCGCGTAGTTATCAAAACATGTATGTCAGATGTTCGCAACATCCACAGACGACGTTCGAGGTTCAGCACACCGAGTGGTGCATTAAGGACATAAGCTTTCTACGCAGCAATGAGGACAATCCTCAGTTTTCGGACCCAATCCACATAATTGCTACTATTAACTTTCAACTAAATTTTCTCTAGGAACATATCTAAACAGTAGAACTAAATCCCGAGCTTACGACATAATTTGCAAAAGCCTTTTGACTATGTTCAGGATAATTAAGTTCATCTTATGAACTCCCACTCAGATAGACATCCCTCTAGTCATCTAAGTGATTACATGATCCGAGTCAACTAGGTCGTGTCCGATCATCACGTGAGACAGACTAGTCATCATCGGTGAACATCTTCATGTTGATCGTATCTACCATACGACTCATGCTCGACCTTTCGGTCTCTTGTGTTACGAGGCCATGTATGTACATGCTAGGCTCGTAAAGTCAACCTAAGTGTTTGGCGTGTGTAAATCTGGCTTACACCCGTTGTATGTGAGCGTTAGAATCTATCACACCCGATCATCACGTGGTGCTTGAAACTCTGAACTTTATAGCGGTGCACATTAGGGGAACACTTTTCTTGAAATTATTATGAGGGATCATCTTATTTACTACCATCGTTTCTAAGCAAATAAGATGCAAAAACATGATAAACATCACATGCAATCAAAAAGTGACATGATATGTCCAATATCATTTTTCTCCTTTTGATCTCCATCTTCGGGGCTCCATGATCATCATAGTCACCGGCATGACACCATGATCTCCATCACCATGATCTCCATCATCGTGTCTTCATGAAGTTGTCTCGCCAACTATTACTTCTACTACTATGGCTAACGGTTAGCAATAAAGTAAAGTAATTACATGGCGTTTATCATTGACACGCAGGTCATACAATAAATAAGACAACTCCTATGGCTCCTGCCGGTTGTCTAACTCATCGACATGCAAGTCATGATTCCTATTACAAGAAAATGATCAATCTCATACATCACATATCATTCATCACATTCTTTTGGCCATATCACATCACATAGCATACCCTGCAAAAACAAGTTAGACATCCTCTAATTGTTGTTTGCATGTTTTACGATGGCTGCTATGGGTTTCTAGCAAGAATGTTTCTTACCTCATAAAAGCCACAGCGTGATATGTCAATTGCTATTTACCCTTCATAAGGACCCTTTTCATCGAATCCGATCCGACTAAAGTGGGAGGCGGCACCCGCTAGCCACCTTATGCAACAAGTGCATGTCGATCGGTGGAACCTGTCTCACGTGGAAATGCGTGTAAGGTCGGTCCGGGCCGCTTCATCCGACGATGCCGCCGAATCAAGATAAGACTAGTAACGGCAAGTAAATTGACAAAATCGACACCAACAACTACTTTGTGTTCTACTCGTGCATAAAAACTACGCATAGACCTAGCTCATGATGCCACTGTAGGGGAACGTAACAGAAATTCAAAATTTTCTACGCATCACCAAGATCAATCTATGGAGTAATCTAGCAACGAGGGGAAGGGGAGTGCATCTACATACCCTTGTAGATCGCTAAGCGGAAGTGTTCAAGTGAACGGGGTTGATGGAGTCGTACTCGTTGTGATCCAAATCACCGATGATCCTAGTGCCGAACGGACGGCACCTCCGCGTTCAACACACGTGCAGCCCGATGACGTCTCCCGTGCCTTGATCCAGCAAGGGGAGAGGGACAGGTTGGGGAAGACTCCGTCCAGCAACAGCACGACGGCGTGGTGGTGGTGGAGGAGCGTGATACTCTGCGAGGCCGCCAAGCACTACGAGAGCGAGGAGGAAGAGAGGTAGGGCTGCGCCAAGAGGGAGATGAAATCATGTGTTGGGAAGCCCCCATACCTCAAGTATATATAGGGGGAGAGGAGGGGCTGCGCCCCCACCTAGGGTTCCCCCTTAGGGGTGGCAGCAGCCCCCAGATCCCATCTGGGTGGCGGCCAAGGGGGAGAGAGGGGGGCGCACCACTAGGTGGGCCTTAGGCCCATCTGAGCCTAGGGTTTGCCCCCTCCCACTCTCCCTGCGCCTTGGGCCTTGCTGGGGGGGCGCACCAGCCCACCTGGGGCTGGTCCCCTCCCACACTTGGCCCACGCAGCCTTCTGGGGCTGGTGGTCCCACCTGGTGGACCCCCGGGACCATCCCGGTGGTCCCGGTACGTTACCGATAGTACCCCAAAACTTTTCCGGTCACCAAAACGGGACTTCCCATATATAAATCTTTACCTCTGGACCATTCCGGAACTCCTCGTGATGTCCGAGATCTCATCCGGGACTCCGAACAACATTGGGTAACCACGTATAACTATTCCCTATAACCCTAGCGTCATCGAACCTTAAGTGTGTAGACCCTACGGGTTCGGGAACCATGCAGACATGACCGAGACAATCTCCGGCCAATAACCAACAGCGGGATCTGGATACCCATGTTGGCTCCCACATGTTCCACGATGATCTCATCGGATGAACCACGATGTCGAGGATTCAATCAATCCCGTATACAATTCCCTTTGTCTATCGGTATAGTACTTGCCCGAGATTCGATCGTCGGTATGCCGATACCTTGTTCAATCTCGTTACCGGCAAGTCTCTTTACTCGTTCCGTAACACACCATCACGTGATCAACTCCTTGGTCACATTGTGCACATTATGATGATGTCCTACCGAGTGGGCCCAGAGATACCTCTCCGTCATACGGAGTGACAAATCCCAGTCTCGATTCGTGCCAACCCAACAGACAATTTCGGAGATACCCGTAGTGCACCTTTATAGCCACCCGATTCGTTGTGACGTTTGGTACACCAAAGCATTCCTACGGTATCCGGAGTTGCACAATCTCATGGTCTAAGGAAATGATACTTGACATTAGAAAAGCTTTAGCATCTGAACTACGATCTTTGTGCTAGGCTTAGGATTGGGTCTTGTCCATCACATCATTCTCCTAATGATGTGATCCCGTTATCAATGACATCCAATGTCCATGGTCAAGAAACCGTAACCATCTATTGATCAACGAGCTAGTCAACTAGAGGCTTACTAGGGACATGGTGTTGTCTATGTACGCACACATGTATCTGAGATTCCTATCAATACAATTATAGCATGGATAATAAACGATTATCATGAACAAGGAAATATAATAATAATAACTAATTTATTATTGCCTCTAGGGCATATTTCCAACAGTCTCCCACTTGCACTAGAGTCAATAATCTAGTTCACATCGCCATGTGATTAACACTCACAGGTCACATCGCCATGTGGCCAACATCCAAAGAGTTTACTAGTGTCAATAAACTAGTTCACATCATCATGTGATTAAGACTCAATGAGTTACGGGGTTTGATCATGTTTTGCTTGTGAGAGGTTTTAGTCAGCAGTCTGCAACATTCAGATCCATATGTACTTCATAAATCTCTAGGTCATATTGTAAATGCTGCTTCCAAGCTCCACTTGGAGCTATTCCAAGTGGTTGCTCCACTATACGTATCCGGTTTGCTACTCGGAGTCATTCGGATAGGTGTTAAAGCTTGCATCGACGTAACCCTTTACGCCGAACTCTTTATCACCTCCATAATCGAGAAACATGTCCTTATTACTCCAAGGACAATTTTGACCGCTATCAAGTGATCCACTCCTGGATCACCTTTGTACCCTCTTACCAGATATGTGGCAAGGCACACATCAGGTGCGGTACTCAGCATGGCATACCGTATAGAGCCTATGACAAAAGCATAGGGGACGACATTCGTCCTTTCTCTTTCTTCTGCCGTTGTCGAGCTTTAAGTCTTAACTTCATACCTTACAACTCAGGCAAGAACTCCTTCTTTGACTGATCCATCTTGAACACCTTCAAGATCATGTCAAGGTATGTGCTCATTTGAAAGTATCATCAGGCGTCCTTATCTATCTCTATAGATCTTGATGCCCAATATGTAAGCAGCTTTATCCAAGTCTTCCTTTGAAAAACTCCTTTCAAACAACCCTTTATGCTTTCCAGAAATTCTATATCATTTTGGATCAACAATGTGTCATTCACATATACTTATCAGAAATGTTGTAGTGCTCCCACTCACTTTATTGTATATACAAGTTTCTAGCAAACATTGTATAAACCTAAAAGCTTTGATCACTCCATCAAAGCATATATTCTGACTCCGAGATGCTTGCTCTAGTCCATGAAAGGATCGCTGGAGCTAGCATACCTTTTAGCATCCTTAGGATCGACAAAACCTTTCTGATTATATCACATACAACCTTTCCTTACGGCTGGTAAGGAAACTTGTTTTGACATCCATCTGCCAGATTTCATAAATGCAGCTAATGCTAACATGATTCCGATGGACTTAAGCATCGCTACGGATGAGAAAATCTCATCGTATTCAACTCCTTGAACTTGTGAAAAACTCTTCGCCACAAGTCGAGCTTCATAGATGGTAACATTACCGTCCATGTCTGTCTTCTTCTTAAAGATCCATTTATCTCAATGGCTTGCCGATCATCGGGCAAGTCCACCAAAATCCATGCTTTGTTCTGATACATGGATCCTATCTCGGATTTCATGGCTTCTAACCATTTGTCGAAATACGGGCCCACCATCGCTTTCTCCATAGCTCATAGGTTCATTGTTGTCTAACAACATGACTTCCAAGACAGGATTACGTACCACTCTGAAGTAGTACGCATCCTTGTCGACCTACGAGGTTTGGTAGTGACTTGATCTGAAGTTTCTTGATTTCTATCATTAGCTTCCACTTCAATTGGTGTAGGCGCCATAGGAACAACTTCCTGTGCCCTGCTACACACTAGTTGAAGTGATGGTTCAATAACCTCATCAAGTCTCCACCATCCTCCCACTCAATTTTTTCAGGAGAAACTTTTCCTCGAGAAAGGACCCGATTCAGATACACTTTTGGCAACATTTTATATGATTTATTGGACTAACTTATTGATCCAGTGCCCAGTGCCAGTTCCTGTTTGTTGCATGTTTTTTGTTTCGCAGAAAATCGATATCAAACGAAGTCCAAACGCGATAAAAATTAACGAAAAATTATTTTGGAATATATGTGATTTTTGGCAGTTGGAAGAACTGGAAACGGAGGCCCACACCCACCACAAGACACCTGGGCACGCCCCAGGGCCTAGGCGCGCCGTGGTGGATTGTGCTCACCCCGTACATTAGTTGGAGCTCTACTTCGGGCGCAAGGAAGCTTATATCCGAAAAAAAATTGTGTTAAAATCTTAGTGCAATCGGAGTTACGGATCTGCAGGAATATAAGAAACGGTTTTCGGCCAGATCTAGGAAACGCGAAACAGAAGAGAACCGAGAGGGAGATCCAATCTCGGAGGGGCTCCCGCTCCTCTTCCGCCATGGAGGCCATGGACCAGAGGGGGAACTCTCCTCCCATCTAGGGGGGAGGCCAAGGAAGAAGAAGAAGGAGGGAGCTCTCCCCCCCCCCCCTCTCTCCTGGTGGCGCTGGAACACCGCCAGAGCAAGGATCGTGACGGCGATCTACATCAACAATCTTGCTACCGTCAACACGAACTTTCTTCCCCTCTATGCAGTAGTGTAACACCTCTTCTCTCCACTGTAATATCTACTTAAACATGGTGCTCAACTCCATATATTATTTCCCAATGACATTTGGCTATCCTATGATGTTTGAGTAGATCTGTTTTGTCCTGTGGGTTAATCGTAATCTTGGTTGGTATGATTGTATATTTTATTTATAGTGCTATCCTATGGTGCCCTCCGTCTTGCACAAACGTGAGGGGCCCCCGCTGTAGGGTGTTGCAATACGTTCATAATTTGCTTATTGTGGGTTGCGAGAGTAACAAAAGCTTAAATAGGACTTGATAATTAGTGCTATGGTTGGGTTCACGACCTTAATGATCTTTAGTAGTTGAGGATGCTTCCTAGGGGTCCAATCATAAGTGCATATGATCCAAGTAGAGAAAGTATGTTAGCTCATGCCTCTCCCTCATATAGAATTGCAAGATTGATTACCGGTACTTGTTATCGATAGCCTAGGGACAAATGACTTTCTTGTTAACAAAAGCTATCCACTTTTATTACCTTGCAATTTATTCGTAGTTTTATTCTCGCAAGTACTCGTAGTTTTATTCTTGCAAAATAGTTTCATACTTGTTTTAGGTAAAGCAAACTTCAAGTGTGCATAGAGTTGTATCGGTGCTCGATAGAACTTGAGGGAATATTTGTTCTACCTTTAGCTCCTCGTTGGGTTCGACACTCTTATTTATCGAAGAAGCCTATAAACGATCCCCTATACTTGTGGGTTAATAGCTAGCCCATCCTGCCTTTCCCTCTCATGAGAGAAAGGAAAGTGGGGGGGCACCCTCCTCTGCCTTTCCCTCTCATGGGAGAAAGATAAGTGGGGGGCCACCCTCCCCTGCCTTTCCCCGCGCTCCAAATAAGGAAAGGGAGGGCGCAGTTTGGGAAAGACCCCAAGTAGGATTCCTCCTACTTGGGAGCCCCCTTTGGTTGCTCCTCCCTCCCTCCCACCTATATATATGTGGGAGGAGGGTGCCTAGCACACAACAGACAATTGCCTAGCCGTGTGCGGTGCCCCCCTCCACCGTTTACACCCCCGGTCATATTTTCGTAGTGCTTTGGCGAAGCCCTGCGGAGATCACTTCACCATCACCGTCACCACGCCGTCGTGCTAACGGAACTCATCTACTACCTCGACGTCTTGCTGGATCAAGAAGGCGAGGGACATCACCGAGCTGAGCGTGTGCAGAACACGGAGGTGTCCTGCGTTCCGTACTTGATCGGTTGAAGCACGAAGAAGCTCGACTACATCAACCGCGTTGTGAAACTCATCCGCTTATGGTCTACGAGGGTACGTAGACACACTCTCCCCCTTGTTGCTATGCATCTCCATGGATAGATCATTCTGTGTGCGTAGAATTTTTTTTTGTTTTCCATGCACCGATTCCCAACAGTGGTATCAGAGCCAGTTTTATGCATAGATGATATGCATGAGTAGAACACAAAGAGTTATGGGCGGTGATAGTCATACTGCTTACCACCAATATCTTATTTTGATTCAGAAGTATTGTGGGATGAACCGGCCCGGACCAACCTTACATGTCCACGCACATGAGACCGGTTCCACCAACTGACATACAACTAGTTTTGCATAAAGGTGGCTGGCGGGTGTCTGTTTCTCCTACTTTAGTTGAATCGAATTTGACTACGGCCGGTCCTTGAAGAAGGTTAAAACAACAAACTTCACGAATCACCATTGTGGTTTTTGCCGTAGGTAAGAATGGTTCTTGCTAGAAACCCGTAACAGCCACGTAAAACTTGCAACAACAAAGTAGAGGACGTCTAACTTGTTTTTGCAGGGCATGTTGTGATGTGATATGGTCAAGATATGATGTGATATATATTGATGTGTGAGATTATCATGTTTTGTAATATCGACAACCGGTAGGAACCTTAGGGTTGTCTCTTTATTGTATGAAGTGCAAACACCATGTAATTGCTTTACTTTATCGCTATGCGTTAGCAATAGTTGTAGAAGCAATAGTTGGCGAGACGAACCCGATGAAATGATAGAGATCAAGGTGTCGAGCCGGTGACGATGGAGATCATGACGATGCTTTGGAGATGGAGATCAAAACCACGAGATGATGATGGCCATATAATGTCACATATTTTGATTGCATGTCAATCTTTTATGCATCTTATTTTACTTAGTATGGCGGTAGCATTATAACAATAGTAGAAAACATGGTTTTGGTTCAAGCAGGGCAAGCCCATTAGTCCCGGTTCAGTCACGAACCGGGACCCATGGGGGCATTCGTCCCGGTTCATTAGCCCAGGGGGCCGGCCGGGGCCTCGTGGGCATTGGTCCCGGTTCGTGGGGACCCATTTGTCCTGGTTCTAGGCACGAACCGGGACCAATGGGCATTACTCCTAGCCCACAACCATTGGTCCCGGTTCTTGGCTTTAACCGGGACAGATGGTTGGGCTTTAGTCCCGGTTTTAGCCACGAACAGGGACAAATGAGCTGCCTATATATACCCCATCGCCACAGCAGAGCACTCCACAGTGCTCTGTTTTTTCTGGCCGTTGAGGGGGAGGGCATTTGGGTGCTCTAGCTCACTTCCTATGCACATGAGGTGTTCGATGAAATGTCTGAGCAACACTAGTTAATCTTTCTCCTCTCGAAACTCGACCTCCGAGCTCCATTTTCCCCGAGATTTGTCTAGGTTTAGTGGTCCGTCACGTCCCGTCCCCGTCTTCACCGCCGTTGATCGCCCGTGCCGATCTCGTCGCCGGCACCACCGTGGTGAGCATCTTGTTCTTATCTTCTTTCTGAAAGAAAAAAGTTCTTACTACAGATAGATACTTGTCTAATTTTCTTACTTTTATTATTCCTTGTTATTATATAGTGCGATGGTTTTGGTATCCGCCCCCTTCGGCCCTCGTCCTGTCTATGATTCGGATGTGGTATATATTATCTTTTTATAACTATTTGGTTCATTTATTGTTTATGACAATTATGCCGACCAACGTGACATAGATTTTATTTATCTAGGAGGTGGTTGAACCGGAAATTCCAACCGACCCTATTGTCGAGAGGTTAAATTTAGTTGAAGAAGAAAACAATTACTTGAAGGAAAAAATAAAAAAATTGAGGAGGAGAAGATGATATTGGAGTTGCATGTTGCGGATGTCGTCGATGATCACAAGATCAAGATGGATGCAATGCGGTTGAATATTAGAAAGATTAGAAAATATGCCATTCATACTGAGGCTTGGTATCATTATGCAGTTAGATCAATTGTTACCTTGGTTGCGATTATGATCGCATTTGTTGTTGCATTGAAATGTTTTACATAATTTCAATGTATGGTTTAATTAGATGCTCTGGAGAGCTATATGTTGTTCAATGAGAACTATGTATGTACTTTGGTTTGAATGTGATGATGAACTTCTATTAATTTGGTCACTTATCTATTCATGAGAGCTATATGTTGCCTTCAATTTCAGGGTCTTATAGCTCAAAATAATCAGTAAATGCATGAAAAATAACAAATGAAGTCAGAAAGAGTTGAAAATTGATGATGTGGCTTTGAATGGTGCATTTTGAACACGAAAAACTCGGAGTTCAAATAAGTTCAAAAAATGAAATCCCTTTATGCATTTGAGTTTCCGTATGAAACCACGATACTTGAAAGAGATTGTCCGTTTTGTACACGAAGTGCATCCAGTTTTGCCGTAACCCTCTCGCTTTCTTGCACATGCTATGTGGGTCAAATGATGATACCATGCCAACTTTCAACCATTTCAGAGTTCATTTGAAATGCTTTTCAATTCGAGGTCTTATAGCTCAAAATAATCAGTAAATGCATGAAAAATAACAAATGAAGTCAGAAAGGGTTGAAAATTGATTATGTGGCTTTGAATGGTGCATTTTGAACACAGAAAAACTCTGGAGTTCAAATAAGTTCAAAAAATTAAATCCCTTTGTAATAGACGAGTTTACGTATGAAACCCTGATACTTCGAAAGAGATTGCCCGTTTTGTACACGAAGTGCATCCATTTTTTGCCGTAACTCTCTCTACTTTCTTGCACATGCTATGTGGGTGAAATGATGATACCATGCCAACTTTCAACCTTTTCAGAGTTCATTTGAAATGCTTTTCAATTTCAGGGTCTTATAGCTCAAAATAATCAGTAAATGCATGAAAAATAACAAATGAAGTCAGAAAGGGTTGAAAATTGATGGTGTGGCTTTGAATGGTGCATTTTGAACACAGAAAAACTCTAGAGTTCAAATAAGTTCAAAAAAATGAAAACCCTTTGTACCAGATGAGTTTCCGTATGAAACCCTGATACTTCGAAAGAGATTGTCCGTTTTGTACACGAAGTGCATCCAGTTTTTCCCGTAACCCTATCTACTTTCTTGCACATGCTACGTGGGTCAAATGATGATACCATGCAAAAAGAAAATTAACTAAAAAACTTCTATAAAACTCTAATAGCAAAAGGAATGAACTAAAAAACTTTTATAAACCTCTAGTATTTTTTAAACTAAAATTATTCAAAATTCATGCCACTGAAATTATCAAAGTATTTTCTGTTCAAAACATGAAAAGCAGAAAGAAACAAAATAAACTTTAATAAATAAGTAGAAACAAAATAAAATAAATTAAAATTTAAAAAATAAATAAGTAGAAACAAAATAAAATAAACTTTAATAAAATAAATAAGTAGAAACAAAATAAACTTTAATAAATTAAAATAAATAAACTATAATAAAATAAATAAAAACAGCAACAGTAAGTTTTTGTTGTAAGTAGAAACAAAATAAAATAAATAAAACAACAAAAAAAATAAAAAAAGTGATACCTATTGGGCCACGACAGCCTGAATACGACTAGAAACCCAACCATGGGCCAGGATTCAGGCCCGCAGGAGGCCCAGTAGGCCCACAAGCACATCGTGACAAATTAGGCTCGCAAGCCTGCAGTTGAGAGGAGCTCGAGAGGGTTGGCGTAGCAGTGCTTATAAACCACTCTCAAGCTCTCTCAGCTAGCGAGGTGGGACTAAAGTTTTGGCCGCGATGCGGGCAGCACTGGGCCTTTGGTCCCGGTTGGTGCCCCCAACCAAAACTAAAGGGGGGCCCCTCCCGGCAGATCTCAGGTAGGGGGTCCCAATCTGTGCGTCTAAGGCTAATGGTAACAGGAGGCAGGAGACACGATGTTTTACCCAGGTTCGGGCCCTCTCGATGGAGGTAATACCCTACTTCCTGCTTGATTGATCTTAATGATATGAGTATTACAAGAGTTGATCTACCACGAGATCGTAGAGGCTAAACCCTAGAAGCTAGCCTATGATTCTGATTGTTCTTGTCCTAAGGACTAAACCCTCCGGTTTATATAGACACCGGAGGGGACTAGGGTTACACAGAGTCGGTTACAAAGAAGGAGATCTAATCATCCAGATCGCCAAGCTTGTCTTACACGCAAAGGAGAGTCCCATCCGGACACGGGACGAAGTCTTGAGTCTTGTATCTTCATGGTCCAACAGTCCGGCCAAAGTATATAGTCCGGCAGTCCGGATACCCCCTTATCCAGGACTCCCTCAGTAGCCCCTGAACCAGGCTTCAATGACGATGAGTCCGGCGCGCAGATTGTTTTCGGCATTGCAAGGCGGGTTCCATCTCCGAATACCCCAAAGTAAACTTGAACACTTAAATCGTTTCCGGCTCTGCAAGACGACTTTCACATACCACCGTGGAGAGAATAATATTCCACAAATATAACCTGCCGACAACTTTAGATAACGTGACACCACACCATGGCCGAGTCATCATTCAAACCGTTTTCCCACAACCAGCCACCACACATATTGCGAGGTGGTTTCCTCGGCACGTCTTGTCGAAGCAGAGATCATGTCCCCTTATCACGGGATCCTCATCAATACGGGTATGGGTAACCCAACCGCGGCGCTTGGAAAATAAGCGATTTCGTCAGGCAAGCGGGGAGGCGCACCGTTTTTGCCACCTCTATAAGGGGATAAGGATCTCCAATTTTCACCCACGCCTTCTTCCTCCTTTGCTCATCCATTCTCGCACCCTAGAGCTCCAGCGCCCTAGTTCTCGCTTTCTCCACACAGCCAAACATATCGGGAGCGGGAGGCAAGTGGGTGGCCTCCTCCGTCAAGGAGGAGCACATTACGAGGCTCCGGGCGGTCGGATACATGGCCGCAGATATCGCGCACCGGCTGCCGGACGCAGGGCAGATTATTCCGACTCCGGGACCCCACGAGCGGGTCGTGTTCCTCGCCCACTTCGTCCGCGGACTGGGATTCCCCCTCCACCCATTTTTCGGCGGGCTCATGTTCTATTACGGGCTGGATTTTCACGATCTGGCCCCTAACTTCATCCTCAACATCTCGGCGTTTATCGTCGTGTGCGAGGCCTTTCTCCGCATCAGGCCCCACTTTTGCCTGTGGCTAAAGATCTTCAACGTAAAGCCAAAGATAGTGGTCGGCTACCAGGCGGAGTGCGGTGGCGCCATGGTGGGCAACATGCCCAACGTCACCTGGCTCGAAGGCTCCTTTGCGGAGACCGTGAAGGGGTGGCAATCGGGGTGGTTCTACATCACCGAGCCGCGCGACGCCGACTGGGTGGCGGCCCCCGAATTCCAATCCGGCATCCCCGTGCGGCTCACTTCCTGGAAGAGGAAGGGCCTGGCCTGGGGCGCATCCGCGGAGCTGACCGGACTCCAGAACTACGTCCAAAACATGATAACCAAGAATATCAAGCTGGTCAATGTGGTCCAGGTCATGCTATTTCGCCGGATTATCCCGTGTCAGAGACGGGCATTCAACCTGTGGGAGTTCGACGCGGCCCAACACCAGACACTGCAAGAGCTCTTTGACACGACGCACAAAGACGCCTGGAAGGTGCTGTTCAAGGCCAGCGAAGTTCCTCCCCCCACCTTTGAGGACCGCGGACTCAGCGCCAGGCGCCAGGCCAACGCGGTAAGCATTCTACATTTCGCAAGATGTGCCTTTCCTCAGTATATTCATGGGAGAAATTAGGCCACTGTGCTGATTTTAACAGGAATATGTGGCGACGGCGGAGCGGATCGACTGTCCGGCTCCGTTGCCTGAGAACCCAGCAGACGAACTCCTAACGGAGATGCTGGCTCCGGCACCCTATGAGGTGCCGGAGAAAAAGGCCACGGGGACCAGAAGAAGTTCCCGGCGCAACGTTGTGCCGGACTCATCGTCCGAAGACACCGAGGCACACTCCTCCAACGACAACGAGGAGGAGGAGGAGGAAAACTCTCTCCCCGAAAACGAGGGGGGGAAGGATAGGAAGGCCACCCTATCCAAGGAGGCCGAAGGGTCCAAGAAGGGACAGACCCTTCCTCCGGACCACTCCACAACTTCCGCCTATAGCGAGGAGGAGTGGCTTCCCAGGGGCAAGCCCCTGGCGAGATCGTAAGTATCCGCACTCTGTAATACTTTTAGTGCGACTTAGCTTCATAGTTTGTTATAACGCCGAACACACATATGCAGTCCTGCCAAGTCCCATCCCGAGGTATCTTCTTCGGATGGGTCTCTGAGCAATTCAGCAATGAATTCGCTCCCGATAACCACCTCCCCTCGGCCTGCGGATGACACGGAGGTGCGCTCCCAAAGGGTACCAGATCAGGGGGAGGCGGCTCTGGAGACGCCCCAAGGCGAAATTCCAGATGCCGGGCACATGGGGAGTAAGATCCCTATGGATTATGCTGACGAGAGCCGCAGCAAGTTGGGCTCCCAGCCGGACACTCCACCGGAACCTCCAAAGGTTCCGGATTCGGGCGTGCAGCCCCTCGCTAGGGAGGGCGAGCCGGCCGCGCCGATGACCTCTGTTGCGCTAGAGGCGTCGGATAATTTGCTGGAAGTGCTTCGCGGCGCTTCCATGGTTGAAGAGCACCGTACTCTTATGAGTGCGGTGATTCAGAAGGTTCGGTCCGCCAAAAGCGGATTGACGAAGCTCGCACCACCTCTGACGAGCTTTGAGGTAAGCAATCAAAAGTGTGAGAAATTATCACCCAATAGACAGTAGCCCCTGATACTCTGTTTGGTGTTCAGAAAGAAAAGCCAAATGGAGGGTCAATTTAAACCGCATGAATCTAACAATATGTGTCTATGTGAATAAACAGGCGGTGCTGCTTGCTGCTGCTGCCCATACGGCAGAGGTCGCCGGACTCGAACGGGACCTGAAGCAGGCCGAAGAGGAGCTCGGTCTCTGATACGTCCATTTTGCATCATGCTTTTATATCATTATTTATCGCATTATGGGCTGTTATTTCACGTTATGTCACAATACTTATGGCTATTCTCTCTTATTTTACAAGGTTTACCATGAAGAGGGGGAATGCCGGCAGCTGGAATTCTGGCTGGAAAAGGAGCAAATATTGAAGGCCTATTTTGCGCAACTCCAAAAGTCCTGAAACTCCACGGAATACCTTAAAATAAATAAAGAAAAATCGTCACCAAAGATGAAGACCAGGGGGCCCACACCCTGCTCACGAGGGTGGGGGCCGCGCCCTCCCCCCTGGGCGCGCCCCCCTACCTCATGGGCCCCCTGGTGGCTCTCCGACGCCCATCTTCTGCTATATGAAGTCTTTCGATGAGAAAAAAATCATAAGCAACCTTTCGGGATGAGACTCCGCCGCCACGAGGCGGAACCTTGGCGGAACCAATCTAGGGCTCCGGCAGAGCTGTTCTGCCGGGGTCACTTCCCTCCGGGAGGGGGAAATCATCGCCATCATCATCACCAACGCTCCTCTCATCGGGAGAGGGCAATCTCCATCAACATCTTTACCAGCACCATCTCATCTCCAAACCCTAGTTCATCTCTTGTATCCAATTCTTGTCTCTAAGTCCGGGATTGGTGCTAGTAGGTTGCTAGTAGTGTTGATTACTCCTTGTAGTTGATACTAGTTGGTTTATTTGGTGGAAGATTATATGTTCAGATTCTTTATGCATATTATTACCCTCTGATTATGAACATGAATATGCTTTGTGAGTAGTTACGTTTGTTCGAGGACAAGGGAGAAGTCTTGCTATTAGTAGTCATGTGAATTTGGTATTAGATTCGATATTTTGATGAGATGTATGTTGTCTAACCTCTAGTGGTGTTATGTGAGCGTCGACTACATAACACTTCACCATTATTTGGGCCTAGAGGAAGGCATTAGGAATTAATAAGTAGATGATGGTTTGCTAGAGTGATGAAGCTTGAACCCTAGTTTATCGTTGCTTCGTAAGGGCTGATTTGGATCCATATGTTTCATGCTATGGTTAGGTTTACCTTAATACTTTTGTTGTAGTTGCGGATGCTTGCAATAGAGGTTAATCATAAGTGGGATGCTTGTTCAAGTAAGAACAGCACCCAAGCACCGGTCCACCCACATATCAAATTATCAAAGTACCGAACGCGAATCATATGAGCGTGATGAAAACTAGCTTGACGATATTCCCATGTGTCCTCGGGAGCGCTTTTCCTATTATAAGAGTTTGTTCCAGGTTGTCCTTTGCTACAAAAAGGATTGGGCCACCTTGCTGCACTTTATTAACTTTTGTTACTTGTTGCTCGTTATAATTTATTTTATCACAAAACTATCTGTTACCACTTATTTCAGTACTTGCAAAGAATACCTTGCTGAAAACCGCTTATCATTTCCTTCTGCTCCTCGTTGGGTTGGACACTCTTACTTATCAAAAGGACTACGATAGATCCCCTATACTTGTGGGTCATCAAGACTCTTTTCTAGCGCCGTTGCCGAGGAGTGTAGCGCCTTTGGTAGGTGGAATTTGGTATGGAAAAATTTATATAGTGTGCTGAAATTTTCTGTCACTTGTTACTATGGAAAGTAATTCTCTGAGGGCTTGTTCGGGTATCTTCACCCGTCCGAAGAGCAAAGAGTTGCTCCTCAACCTACTGAACCTATTGAAAATGAAACTCCTTTTGAATTTCCTTCGGGTATGATGGAAAAACTGCTAGCTAATACTTTTACAGGAGATGGAACAAAGCATCCTGACGAGCATCTACGCTATGTGGATGATATTTGTGGACTATATAAGCTTGCAGGTATACCCGATGATGTTGTTAAGAAGAAGGCTTTCCCTTTTTCTTTGGAGGGAGACGCATTGACATGGTATAGGCTATGTGATGATATGAGATCATGGAACTATAAAAGAGTGAAATTGGAATTTCATCAAAAATATTACCCTATGCATCTTGTTCATCGTGATCGCAATTATATATATAATTTTTGGCCTCGCGAAGGAGAAAGCATCGCTCAAGCTTGGGGAGGCTTAAATCAATGTTATATTCATGCCCCAATCATGAGCTCCCAAGAGAAATAATTATGCAAAGTTTTTATGCTCGGCTTTCTCATAATAATCAAACCATGCTCGATACTTCTTATCTTTGGCTCTTTTATGATGAAGACTATTGAATCCAGATGGAATTTATTGGATAGAATTAAACGCAACTCAAGATTGGGACCTCGGCGAAGGTAAGGAGTCAGGTATGACACCTAAGTTTGATTGTGTTAAATCTTTTATGGATACTGATATTTTCCGTAAGTTTAGCACTAAATATGGACTTGACTCTGAGATAGTAGCTTCTTTCTGTGAATCTTTTGCTGCTTATGTTGCTCTCCCCAAGGAGAAGTGGTTTAAATATCATCCTCCCACAGAAGTAAAAGTAGCTGCACCTATTAAAGTTGAAGAAAATACCATCACTTATAATGATCCTATTGTTCCCACCTCTTATGTTGAGAAACCACCTTTCCCTGCTAGAGTAAAGGATCATGCTAAAGCTTCAACTGTTGTTCGTAAAAGCAATACTAGAACTTATACACCTCCTGAGCAAGTCAAAGTAGAACCTAATATTGCTATTGTTAAAGATCTCTTGTCTGATAATATTGATGGGCATGTCATTGAATTCTCTGGTGAAACTGCTAGAATTGGTAAACCCTGTGATAGAGATAAACATAGACCTGTGGTAGGCGTGCCTGTTATTTCTGTTAAAATAGGATATCATTGTTATCATGGATTATGTGATATGGGTGCTAGCGCTAGTGTTATACCCATTGACTTATATAAAGAAATTATGCATGATATCGCACCTGCTGAGTTAGAAGATATTGATGTTACAATTAAACTTGCCAATAGAGATACTATATCTACAATGGGAATTGTTAGAGATGTTGAAGTCTTGTGTGGGAAAACCAAATATCCCGCTGATTTCCTTGTTCTTGGTTCTCCACAAGATAGCTTTTGTCCCATTATTTTTGGTAGACCCTTCTTGAACACTGTTAATGCTACGATAGACTGCCAAAAAGAATGTTGTTACTGTTGGCTTGGATGATATGGTTCATGAGTTTAATTTCTCTAAATTTAGTAAACAACATCGTGAGGAAGAATTGCCTAGTAAGGATGAAATTATTGGTCTTGCTTCTATTGCCGTACCTCCTAGTGATCCTTTGGAACACTATTTGCTAGACCATGAAAATGATATGTTTATGAACGAAAGAAGGGAAATAGATGAAGTGTTCTTTAAACAAGAACCTATTCTGAAACACAATTTGCCTGTTGAAATCCTAGGGGATCCTCCTCCACCCAAGGGTGATCCCGTATTTGAGCTTAAACCGTTGCCTGATAATCTTAAATATGCTTATCTTGATGAAAAGAAAATATATCCTGTTATTATTAGTGCTAACCTTTCAGAGCATGAGGAAGAAAGATTATTGAAAACTCTGAAGAAGCACCGTGCGCTATTGGATATACTCTTGATGATCTTAAGGGAATTAGTCCCACTCTATGTCAACATAAAATAAATTTGGAAGCGGATGCCAAACCAGTTCGTGATCCTCAACGACGTTTGAATCCCAAAATGAAAGAAGTGGTAAGAAAAGAAATACTCAAGCTTCGGAGGCAGGTATAATTTATCCCGTTCTTGATAGTCGTGGGTAAGTCCTGTCCATTGTGTCCCTAAGAAGGAGGTATTACTGTTGTCCCTAATGATAAAGATGAATTGATCCCGCAAAGAAATATCACAGGTTATAGGATGGTAATTGATTTCCGCAAATTAAATAAAGCTACTAAGAAAGATCATTACCCCTTACCTTTTATTGATCAAATGCTAGAAAGATTATGCAAACATACACATTATTGCTTTCTAGATGGTTATTCTGGTTTCTCTCAAATACCTATGTCGGCTAAAGATCAATCAAAGACTACTTTTACATGCCCTTTTGGTACTTTTTCTTATAGACGTATGCCTTTTGGTTTATGTAATGCACCTGCTACATTTCAAAGATGCATGATGGCTATATTCTCTGATTTTTGTGAAAAGATTTGTGAGGTTTTCATGGACGACTTTTCCGTCTATGGTTCCTCTTTTGATGATTGCTTGAGCAATCTTGATCGAGTTTTGCAGAGATGTGAAGAAACTAGTCTTGTCTTGAATTGGGAAAAGTGCCACTTTATGGTTAATGAAGGTATTGTCTTGGGGCACAAAGTTTCTGAAAGAGGTATTGAAGTTGATAAAGCCAAGGTTGATGCTATTGAAAAGATGCCATGTCCCAAGGACATCAAAGGTATAATAAGTTTCCTTGGTCACGCCGGATTTTATAGGAGGTTCATTAAGGACTTCTCAAAAATTTCTCGGCCTCTAATTTATTACAAAAAGATGTACCATTTGTCTTTGTTGATGATTGTGTAGAAGCATTTGAAATACTTAAGAAAGCATTAGTCTCTGCACCTATTGTTCAGCCACTTTATTGGAATTTACCCTTTGAAATTATGTGTGATGCTAGTGATTATGTTGTAGGTGCCGTTCTAGGGCAAAGAGTTGATAAGAAGTTAAATGTTATCCATTATGCTAGTAAGACTCTAGACAATGCTCAAAGATATTATGCTACTACCGAAAAGGAACTTTTAGCAGTTGTATTTGCTTGTGATAAATTCAGACCCTATATTGTTGATTCTAAAGTAACTATTCACACTGATCATGTTGCCATTAAATATCTTATGGAAAAGAAAGATGCTAAACCTAGACTTATTAGATGGGTTCTCTTGCTACAAGAATTTGATTTGCATATTGTTGATAGAAAAGGAGCTGAGAATCCCGTTGCAGACAATTTATCTATTTTAGAGAATGTTCTTGATGACCCACTACCTATTGATGATAGCTTTCCTGATGAACAATTAAATGTCATAAGCACTTCTCGTAGCACTCCATGGTATGCTGATTATGCTAATTATATTGTTGCTAAATTTATACCACCTAGCTTCACATACCAAGAAAAGAAAAAGTTCTTTTATGATTTGAGACATTACTTTTGGGATGATCCACATCTTTATAAAGAAGGAGTAGATGGTGTTATTAGACGTTGTGTACCTGAGCATGAACAGGAACAGATCCTACGCAAGTGTCACTCCGAAGCTTATGGAGGACACCACGCTGGAGATAGAACTGCACATAAGGTATTGCAATCTGGTTTTTATTGGCCTACTCTCTTCAAGGATGCCCGTAAGTTTGTTTTGTCTTGTGATGAATGTCAAAGAAGTGGTAATATTAGTAGACATCAAGAAATGCCTATGAATTATTCACTTGTTATTGAACCATTTGATGTTTGGGGCTTTGATTATATGGGACCTTTTCCTGCCTCTAATGGATACACACATATTTTAGTTGCTATTGATTACGTTACTAAGTGGGTAGAAGCTATTCCAACTAGTAGTGCTGATCATAACACTTCTATTAAAATGCTTAAGGAAGTTATTTTTCCGAGGTTTGGAGTCCCTAGATATTTAATGACTGATGGTGGTTCACACTTTATTCATGGTGCTTTCCGAAAAATGCTTGCTAAATATGACGTTAATCATAGAATTGCATCTCCTTATCACCCGCAGTCTAGTGGTCAAGTAGAATTGAGTAATAGAGAGCTCAAATTAATTTTGCAAAAGACTGTTAATAGGTCTAGAAAGAATTGGTCCAAGAAACTTGATGATGCATTATGGGCATATAGAACTGCATATAAGAATCCTATGGGTATGTCTCCGTATAAAATGGTTTATGGAAAAGCATGTCACTTACCTCTCGAATTAGAACATAAGGCATATTGGGCTATTAAAGAGCTCAACTATGATTTCAAACTTGCCGGTGAGAAGAGGTTATTTGACATTAGCTGACTTGATGAATGGAGAACACAAGCCTATGAAAATGCCAAATTGTTTAAAGAAAAAGTTAAAAGATGGCATGACAAAAGAATACAAAAGCGTGAGTTTAAGGTAGGAGATTATGTATTGCTATACAACTCTCGTTTAAGATTTTTTGCAGGAAAACTTCTCTCTAAATGGGAAGGCCCTTAAGTTATCGAGGAGGTCCACCGTTCCGGTGCCATAAAAATCAACAACTTCGAAGGCACAAATCCGAAGGTGGTGAACGGTCAAAGAATCAAACATTATATCTCAGGTAATCCTATAAATGTTGAAACCAATATTATTGAAACTGTAACCCCGGAGGAATACATAAGGGACACTTTCCGAACGTTTGAGACTCGAAAAGGAATAGGTATGTGGTACGGTAAGTAAACCGACTCCAAAACAGTTCTAATGGCAATTTTTCTCCGTTTTGGAATATTTAGAAAAATAGAAAAATAAGAAGCAGTCCGGGAAGGACACGAGGGCTCCACGAGGGTGGAGGGCGCGCCCTACCTCCCTGGGTGCGCCCCCTACCTCGTGAGCACCTCGTGTGCCCTCCGGACTCTGTTTTCTTGCACGATACGTATTTTGGTCGGTAAAAATTCATTATATATTCTCCCGAAGGTTTTGACTCCCGTATCACGCAAATATCCTCTGTTTTCGTTTCGAGTTGTTTCCGTTGCAGATTTAAGGATTCTGGAGACTCGATCATCCTTCTATGAGGGTGAGCCGATGCCATGGAAGATGGACGACAAGCTTGCATCATCAACAACACCTCCACCGCCAACAACAAAGAAGGAGACATAATCACATGGGTATGGGCACTCCCCTTGGCAACTGCCAAGCTTGGGGGAGGTGCCCCGGTATCGTATCACCATCACAACTCCTATCTTTACCGTTTTTTCTTAGTTCGATCCTATTAGTAGTATCTTGATTTAGTAGAATAAAGTCATGGCATAATCTAGTGTTGAAGTTTTGCTTTATGATCCCTCTAGGTATCGAGTCCGTGAGCTGTATATATAATAAAGATTAGTGTTGAGTCAAGGGCTTGATTACTTTGCCATGATATTGGGTGAATAAAAGAAAAGAATGAAAAGAAACAAAGAGTTCATATTGATCTTATTGAGAGTAATGACTTCACATAAAAAGAGTATGATGATTAAAAGTTGTTGGGAGTTGGCAAATATAGCTTTGGTCATCGTTGCAATTAATAGGAAGTAATAAGGAGAGAGAGGTTTCACATATAGATATATTATCATTGACATCTTTTGTGATTGGGAGCACTCATTAAAAATATGACATGCTAAAGAGTTGATGTTGGACAAGGAAGACAACATAATGAGTTATGTTTTCTTACATCTGAGATAAAGTATGTTGTCATGGTTCCTCTAACATGTTGAGCTTGCCCTTCCCCCTCATGCTAGCCAAATTCTCAGCACCAAGTAGAGATACTACTTGTGCTTCCAAATACCCTTAAACCAGTTTAGCCATGAGAGTCCACCATATCTACCCATGGATTGAGTAAGATCCTTCAAGTAAGTTGTCATCGGTGCAAGCAATAAAAATTGCTCTCTAAATATGCATGACTTATTAGTGCAGAGAAATAAGCTTTGTACGAACTTGTTGTGGACGCAATAAAAGCGACGGACTGCATAATAAAGGTTCACATACAAGGGGCAATATAAAGTGACGTTCTTTTGCATTAAGATTTTGTGCATCCAACCATAAAAGCGCATGGTAACCTCTGCTTCCCTCTGCGAAGGGCCTATCTTTTATTATTATCCTCTACCTTATGCAAGAGTCACGGTGATTTTCACCTTCTCCTTTTTATTTTATCCTTTGGCAAGCTCAGCATGTTGGAAAGAACATGATATATATATCTAATTGGATGTGGGGGAGCATGAGTTATTATTGCTGACATTACCCTTGAGGTAAAAAGTTGTGGGGTAAAACTATAAGCCCCTATATTTCTCTGTGTCCGATTAAAACTCCGTAACCACAAGTATTGCGTGAGTGTTAGCAATTATGAAGGACTAAGTGATAGTTGAGTATGTGGACTTGCTTTTAAGCTCTGACATAGACTCTTTCCGATGTTATGATAAATTGCAATTGTTTCAATGACTGAGGTTATAATTTGTTGGTGCTCAATAAGGTTTCTGATTCATACTTTTGCATTGTGAAAAGATCATCACTTGAACATAAGTAATCATCTGACAAATCTATATATGTTGCTGTTATGAGAATAATCATGATGCCTTCATGTCCGTATTTTATTTTTATCGACGCCTCTACCTCTAAACATGAGGACATATTTATTGTTATCGGCTTTTAAGCTTGAGGACAAGCGAGGTCTAAGCTTGGGGAGTTGATCGTCCATTTTGCATCATGCTTTTATATCATTATTTATCGCATTATGGGCTGTTATTTCACATTATGTCACAATACTTATGGCTATTCTCTCTTATTTTACAAGGTTTACCATGAAGAGGGGGAATGCCGGCAGCTGGAATTCTGGCTGGAAAAGGAGCAAATATTGAAGGCCTATTCTGCGCAACTCCAAAAGTCCTGAAACTCCACGGAATACCTTAAAATAAATAAAGAAAAATCATCGCCAAAGATGAAGGCCAGGGGGCCCACACCCTGCTCACGAGGGTGGGGCGCGCCCCCCACAGGCGCGCCCCCACCTCGTGGGCCCCTGGTGGCTCTCCGCGCCCATCTTCTCCTATATGAAGTCTTTCGATGAGAAAAAAAATCATAAGCAACCTTTCGGGATGAGACTCCGCCGCCACGAGGCGAAACCTTGGCGGAACCAATCTAGGGCTCCGGCAGAGCTGTTCTGCCGGGGACACTTCCCTCCGGGAAGGGGAAATCATCGCCATCATCATCACCAACGCTCCTCTCATCGGGAGAGGGCAATCTCCATCAACATCTTCACCAGCACCATCTCATCTCCAAACCCTAGTTCATCTCTTGTATCCAATTCTTGTCTCTAAGTCCGGGATTGGTGCTAGTAGGTTGCTAGTAGTGTTGATTAATCCTTGTAGTTGATACTAGTTGGTTTATTTGGTGGAAGATTATATGTTCAGATCCTTTATGCATATTATTACCCCTCTGATTATGAACATGAATATGCTTTGTGAGTAGTTACGTTTGTTCCTGAGGACAAGGGAGAAGTCTTGCTATTAGTAGTCATGTGAATTTGGTATTCGTTCGATATTTTGAGGAGATGTATGTTGTCTACCTCTAGTGGTGTTATGTGAACGTCGACTACATAACACTTCACCATTATTTGGGCGTAGAGGAAGGCATTGGGAAGTAATAAGTAGATAATGGGTTGCTAGAGTGACAGAAGCTTGAACCCTAGTTTATGCGTTGCTTCGTAAGGGGCTGATTTGGATCCATATGTTTCATGCTATGGTTAGGTTTACCTTAATACTTTTGTTGTATTTGCGGATGCTTGCAATAGAGGTTAATCATAAGTGGGATGCTTGTTCAAGTAAGAACAGCACCCAAGCACCGGTCCACCCACATATCAAATTATCAAAGTACCGAACGCGAATCATATGAGCGTGATGAAAACTAGCTTGACGATATTCCCATGTGTCCTCGGGAGCGCTTTTCCTATTATAAGAGTTTGTTCCGGCTTGTCCTTTGCTACAAAAAGGATTGGGCCACCTTGCTGCACTTTATTTACTTTTGTTACTTGTTGCTCGTTACAATTTATTTTATCACAAAACTATCTGTTACCACTTATTTCAGTACTTGCAGAGAATACCTTGTTGAAAACCGCTTATCATTTCCTTCTGCTCCTCGTTGGGTTCGACACTCTTACTTATCGAAAGGACTATGATATATCCCCTATACTTGTGGGTCATCAGCCTCACGAAGAGGCAGCTCGAAGAGAACAAAGGTAAATGATACCCCGTTCACATGTCATATAGAGGAGAAAAAATTGGTGACGCTAACAAAAAGCGTCATGATTTTTTAATAGGGGCCACGACCGAAGTGGCGGCCCTAAAGAAAGCGCTATCTGAGGCCGAAGACAAGGCGGAGCGTATTGAGCGCGAAAAGCAAGATGCTAGGGTGGGCGAGGTACAGCAAGAGCTCCAGAAGTTCGGCAAGAAGTTCGAGTCCTTGGAGCGTGACTTCAAGACGAAAGAGTATGAGCTTGCGAAGGCCCTTCAGAGCGCGAAAGACGCCAGGGCCGAATCCCAAAAGGCCCAGCAGGAAATCCAGGTGGCCAAGAAGATAGCGGCGGGTAAGGCATTCATTATGCAAAGGAAACATGTGAAGGAGACATTTCTTGTACTTACCCGAATTCGGAGCTCTCCAGGGGCATTCCCAGATCTGCCACGCAGCATATCGGATGCCACGGAGTTCTACCGTGCAGAAGAGGGTAGCTCGACGGAGAAGTTGTTCTGGTCCCAGTATGCTGGAGCCGAACACCCAATGCCTCTGAGTGACCAACTGAAGCAGTTGGTTGAACTCCACAGGGCGGCCGAAGTGGCCATGAAGGACTTCATTGTCCGGATGTGGCCTGGTGAGCCCCTGCCTGAAAGCTACTTCGGCCTTGTAAAGTGGATGGTAAATGCCTGTCCGGGCTCAAAGTTATCAAGAAATCCGTTTGTATTGAGGGTGCCCACCGGGCCTTTGCCCGTGCGAAGATGCATTGGGCCAAGCTGGATGCAGAGAAGCTGGTGAAGGATGGACCGCCGGAGGGCAAGGCGCATCGCTACCCCGAGAAATATTATGATGGCGTTATGAAAGGCACTCGCCCCGTGGCTGATGAATGTACCGAGGACGTAATCTTTGAGTGAATGTACTCATGTCATCTTTTGTAATATGAAAACTAGTTCGTTTGCGCTATATGGCGCTTTGTTGATTTAAAACATTACCTTCTGTGTGGCTGTTTATAAATTTTTGAAAGTAGGCCAGTCGTCGGCTTCTGCCCCCGCGTAACTAGTACTGGGGTGTTCGTGGAAAACCCAAACACTCTTTATCCAAATTTTGGTCCTTGAAGGAGGTGTTCGGCACAGCGAACAAGGAAATCGGACTATGCGGCTTTATAACACTCACTTAGCCATAGAAGTCTACAATTTTAAATTTCGGCGAAGCCCCTAGAATTCGGAAAACCGAATTGGGGCGCTATACATGCCTAAATCAGACAAAGCCGATTCCTCGCCTGAAAAAGAGAAAATCTTTAGGGATTTAAGACCTCTCGAACAGCGACCAGCTCTCGCCGCATCATGACAGTCAGTTTTCAGCTTTCTCTACTAAGGTGCTCGTCCGGAAGAACCGGAACACAATCGCAGTAGTTCTCCCTCGCTACCTTAGCCGATATAACGGAACGTAAGGTACCAAAAACAAGGGAGCCAGGCAAACCCAACTATTGACCCAAGACATGATTCGGAGCTGATGCATATAATGCTATAAGTTCGGGGTGCCGCACTGTTGAAAGTGTTCGGACTTATCTTGTCGTATTATGGGGCACCATAAGAAGCCCCTGGCAAATTGAACGTACCAAAGTGTACGGGTTCAATATTAAATAAAAATTTATAAGAAAAATGTGAAGTAGGAATAATAAGCTGACGCTATATATTGTTTCCCATTTTTAAATAATACGACCGAGCGTATGTGTACAGTTAATGCGTTAAGCAGAAGAAAATATGACTATTTGACATGTCCTATCCAAGGGCAGCCGTATGCAGGTATGCAAAACATGTATAATGATCATTGACAGATACCACCTGGGTATTCCCTTTGTGCCCAAAGCCTTTTGCCTCCTTGATTTTTCCTCCTGTGATAAGTCCGGTGATCCGGCTCTCTAAAGGGGTTGCCCGAAAGTAGGGTCCTGAAAGAGAAAGGAGGTTATTAAAGTATGTTGCGGTTGAACCACACTCTTGAACGCATCACCATTGCGCCTCCGCCTATGCCCATGGTATTTTGAGTGTGTAATTGTGTACGCGCGGCACAAATGCTGCCTGAATGGGGCTAGGGCGGAGGCCGGACTGCTAGTCGCGCTCTTGGCGTGCCTGGCGATCCTGTTGCGGGGTACTCCGGACTCACTTGAAGGTGTTTGGGGTTGTTGTCGCCAGATTGGTGGTTTGCTGGAGAAGGCTGCTTTGTACTTCTGCCGCGAGGGCCGCAGTGTGCTCTTCCGTACGGAGAGAGCGGTCTGTGTTTCCATTGACTGTTATAACCCCATGAGGTCCTGGCATCTTGAGCTTGAGGTATGCATAGTGTGGTACCGCATTGAATCGAGCAAACGCGGTTCGTCCGACCAGTGCATGATAGCCGCTACGGAAAGGGACGATATCAAAGATTAACTCCTCGCTTCGGAAGTTATCCGGGGATCCGAAGACCACTTCCAGTGTTATGGACCCTGTACAACGGGCCTCTACTCCTGGAATTACACCTTTGAAGGTGGTTTTGGTGGGCTTGATCCTCGAAGGATCAATGCCCATTTTGTGCAATGTGTCCTGGTAAAGCAGGTTCAGGCTATTGCCACCGTCCATAAGGACTCGCGTAAGGTGGAATCCGTCGATGATTGGGTCAAGGACCAATGCGGCTGAACCGCCGTGACGGATGCTGGTAGGGTGGTCCCTACGATCAAAAGTGATTGGACAGGCTGACCATGGGTTGAACTTTGGGGCGACTGGCTCCATCGCATAGACGTCCCTTAGTGCTCGCTTTCATTCCCGTTTGGGAATGTGGGTGGCATAGATCATGTTTACCGTTTTCACCTGAGGAGGAAATTTCTTCTGTCCCCCAGTGTTCGGACGCCGGGGCTCCTCATCATCGTCGCTGTGCAGCCCCTTGTCCTTGTTTTCGGCATTTATCTTGCCGGCCTGTTTGAACACCCAGCAATCTCTGTTAGTGTGGTTGGCTGACTTATCAGGGGTGCCATGAATTTGGAACGAGCAATCAAGTATGCGGTCCAGACTGGACGATCCCGGATTGTTTCTTTTGAACGGTTTTTTCCGCTGACCGGATTTTGAGCCACTGAATCCGGCGTTAACTGTCGTGTCTTCAGTGTTGTCGCCATCGTTCCGACGCTTATGTCTGTTGCGCCGTGGCTTGCCGTTATTGTCGCGGACATCTGAAGTGCCGGAGTTTATTGGCATGGTGCTACTGCGAGCCAACCAGCTGTCCTCGCCCGCGCAAAAGCGGGTCATGAGTGTCGTGAGGGCCGCCATGGACTTCGGTTTTTCCTGGCCGAGGTGTCAGGCGAGCCACTCGTCGCGGATATTATGCTTAAAGGCCGCCAAGGCTTCGGCGTCCGGACAGTCGACAATTTGGTTCTTTTTAGTTAGGAACCGAGTCCAGAATTTCCTGGCTGACTCTCCAGGCTGTCGGGTAATGTGACTCAAGTCATCAGCATCCGGTGGTCACACGTAAGTGCCCTGGAAGTTCTCGAGGAACGCGTCCTCCAGGTTTTCCAAACTGCCCATGGAATTTGCCGGCAGGCTATTTAGCCAGTTTCGGGCCGGTCCTTTGAGTTTAAGGGGAAGATACTTGATGGCGTGTAGAACATCACCGCGGGCCATGTGAATGTGGAGGAGGAAATCTTCGACCCATACCGCGGGGTCTGTTGTGCCATCGTACGATTTGATGTTTACGGGTTTAAACCCTTCTGGGAATTCATGATCCATCACTTCGTTAGTGAAGCAGAGGGGGTGTGCGGCGCCTCTATGCCGGGCTATGTTGCTACGCACTTCAAATAAGTCTGGTCGGCTATGTTCGGCCCGACCGGACTTGTCGATAGTGTATCCGGCATGACGATCATTGTCATGTGTTGGGGCGCGCCCCCGCGATCCGTAGATCGATCTTGGCTGTCCTACCTTGTTTTCCAGTATGTCTCGCGGGTCCTGCCTATTACCCTGGGCCGTAGTGTATTGGCGTGGGGATGCGGGCTGGTATTCGGGCTGATACGCCGTTTTATCCCGACCACGAGGTGGCCGGTCAGCCTCGTCCTGTGTGGGCCTTAGGGCCTCCTCCTCAAGTTGAGGTAGCAACTTGTGTTTTGGGTAACCTTTGGGGTGGCGCTCGAGTCCGTATTCCTCGGCTGCCAGGACCTCGGTCCATCTGTCTGTGAGCAGATCTTGATCAGCTTGGAGCTGCTGCTGCTTCTTTTTCAAGCTTCTTGTAGTGGCCATAAGTGTGCGCTTAAAGCGCTCCTGCTCTACAGGATCCTCAGGCACGCCGAATTCATCATCGCCGAGGCTCACCTCATCTTCGGAGGGGGGCATGTAGTTGTCCTCCTCCAAGTATCCGTCCGTCGCCTGTTCGCCTGGGCTAACCTGCCCGCCTTCCTGTTTGGCCTGCTCGAAGGTAGGCTGATCGGGATTGTATTCATCTTCGGCACCATCCGATTTGTTTTCGTCTCCTGTGCCGGTATTGCTATGGCGGGGCTTGGAGCGGCGCCGATGACGCCCATGTTTTGATTTCTTCCTTGAAGGGTTATCCTCCATTGCCTCATCGCCATTGGTTTGTTTGGGAATGTCCACCATATATATATATATATATATCATACGAGGAGGTGGCCGTCCAGCGCCACGTGGGCGGTGGTTCCTGTTCTTCTCCTGCATCGTCGTCCACACCGTCGATGTCTTCAGAGTCGAAGTCGAGCACGTCGGTCAAATCATCAACAGTGGCAATGAAGTGGGTGGTGGGTGGGCAACGAATTTGCTCATCTCTTGCTTCCCACTCGAGCCGGACATAGTTCGGCCAAGAGTCTCCTAACAAAGAGAGACACTTTAATGAATTCAGCATGTCGCCAAAGGGCGAGTGCTGGAAGATATCCGTGGCGGTGAACTCTACTGGAGCCCAACCAGATTCGGCGGGCTCGGGGGCGCGCGGTCTGGAACCTACAGCCGGATACAAGTCCGGGGGTCCAGTGACACATACTTCCTTGGGGATGGAGTCCGTGTTAGGCTCTACCGCCAATGAGTACGCGGCCTCCGGGGCGGGGTCCATCCACCCGGCCTCGGACGACGCGATCTGTCCGGATTTAGGTCCGGAGCTCTTGCAGGTGCGATATCCCGAGTATTGTCTGACAGCAGGTCTAGGCCGTGCTCATCGTGACTGTTCAGTGCTCCTGGCGTAGGCCCGAATCCATTGAAGATCAAGTCTCCGCGGAAATCGACCGTGTGGTTCAAGTTTCCGAACCTGACCTGATGGCCAGGGGCGTAGCTGTCGATCTGCTCCAGATGGCCAAGCGAATTGGCCCGCAGTGCAAAGCCGCCGAACACAAAGATCTGTCCGGGGAGAAAAGTCTCGCCCTGGACCGCGTTGTTGATGATTGAAGGAGCCATCGAGCCTTGCAGCGACGACATAGAGGAACTCTCAATGAAAGCACCAATGTCGGTGTAAAAACCGGCGGATCTCGGGTAGGGCGTCCCGATTTGTGCGTCTAAGGCTAATGGTAACAGGAGGCAGGGGACACGATGTTTTACCCAGGTTCGGGCCCTCTCGATTGAGGTAATACCCTACTTCCTGCTTGATTGATCTTAATGATATGAGTATTACAAGAGTTGATCTACCACAAGATTATAGAGGCTAAACCATAGAAGCTAGCCTATGATTCTGATTGTTCTTCTCCTACGAACTAAACCCTCGGGTTTATATAGACACAGGAGGGGACTAGGGTACACAGAGTCGGTTACAAAGAAGGAGATCTAATCATCCGGATTCCACGCAAAGGAGAGTCCCATCCGGACACGGGACGAAGTCTTGAGTCTTGTATCTTCATGGTCCAACAGTCCGGCCAAAGTATATAGTCCGGCAGTCCGGATACCCCCTTATCCAGGACTCCCTCACCCGGGTCTATCTTCCATCATATTAATCTTCCAACACTTAGTTATTTCTGTTGCTTTTATTTTACTTTGCATCTTTATTATAAAAATACCAAAAATATTATCTTATCATATCTATCAGATCTCACTCTCGGAAGTGACCGTGTAAGAATTGACAACCCCTTATCGCGTTGGTTGCGAGGATTTATTTGTTTGTGTAGGTGCGAGGGACTCACGCGTAGCCTCCTACTGGATTGATACCTTGGTTCTCAAAAACTGAGGGAAATACTTACGCTACTTTGCTGAATCACCCTTTCCTCTTCAAGGGAAAACCAACGCAGTGCTCAAGAGGTAGCACTACACTAAAAGACAATATGAAGTGTGTAAGCAATAATATTCACAATTTCATTTTATTACACCATCATTTCTATTGAGTTGCATTCATATATATGTATTAACCCCCTTCTTCAAATTAGATGTGACAGATGCGGAATGAACTCCTACCACAAGATCGCATGAAAGCAATTCAAGAGGAATTGGCGGGATTCTTTCTTGACCACGTCATCAATAAAGCCGGAGAATACCATGTTGATGTTGAGTTCATATATAATTAGGGGAGATTATATTGTAAGAGATCTTAATATTGTATATATGTAGCCAGTAGCGTCGGAGAGATATACGAAAACTTGTTGTTCGCGCAATCTCTTGGAGAGGGAGAGGTCAATATCACTTCTATCGGTATGCATGACAAACTTCTGTACTTAATGGTTTCCTTCATTTGCTTACTAGCTAGCGTGTCGAGGGCCTCTCTATACGTATAGTACGTAGCGTCAACCAAGCACGGAGATAAGAGAGGACACTTTGATGTCTACTACACAACCTTCTTCTTGTAGACGTTGTTGGGCCTGCAAGTGCACAGGTTTGTAGGACAGTAGAAAATTTCCCTCAAGTGGATGACCTAAGGTTTATCAATCCGTGGGAGGCGTAGGATGAAGATGGTCTCTCTCAAACAACCCTGCAACCAAATAACAAAGAGTCTCTTGTGTCCCCAACACACCCAATACAATGGCGAATTGTATTGGTGCACTAGTTCGGCGAAGATAGGGTGATACAAGTGCAATATGGATGGTAGATAAAGGTATTTGTAATCTGAAAATATAAAAACAGCAAGGTAACAAGTGGTAAAAGTGAGCGTTCAAACCAACACATAGAACCTCAAAGAGTGCCCAAAAGTTTCTACCGAAGAATCAGGACGAAAACGTGTGCCAACCCCTATGCATAGGTTCATGGGCGAAACCCGCAAGTTGATCACCAAAACATACATCAAGTGAATCACGTGATATCCCATTGTCACCACAGATACGCACGGCAAGACATACATCAAGTGTTCTCAAATCTTTAAAGACTCAATCCGATAAGATTACTTCAAGGGGAAAACTCAATCCATTACAAGAGAGTAGAGGGGGAGAAGAAACATAAGATCCAACTATAATAGCAAAGCTCGCGATACATCAAGATCGTGCCAAATCAAGAACACGAGAGAGAGAGAGAGAGATCAAACACATAGCTACTGGTACATACCCTCAGCCCCGAGGGTGAACTAGCATGGCAATATATCTCGGAATGGCTATGGAAATGCCATGATAGGTAGGTATGGTGGCTGTTTTGAGGAAGGTATATGGTGGGTGTATGATACCGGCGAAAGGTGCACGGTTTTAGAGAGGCTAGCAATGGTGGAAGGGCGAGAGTGCGTATAATCCATGGACTCAACATTAGTCATAAGGAACTCATATACTTATTGCAAAAATCTACAAGTTATCAAAGCAAAGTATTACGTGCATGCTCCTAGGGGGATAGATTGGTAGGAAAAGACCATCGCTCGTCCCCGACCGCCACTCATAAGGAAGACAATCAATAAATAAATCATGCTCCGACTTCATCACATAACGGTTCACCATATGTGCAGGCTACGGGAATAACAAACTTTAACACAAGTATCTCTCAAATTCACAACTACTCAACTAGCATGACTCTAATATCACCATCTTCATATCTCAAAACAATCATCAAGCATCAAACTTCTCTTAGTATTCAACACACTCATAAGAATTCTTACAAATCTTGTATGCTTAGCATATTAGGATTATTTAAGCAAATTACCATGCTATTTAAGAATCTCAAAATAATATAAGTGAAGCATGAGAGTTCATCTATTTCTTCAAAATAAAACCACCATTGTGCTTTAAAAGATATAAGTGAAGCACTAGAGCAAACGACAAACTACTCCGAAAGATATAAGTGAAGATCAATGAGTAGTTGTATAATTATGCAACTATGTGAAGACTCTCTAACATTTAATAATTTCAAACAGCAAGCAAAGCTAAAGAAAATAAAATGACGCTCCAAGCAAAACACATATCATGTGGTGAATAAAAATATAGCTCCAAGTAAAGTTACCGATGGATGAAGACGAAAGAGGGGATGCCACCTGGGGCATCCCCAAGCTTAGATGCTTGGTTATCCTTGAATATTACCTTGGGGTGCCTTGGGCATCCCCAAGCTTAGGCTCTTTCCACTCCTTATTCCATAGTCCATCGAATCTTTACCCAAAACTTGAAAACTTCACAACACAAAACTTAACAGAAGATCTCGTGAGCTCCGCTAGCGAAAGAAAACAAAACACCACATCAAGGTACTGTAGTGAACTCATTATTTATTGATATTGGTGTTAAACCTACTGTATTATAACTTCTCTATGGTTTATAAACTATTTTACTAGCCATAATTTCATCAAAATAAGCAAGCAACACAATGAAAACAGAATCTGTCAAAAACAGAATAGTCTGTAGTAATCTATAACTAACGCAAACTTCTGGAACTCCAAAAATTCCAAAATAAATTGCTGGACCTGAGGAATTTGTCTAGTCATCATCTTCAAAAAGAATCAACTAAATATCATTCTCCAGTAAAAAGTTTAAGCTAATCTCGTGAGCGCTAAAGTTTCTGTTTTTTACAGCATGATCATAAAGACTTCACGCAAGTCTTCCCAAAGGTTCTACCTGACACAAACACTAACTAAAACATAAAACCACATCTAAACAGAAGCTAGATGGATTATTTATTCCTAACAGAACCAAAAAGCAAGAAACTAAAGTAAAATTGGGTTGCCTCCCAACAAGCGCTATCGTTTAACGCCCCTAGCTAGGCATGATGATTTCAATGATGCTCACATAATTGATAAGAATTGAAACATAAAGAGAGCATCATGAAGAATATGAATAGCACATTTAAGTCTAACCCACTTCCTATGCATAGGGATTTTGTGAGCAAACAACTTATGGGAACAAGAATCAACTTGCATAGGAAGGTAAAACAAGCATAACTTCAAGATTTTAAGCACATAGAGAGGAAACTTGATATTATTGCAATTCCTACAAGCATATGTTCCTCCCTCATAATAATTTTCAGTAGCATCATGAATGAATTCAACAATATAACCAGCACCTAAAGCATTCTTTTCATGATCTAGTTGCATAGAAAATTTACTATTCTCCACATAAGCAAAATTCTTCTCATGAATAATAGTGGGAGCAAACTCAACAAAATAACTATCATGTGATTGAAAATTAAGATCAAGATGACAAGTTTCATGTTTATCATTATTATTTGAAGCATACGTGTCATCACAATAATCATCATAGATAGGAGACATGCTTTCATCATAGTAAATTTGCTCATCAAAGCTTGGGGGACAAAAAATATCATCGTCAGCAAACATAGCTTCCCCAAGCTTGTGGCTTTGCATATCATTATCATCATGGATATTCAAGGAATTCATACTAATAACATTGCAATCATGCTCATCATTCACATATTGTATTCCAAGCATTCTATGTAATTCTTCTTCTAGTACTTGAGCACAATTTTCCTTCCCATCATTTTCACGAAAGATATTAAAAAGATGAAGCGTATGAGACAAACTCAATTCCATTTTTTGTAATTTTCTTTTATAGACTAAACTAGTGATAAAACAAGAAACTAAAATATTTGATTGCAAGATCTAAAGATATACCTTCAAGCACTAACCTCCCCGGCAACGGCGCCAGAAAAGAGTTTGATGTCTACTACACAACCTTCTTCTTGTAGACGTTGTTGGGCCTGCAAGTGCACAGGTTTGTAGGACAGTAGAAAATTTCCCTCAAGTGGATGACCTAAGGTTTATCAATCCGTGGGAGGCGTAGGATGAAGATGGTCTCTCTCAAACAACCCTGCAACCAAATAACAAAGAGTCTCTTGTGTCCCCAACACACCCAATACAATGGCAAATTGTATAGGTGCACTAGTTCGGCGAAGAGAGGGTGATACAAGTGCAATATGGATGGTAGATAAAGGTATTTGTAATCTGAAAATATAAAAACAGCAAGGTAACAAGTGGTAAAAGTGAGCGTAAACGGTATTGCAATGATAGGAAACAAGGCCTAGGGTTCATACTTTCACTAGTGCAAGTTCTCTCAACAATAATAACATAATTGGAGCACATAACTATCCCTCAAAATGCAACAAAGAGTCACTCCAAAGTCACTGATAGCGGAAAACAAATGAAGAGATTATGGTAGGGTACGAAACCACCTCAAAGTTATTCTTTCCAATCAATCCGTTGGGCTATTCCTATAAGTGCCACAAACAACCCTAGTGTTCGTACTAGAATAACACCTTAAGATACAGATCAACCAAAACCCTAATGTCACCTAGATACTCCAATGTCACCTCAAGTATCCGTGGGCATGATTATACGATATGCATCACACAATCTCACTTCATCTATTCAAACCAACACATAGAACCTCAAAGAGTGCCCAAAAGTTTCTACCGAAGAATCACGACGAAAACGTGTGCCAACCCCTATGAATAGGTTCATGGGCGGAACCCGCAATTTGATCACCAAAACATACATCAAGTGAATCACGTGATATCCCATTGTCACCACAGATACGCACGGAAAGACATACATCAAGTGTTCTCAAATCTTTAAAGACTCAATCCGATAAGATTACTTCAAGGGGAAAACTCAATCCATTACAAGAGAGTAGAGGGGGAGAAGAAACATAAGATCCAACTGTAATAGCAAAGCTCGCGATACATCAAGATCATACCAAATCAAGAAAACGAGAGAGAGAGAGATCAAACACATAGCTACTGGTACATACCCTCAGCCCCGAGGGTGAACTACTCCCTCCTCGTCATGGGGAGCGCCAGGATGATGAAGATGACCACCGGTGAGGGATCCCCCCTCCTGCAGGGTGCCGGAACAGGGTCCCGATTGGTTTTTCGTGGCTCTAGAGGCTTGCGGCGGCGGAACTCCCGATCTATTCTCTATTCTGGAAGTTTTAGGATACGTGGGTATATATGGGTGAAAGGAGTACGTCGGTGGAGCTTCAGGGGGCCCACGAGGCAGGGGGCGCGCCCTAGGGGGGTGGGCGCGCCCCCCACCCTCGTGGCCAGCTCCCGTATCTTCTGACATAGAGTCCAAGTCTATCTGGTGGCTTTGCTTCCAAAAATAACTTCTCCAGTTGATATCGTTCCGTTTCGACTCAAATCGATATTCCTTTTCCTCAAACACCGAAATAGACATAAAACAAAGAAATCAGGCTGGGCCTCCGGTTAATAGGTAAGTCCCAAAAATAATATAAAAGTGGATAATAAAGCCCAATATTGCCCAAAACAGTAGATAATATAGCATGGAGCAATCAAAAATTATAGATACGTTGGAGACGTATCACACTTCTCTCTATTAATTAATTAGCTACCTAACACAATATATGAAACACCTTAATTAATCATACAAAACCCCAAACCCCCCTTTAGAAAAAAACAAAACCCTAGCCCCTGAACAGCTGACGCGTGGATGCCTATTGGTCCTGGTTGGTGCCACCAACCGGGACTAAAGGCCATCCTGCCTGGGCTCGTAGCACCGACCACGTGGAGGCCCATCTGTCCCGGTTTGTGTAAGAACCGGGACTAAAGGCCTAGGCTTTAGTAACGACCCTTTAGTCCCGGTTCAAAAACCGGGACAAATGGGCCTTACAAACCGGGACAATAGGCCCTTTTTCTACTAGTGTAAGATGATCCCTTCACTAAACTTCAAGGTAAAAGTGTTCTCCCTGAGTATGCACCGTTGCTAGAGTTTGTTGTTTTGAGACACCACGTGATGATCGGGTGTGATAGACTCTACGTTCACATACAATGGGTGCAAGACAGTTTTGCATATGCGGAATACATGGGTTAAACATGATGAGCCTAGCATATACAGACATGGCCTCAGAACACTGGAGACCAAAAGGTAGAACGTGAATCATATAGTAGATATGATCAACATAGAGATGTTCACCATTGATGACTACCCCATCTGACGTGATGATCGGACATGGGTTAGTTGATTTGGATCATGTATCACTTAGATGACTTGAGGGATGAAAGGTTTGAGATCATAGAAAGCGCGCGTGATGGCATGCCGATTGAACCCATCCGGACAATGGAAGCATTTGCTGCTCAGTGCGGGGTTCTTGTTAGGGACAAGATCCCGATCAGCATCCACCAATGGTTAAAGCCGGCTAAAGAAGACCCTGAGGTGTCTTATGTCTCCGATATGCAGAAAGATGATCTTTGGACCGCGCTGAAGGCAAATTTCACCCTACCGCCAGAGGAGGATCCAGAGAAGCCAGTTACAGAGCAATTGATCAAATTTCATGCTCTTAAGAAGATGGCAGAACTATTCAGGAGCTGGAAGAATGAGTTGAAAAAATTTGTCGACAAAGAAGAGACACCAGAATTCATCAGCCGGTATGAGAAGATCAGAGATCACTGGCCCGCATTTGTGGCCCACAAGATATCGGACAAGAGTAAGAAGATGTCAGTGAAAAACAAGAAGAATGCTGCGAAGAAGAAGCTTCACCATCGCACGGGGTCAGGTGGCTTCCTCAAAGCCCGGCCGTTGTGGGCCAAGGCTGAGAATGACCTGCTTGATAAAGGGGTCGAACCAGAGACATTGAGGTGGCTAGACCGTTGCCGGACTTGGTTCTTCGGGGTTGGCAGAACCTTGGACCCTGTATCAGGGAAGTGCATTTGGACGGACGAGCAAATGAATATACCATTCACGAGGCTTCAGGAGTATATCGATGCAGCCCAGCAAGGGACGTTCATTCTAGACAGAGAGAACGACGAGCTCACAATGGCCCTCGGGAATCCTGAGCACCCTGGACGGACACGAGGCACGCCAGGCTCCGTTCCGTGGAAGGCTGGGTTTCCGGACGCAGGCGGTTACAAATGCTAGGAGAGGAGGAAGAAAGTGGAGCATACCCAACTGCAGGCGCTGCACGCAAGGGTACAAGCGATAGAGGAACGAGAAGCAAATCGCAGCAAACGACCTGCCGAAGCTTCCCCGGAAGCTACCCCGCCATCTCAGCGAAGAATCAGCGTGGCTTCCACCGAGAAGCTTCAGCTGGAGCCTGTCTTCATGGCTCCTGCTAGCTACCCCGTGGATGCTATCACGAAGTCTCAACATTGCCACCTTATGACGCAATGGATGAAATTCAAAGTCAAAGCGGTTGTTGGCTCTGTTTTACCTACTAAACCTGGCACAACCTACCACTGCCGACCGATTCCAGATGGATATGCTAGGGTGATGGTGGATGAAATAACGGACAGATTTGAGGACCTCGAGCTTGACCACCCTACCGGGGAAGGGGAGACTCGGCTGGTTCTTCTCTGAAGACTCCATGCCTATGGCAGAAGGAGCTCATCGACCTTCCGAACTGGACGCCTCCACCTCCTCCTCCTCCTCCGGCTAGTCAGGGCACTCCGCCTCCTCCTCCACCTCCTCCTCCGGCGAGTGATCAGGGCACTCAGCCTCCTTCTCCGGCGCGTGACGGCACTCCGCCTCCTTCTCTGCCTGCGCCAGCGCGCCCGAGCAGCCAGCAGCCTCCTCCTTCTCCGCCTCGCCAGCAAGGGCGGAAGAGACCCGCCGCCGCTCCGGCTGCTCCGGCGCGTCGTAGTCCTTCTCCTCCGCTTCATAAGCAAGCACGAAAGAAGACAGCCGCAGCCGCTCCGTCTGCTCCGGCGTCTAGCAGTACAGCCAGAGGAGGGAGGCAATACAGATTCGGTCCTTCTCTGAAGACTCCAGAGAAGTTACCATACGAGAGGACCGAGGAGGAAAACACGAAGATCATGCGGACTGAAGTGAAGGACTTCTTTGAAGGGGTGAAAGCATAGAAACATCCACCTCTGGAGGAGAAGATAGATCTGGTGAAAGCAAAGCGCACTCTGGATGCCCTAAGGAAACCACCAAAGTCTCCACCGCAAACCAACTATGGGCGCATTACTGAAAAGGTATATCTTGAAGTGGAGCGGTCGGGAAGTACTGTCAGTGACCGAAGGTTAGTAGAACGACGAGTTGGGAAAAAAAATTGCTCAGCTCGGAGAACAAGCGGACCAATCGTGCCCCCCGCTCAAGGTGTCTAGCGATATCGTCGCTAATGATCCGAGGATGGTGCCCAGTTATAGCAATCTTGGAGATTACCTGCCCGACGATGTACATTATGATTTCTTGGAGGTGGACGAACACAAATACCATTACAGGAAGCCTCTCGTCAAAGATGAAAAATCTCTAACAACGATGATGCGAAGATTCCATGATTGGTACATGAAAACCTGCAGAGAGTCTGGGGGACGAATACTTTCTATATGAGAGTTAAAGAGGAGCACGACCTCGTTGGAATTGATGTGTTGTCTGTTCCATTTGAGGAGTTCTTTCAGTTTTTCAATCAAAAGGCTCTCGATAAATTAACGGTCACTTGCTACTGTCTGTAAGTACTACTTCTGTCATTAAGTCTCTAAATATAGCTCAGCTATTTCATTGCATGTATTTATAATTATCCTCACTATATTATGCAGATTGAAGATCGTCGAGTGCAGAAAAGCAGAAATGTATGATATTGGGTTCATTAACCCAAATCTCATAGATGAATTTCAACTTAAAAAGAGTGCCAATGATGCCGAGGCCAACTTGCTCAAATCATTGATAATAAATCAAAACAAAGATAAAATACTCTTTCCTTACAACTTCAAGTGAGTGTTACTGTCTTGTGCATATTCGGTTTCCCTTATTACTCGAGCGAGGTCATAGTAATGTAATTGATGAGTTATGCATGTGTGCGCAGCTTCCACTATATTCTCCTGGAGATTAAGCTTGAGCAGGGACTAGTAACCATCTTAGACTCGAGACGAAAAGATCCCGAGACCTATGCGGTCATGACTAAAATTCTCAACAAGTAAGTTCAATCGATCATTATCGCACCATATCGGCAATTTTTGCTCATTTCCTGATATCTCAAGTAATAATTATTTTCTTTGTCTTGCAGGGTTTGGAAAAAGTTCACCGCAGAAGCTCCGGGACTGCCGAAGGAGCTGCGATATACATGCCCGAAAGTAAGTACTACTAGCTAGCTAGTTCCGCGCATCTCCTGTTGATTCTAGCTACTTTCATCAATGCCATTTATAATGCTTCATTATCAGTTTGATTGACCTCTATTTCTCGTAAAGTGCTTGTGGCAGGAACAAGGGAATGATTACTGTGGATACTACGTGTGCGAGTTCATCTACAACGCAACTTGCAAAGATAAGCGGGGCTACTCTAAAAGACAATATGAAGTGCGTAAGCAATAATATTCAGAATTTCATTTTATTACACCATCATTTCTGTTGAGTTGCATTCATATATATATGTATTAACCCCCTTCTTCAAATTAGACGTGGCAGATGCGGAATGAACATCTACCACAAGATCGCATGAAAGCAATTCAAGAGGAATTGGCGGGATTCTTTCTTGACCACGTCATCAATAAAGCCGGAGAATACCATGTTGATGTTGAGTTCATATATAATTAGGGGAGATTATATTGTAAGAGATCTTAATATTGTATATATGTAGCCAGTAGCGTCGGATAGATATACGAAAAATTGTTGTTCGCGCAATCTCTTGGAAAAGGAGAGGTCGATATCACTTCTATCAGTATGCATGACAAACTTCTGTACTTAATGGTTTCCTTCATTTTCTTACTAGCTAGCGTGTCGAGGGCCTCTCTATACGTATATTATGTAGTGTCGACCAAGCATGGATAAGATAGGACACTTCTCTCTGTTAATTAATTAGCTACCTAACACAATATATGAAACACCTTAATTAATCATACAAAACCCCAAACCCGCCCCCTTTCAGGAAAAAAAACCTAGCCCCTGAACAGCTGACGCGTGGATGCCTATTGGTCCTGGTTGGTGCCACCAACCGGGACTAAAGGCCATCCCGCCTGGACTCGCAGCACCGACCACGTGGAGGCCCATCTATCCCGGTTCGTGTAAGAACCGGGACTAAAGTCCTAGGGCTTTAGTAACGACCCTTTAGTCCCGGTTCAAAAACCGGGACAAATGGGCCTTACGAACCAGGACAATAGGCCCTTTTTCTACTAGTGTAAGATGATTCCTTCACTAAACTTCAAGGTAAAAGTGTTCTCCCTGAGTATGCATCGTTGCTAGAGTTTGTTGTGTTGAGACACCACGTGATGATCGGGTGTGATAGACTCTACGTTCACATACAACGGGTGCAAGATAGTTTTGCACATGCGGAATACTTGGGTTAAACATGACGAGCCTAGCATGTACAGACATGGCCTCAGAACACTGGAGACCAAAAGGTCAAACGTGAATCATTTAGTAGATATGATCAACATAGAGATGTTCACCATTGATGACTACCCATCTCACGTGATGGTCGGACATGGGTTAGTTGATTTGGATCACGTATCACTTAGATGACTTGAGGGATGTCTATTTAAGTGGGAGTTCATTAGTAATTTGATTAATTGAACTTAATTTATCATGAACTTAGTCATGATAATATTTACAAATCTATTTTGTAGATCAATAGCTCGCGATATAGCTCCCTTATTTTTGATATGTTCCTAGAGAAAAATAATTTGAAAGATGATAGTAGAAATGATGCAGACTGGGTCCGTGATCTGAGGATTATCCTCATTGCTGCACAGAAGAATTATGTCCTTGATGCACCGCTAGGTGACAGACCTATTGCAGGAGCAGATGCAGACGTTATGAATGTTTGGCAAGCTCGATATGATGAATACTTAATAGTTTAGTGCGCCATGCTTTACGGCTTAGAATCGAGACTTCAAAAACGTTTTGAACGCCACAGAGCATATGAGATGTTCTAAGAGCTGAAATTGCTATTTCAGCCTCATGCCCGTGTCGAGAGGTATGAGACCTCTGACAAGTACTTTGCCTACAAGATGTAGGAGAATAGCTCAACCAGTGAGCATGTGCTTAGAAAGTCTGGGTACTACAATCGCTTGAATCAAGTGGGAGTAAATCTTCCAGATAAGATATTGATTGACAAAGTTCTCTAGTTACTATCACCAAGCTACTAGAACTTCGTGATGAACTATAATATGCAAGGGATGACGAAAATGATTTCCGAGCTCTTCGCGATGCTGAAATCGGTGAAGGTAGAAATCAAGAAAGAGCATCAAGTGTTGAGGTTAATAAGACCACTAGTTTCAAGAAAAAGGGCAAGGGAAAGAAAGGGAACTTCAAGAAGAATGGCAAGCAAGTTTCCACTCCCGTGAAGAAGCCCAAAGCTGGACCCAAGCCTAAACCTGAGTGCCTCTGCTGCAAAGGAAATGGTCACTGAAAGCGGAACTGCCCCAAATACTTGGCGGATAAGAAGGATGGCAAAGTGAACAAAGGTATATTTGATATACATGTTATTGATGTGTACCTTACTAGTATTCATAGTAGCCCCTGCGTATTTGATACCGGTTCATTTGCTAAGATTAGTAACTCGAAACATGAGTTGTAGAATAAACAGGGACTAGTAAAGGGCGAGGTGACGATGGGTGTTGGAAGTGATTCCAAGGTTGATACGATCACCATCGCACACTCCCTCTACCTTCAGGATTTGTGTTGAACCTAAATAAATGTTATTTGGTGTTTGCATTGAGCATTAATATTATTTGACCATGTTTGTTGCAATACGGTTATTCACTTAAGTCAAAGAGTAATTGTTGTTTTGTTTACATGGATGAAACCTTCTATGGTCATACACCCAATGTGAATGGTTTATTGAATTTCGATCGTAGTGATACACATATTCATAATATTGATGCCAAAAAATGCAAAGTAGATAATGATAGTGCAACATACTTGTGGCACTGCCATTTAGGTCATATTGGTGTAAAGCGCATGAAGAAACTCCATGCAGATGGACTTTTAGAATCACTTGATTATGAATCATTTGATACTTGTGAACCATGCCTCATGGGAAAGATGACAAAAACTCCGTTCTCCAGAACAATGGAGCGAGCTAATGACTTATTCGAAATAATACATACTGATGTATGCGGTCCGATGTGTATTGAAGCACGCGGCAGGTATCATTATTTTCTAACCTTCACAGATGATTTGAGCAGATATGGGTATATCTACTTAATGAAACCAAGTCTAAAACATTTGAGAAGTTCAAAGAATTTCATAGTAAAGTGGAGAATCATCGTAACAAGAAAATAAAGTTTCTATGATCTGATCGCGGAGGCAAATATTTGAGTTACGAGTTTGGCTGTCATATAAAACAATGTGGAATAGTTTCACAACTGACGCCACCTGGAACACCAAAGCATAATGGTGTGTCCAAACGTCATAACCGTACTTTATTAGATATGGTGTGTTCTATGATGTCTCTTACCGATTTGCCACTATCGTTTTGGGGTTATTCATTAGAGATAGCCGCATTCACGTTAAATAGGGCAACGTCTAAATCCGTTGAGACGACACCGTATGAACTGTGGTTTGGCAAGAAACCTAAGCTGTCATTTCTTAAAAGTTTGGGGATATGACTCTTATGTCAAAAGGCTTCAGCCTGATAAGCTCGAACCCAAAGCGGAGAAGTGCGTCTTCATAGGATACCCTGAGAAAACCATTGGGTATACCTTCTACCATAGATCCTAAGGCAAGATCTTTGTTGCTAAGAATGGATCCTTTCTAGAGAAGGAGTTTCTCTCGAAAGAAGTGAGTGGGAGGAAAGTAGAACTTGATGAGGTAGTTGTACCTTCTCTCAAATTGGAAAGTAGCACATCATAGAAAACCGTTCCCGTGATGCCTACACCAACTAGAGAGGAAGCTAATGATAATGATCATGAAACTTCAGATCAAGTTACTACTGAACCTCATAGGTAAACCAGAGCACGATCCACACTAGAGTGGTACGGTAATCCTGTTCTGGAAGTCATGTTATTAGACCAAGGCGAACCTACGAACTATGAAGAAGCTATGATGAGCCCAGATTCCGACAGATGGCTTGAGGCCATGAAATCTGAGATAGGATCCATGTATGAGAACAAAGTGTGGACTTTGGTGGACTTGCCCGATGATCGGCAAGCCATAGAGAATAAATGGATCATCAAGAAGAAGACTGACGCTGATGGTAATGTTACTGTCTACAAAGCTCGACTTGTCACAAAAGGTTTTCGACAAGTTCAAGGGGTTGACTACGATGAGACTTTCTCACCCGTAGCAATGCTTAAGTCTGCCTGAATCATGTTAGCAATTGCCGCATTTTATGATTATGAAATCTGCCAAATGGACATCAAAACTGCATTCCTTAATGGATTTCTTAAAGAAGAGTTGTATATGATGCAACCAGAAGGTTTTGTCGATCCTAAAGGTGCAAACAAAGTGTGCAAGCTCCAGCGATCCATCTATGGACTAGTGCAAGCATCTCAGAGTTGGAATATAGTCTTTGATGAGGTGATCAAAGCATATGGTTTTATACAGACTTACGGTGAAGCCTATATTTACAAGAAAGTGAGTGGGAGCTCTGTAGCATTTCTGATATTATATGTGGATGGCATATTATTGATTGGAAACAATATAGAATTTCTCGATAGCATAAAAGGATACTTGAATAAGAATATTTCAATGAAAACCTCGGTGAAGCTACTTACATATTGAGCATCAAGATCTATAGGGATAGATCAAGATGATTAATAGAACTTTCACAAAACACATACCTTGATAAGATTTGAAGAAGTTCAAAATGGTTCAATCCAAGAAGGGTTCTTGCCTGTATTACAAGGTGTAAAGTTGAGTAAGACTCAAAACCCGACAACGGCATAAGATAGAGAGAGAATAAAAGTCATTTCCTATGACTCAGCCATAGGTTCTATAAAGTATGCCATGCTGTGTACGAGACCTATTGTGTACCTTGCCATGAGTTTGTCAAGGGGGTACAATAGTGATCCAGGAGTAGATCACTGGACAATAGTCAAAATTATCCTTAGGTGCCTTAAAGAGGACTAAGGAAATGTTTCTCGGTTATGGAGGTGATAAAGAGTTCATCATAAAGAGTTACGTCGATGCAAGCTTTGACACTGGTCTAGATGACTCTAAGTCTCAATCTGGATACATATTGAACGTGGGAGCAATTAGCTAGAGTATCTCCATGCAAGGCATTGTAGACATAGAAATTTGCAAAATACATACGGATCTGAATCTGGCAGACCCGTTGACTAAACCTCTCTCACAAGCAAAACATGATCACACCTTAGTGCTCTTTTGAGTGTTAATCACATGTCAATGTGAACTAGATTGTTGACTCTAGTAAACTCTTCAGATGTTAGTCACATGGCGATGTGAACTATGGGTGTTAATCACATAACTATGTGAACTAGATTATTGACCCTAGTGCAAGTGGGAGACTGAAGGAAATATGCCCTAGAGGCAATAATAAAGTTGTTATTTTAGATTTCCTTATTCATGATAAAAGTTTATTATTCATGCTAGAATTGTATTGATCAGAAACCTAAATACATGTGTGAATACATAAACAAACACTGTGTCCCTAGTGAGCCTCTACTAGACTAGCTCGTTGATCAAAGATGGTTAAGGTTTCCTAAGCATTGACATGAGTTGTCATTTGATAACGGGGTCACATCATTAGGAGAATGATGTGATGGACAAGACCCATTAGTTAGCTTATCATAAGATCGTTCAGTTTTATTGCTATTGCTTTCTTCATGTCAAATACATATTCCTTCCACTATGAGATTATGCGACTCCCGGATACCAGAGGAATGCCTTGTGTGCTATCAAACGTCACAACGTAATTGGGTGATTATAGAGATTCTCTACATGTATCTCCAAAGGTGTTTGTTGAGTTGGCATAGATCGAGATTAGGATTTGTCACTCCGAGTATCGGAGAGGTATCTCTGGGCCCTCTCGGTAATACACATCATAAGATTGCAAGCAAACTACTAAGGAGTTAGTCACGAGGTGATGTATTACGGAATGAGTAAAGAGACTTGCTGGTAACGAGATTGAACTAGGTATGAAGATACCGACGATCGAATCTCGGGCAAGTAACATACCGATGGACAAAGGGAATTACGTATGTTGCCATAACGGTTCGACCGATAAAGATCTTCGTAGAATATGTAGGAGCCAATATGGGCATCCAGGTTCCGCTATTGGTTATTGACCGGAGAGGTGTCTCGGTCATGTCTACATAGTTACCGAACCCATAGGGTCCGCATGCTTAACGTTCATTGAAGATATAGTGTTATATGAGTTATATGTTTTGGTGACCGAATTTTGTTCAGAGTCCCAGATGAGATCACGGACATGACGAGGAGTCTCGAAATGGTCGAGATGTACAGATTGATATATAGGACGATGGTATTTGGACATCGGAAGTGTTTCGGGACGTACCGAGAAGGAATCGGGTCACCGGAGGGGGTTCCGCACCCCCCCCCCCCCCCGGCAAGATATGGGCCTTATGGGCCAAAGGAGGGGACAGACCAGCCCACAAGGGAGCTGGTGCACCCCTTCCCTTTGTTGGCCAGCCCTAGGGAAGGAAAAAGGGGAGGGCTAGCCCTTCCTGCCTTTCCCTCTCATGGAAGAAAGGAAATGGGGGGCGCCACCCTCCCCTGCCTTTCCCCGCGCTCCACATAAGGAAAGGGAGGGCGCAGCTTGGGAAAGACCCCAAGTAGGATTCCTCCTACTTGGGCGCCCCCTTTGGCTGCTCCTCCCTCCCTCCCACATATATATATGTGGGAGGGGGTGCCTAGCACACAACAGACAATTGCCTAGCTGTGTGCGGCGCCCCCCTCCATCGTTTACACCCCCAGTCATATTTTCGTAGTGCTTAGGCAAAGCCTCGCGGAGATTACTTCACCATCACCGTCATCACGCCGTCGTGCTGACGGAACTCATCTACTACCTCGATGTCTTGCTGGATCAAGAAGGCAAGGGACGTCACCGAGCTGAACGTGTGCAGAACGCGGAGGTGTCGTGCGTTCGGTACTTGATCGGTTGAAGCGTGAAGAAGTTTGACTACATCAACCGCATTGTGAAACGCTTCCGCTTACGGTCTACGAGGGTACGTAGACACACTCTCCCCCTCGTTGCTATGCATCTCCATGGATAGATCATTGCGTGTGCATAGAAATATTTTTGTTTTCCATGCAACGATTCCCAACATAAAGCTGGCGAGCTAAGTTACGACGACGCGGACAGGGAGCTGTTTGACATGATCCGCATTGGAGCTGGGGGAGGAGGTTGCTGTGAGGATGGTCAGGTCGATGACTCAGAGCCCATCCAGGCCGGCTTGTACACCCAGCCGGGCTACACCCAGACCGACACGTACACCCAGCCGGGCACCCAGCTGAGCTACATCCAGTCTGGCACGTACACCTAGCTAGGCACAAACATATAGCAGTAGGATTTGGCCACCGAACAGCAGGAGCAGGAGGAGGACGATGATTTGGATGAATTTGGTGCCGATCCAAAGAACAAGGGTAGAGGAGAAAGCTTGAACATGAGGAAGGACGAGTTGTCGTGGATGCATGGTTGGGCACTAGCATCGATCTGATCCATGGCACGAAGCAAAAGGGCTCATCATATTGGGCCAACATTCACTCTTGGTTCCATGAACACTAGCATTTCGAACCCTACTCCGACGGTCTCATCCGCAACCGTGGCGCAAAGTCTCTCAACCATTGATGGTACATCATCCAAGAGGTCGTCTCGAAGTATTGCGGCCACTTGAGGCAACCCATCACACATTGGCCAAGTGATTCGCAAATCTCTAGGCAAGTAAGTGTGTTCATCATTTGGCCGGATATGCACTGTTGTCTAGAACATGTGGCCGGATATGCACATTGTTGGCCAGATATGCATCATTGTGTTGGTCATTTATAGTCATTGACAACATTTTATTTTGTATCCTTCCCATGCATGCAATGTGTTTTTGAAGTTGGAGAAGAAGAGTTTCATCGTCATGCATTGTTTGTTGAAATTGAACGGACATCCCAAGTGGAATCTATTCATTGCCAAGACCATTGCCCATGGAACCAATGAATAACTGATGATCCAATTGATCCAACAAAAGAACCGCCCAAGAAGGTTAGAATAGGATTCTGGGGATAGAAGTGGGAGGAGGAGAAGGAGAAGAGAGAAGGGTCGTCAGCCAAGTTGACGGAGAGGTTCGAGGACATCTTGGCGAAGAAGGAGGAGGGATACTTCAAGCGCACCGACATCAAGGAGGAAAAAAGGTCGAGAGGTTTAACATGCTGATAGCATTGACCGAGAAAAAGATCAAGCTCATAGAGAGGAAGGCCATGCTCGAAGAGAAGAAGGTTGAGATTGCAGCCGCTTCAGAGGACACGAAGATGTTGACCATGACGATGGAGGATTTAGATGACGACAGAAGGATGATCGTGCAAGCCGTCCATTTCAAGATGTTGAAGCGGCACTAGGAAGAGCTGGAGCCGAAGAAGGAGGCAGCCGAGGTGGAGGCGGCGACAGATTGAGCGTGGAGTCTCGGATCTTCGATCCAGCAGGGCAAAAAATACAATATTTCGCACGGACTACCGAACTTATATTCTTTTGTGACCAGGCATGTAAAAACTATGGATAGTGGCCCCTTTTTGGTTATTACCGGGGCTGATGTGATCCGTTGCGCGTGTTATGATCAGATAGATTTGAATTTCAAATTATCCATACTAATGGACATTTAGGGGATAATTTTGGATGGTCGGCTCACATACCAGTGTCCTCGGACTGGCCCCGCCGGTCCGTTGACGGATGCGGTGTCCGGTTAGGCGGGTCATCGTTGGAGATGCCCTGACCATTACAACTACTTTGCTAGAGGTTACCGTCTCCATCACCCAGTTAATGTATCTATCAGGAAATCCTTTTCTCGCAAACCAACATGTGGTTGGATGATTAGGAGGACAGTGGTATCCTCAGCCCATTAGGGTTCAAGTCGTAGGCATCTGTGGCGACTTCGTCAATCTCAAGATGATGTGCCGGCTCAGTCCCTCGGAGGTGATCATAGGGGTAGGATGTGCGTGCGTTCATTGGTGTGAGTGTGTGTGCATATGTATGACCGTTTGCGTATGCATTGTGTTAAAAGAAAGGAAATCATTTTCTCTCTAATACAATTATTTTAAAGACCACTTAATCTTATCATACATTTTAAAATCACTACTATAAAGAAACATCATTTAAATTTTTTCTATGGATCACATGCATGACTACATGAAGTAGTACAAGTCCATCCAGGATGTATCTTCTTTGAATTGTTTGAAGGCCAATAACTTCTTTGTCTTGAATCCTACACCTTGATGTATTGTTTGTGCGTGCATGATCGTCAAGCGTCGATTATGATTTGAACGGGTGGTACACCTTGAGGTCGGACTTGATGCCGGCGATGGACCCCGCGGCGGCGGCAAGGGAGATGGCGAGGCATCCGAGGCTGAGCATCTGCAGGCACACCCACTGCGTGCTCCACTTGGGCACCTTCTTCTGCACCACGTACATCTCCACCGGAAAGTAGACGGTGAGCGGCCAGAACCCCAGCGCGCCCAGGAACCCCACCACGTCGTTGAAGAATGGCAGCATCATGGACACCACCGTCGTCGCCACCACGAACGCCGTTCGCCACGTCGCCCGGAACATGTTCACCTTGTACGTCCTGAAGAGCGGGACCTCGACCTCGCTGGTGACATATGTAGACTCCGGCCACCTCTTCGCCGCCCATTTCTCCACGAAGGCGAACAGGGGCTGGCAGTACACCTGGTAAGCGCCGACGAGGTGGATGACGATGGCGGCGTTGGCGATGTCGAGGAGCCAGAAGGGCTCGTAGAACCCGAACCCCGTGAGGAGGTTTCCCGGGGCGGCGTCGCCGAAGGCTGCGTAGCCCATGCAGCCGCAGAGCATGTAGAAGACCGTGGTCACCGCGACGCTGACCATGGTGGCGCGCTTCATGACCGTGGACTCCGACGGCGGTGGCGCCCGGATTGTGTCCTGGATCTCGATGAGGATGAGCGAGTAGGAGTAGGCGAATGCGATGTCTCCAAACGCCTGGGTGCTGCGCCACACCTTCTGCATGGGCGTCACCGTGCCGATGCTGATGCCGGTCAGGCTGCCCTTCACGCCTCCGTTTGCTGCATTCATGCAGACATCCTTGGTTAACACACTGCTGACTGAATGCCATTCGTAGATTGATCAGTGTGTATATACTAGTACCTACCTATAACTTGGACAATGCCGAGGCCGAGGCCGATGGAGGAGTAGGTGAAGGACATGGCGGCGGCGAGCATGGAGAGCCAGGAGATCTGGTCGAAATCGGGGATCTGGGAGAAGAAGACCTGAGCCACGCCAAAGATGATCATATAGGGCACGCTCGAGACCTTGCAGGGGTCGGCGTGGCCGTTGCCGTGGAAACAATTGGCCCTCTTAATCGCCAGCATGCTGGTGGAGGCGGCGATGGTGTAGCCGATAGATACCCCGACGATGTTGGCGTACTGCAGCACCCCGCAGATTTGGACCTTGACGCCGCTGAGGTTGGCGTTGACGGCGTCCATGTAGGTGTAGTTTCGCTTGCCGGTGCTCTGGTCGCCGGAGCGGTAGCAGTCGGCGAGCAGCGATGAGGTGAAGTAGGTGACAAGCGAGAAGAGGAGCATGACGGCGGGACCGGCCACCCAGCCGAGCTGCGCGATGGCCCAGCCCAGCGACAGCACCCCGGAGCCGATCACCGCCGTTATAATGTGCGAGCTCGCCGTCCACATCGTGCCTGCACATACCGGCCGGTTCGTACGTGCGTCAGTCGAGAAACCAACACCACAAGTAAGTACGCTGTACGTACGTACACCATGAGTCCCTGAGTGAGAGATAAGGCAGGAGTGTTACGTACCGGTGCGCTTGTTGCGGCCATCGTCGTCGAGCTTGGAGCCGGCGGTGTGGCCGAGCTCGGCGGCGGCTACCTCCATCGGCGGGTAGTAGTAGGTGGCCACGACGTTGTCCGCCATCGCCATCGACCTCTCTCTAGGGTTAAACTGCTGCCAACAGAAGAGAGAGGGTAGGCGTGCAGGTCAGAACTAATAAAGAGGAGGCCAGACCACAGTAAGTGCAGTGCACTCTGCGCGCTAGAGATGCGATCTTGTGCAGCGTGATCTGCAGCAGAGAACGAGTAAATGCAGAGCGCGAGGTGGTGGTGGGTGCCCGGCCTGCCTCTGGGTGCCCGCGGTACCGGTGCAATTTATAGGAGGAGCCTGCGCACTGAGCAAAGTGGGTGCCGGCTGCCGGTCTCGATCTGGGGCCGCCGCTGCCCGGTGGCTGGCGGGGACGCGGGAAGCTGCTGCTAGTGCTCGGGCTGGAAATCCAAACCCTCTTTTGAAACAGAGTTGACGCATGCATGTAATCTCAGCATTTGCTAAGCATGGTGGTGGTGGTGGACATGATCACATGACAGGGTACGTAGTCTTCCGAGAAGGAGCCAACCAACACCTTTTGCCCTACCTCGTCGGCACAACAGTCAGCAGAGCAGGCACATGCTAATTGCTCACAGCCGACTAACTATCATACCTAAGCCCACCACCCGTAGCTTTTTCAGCCAGTCAATGGTGAAACAGAGTATACCTACCTCTCCACAGTGCTCTAGCACGATGCACGAACGATCGCTAGATGTGATAAGTGATGATAAGATCGCAGCAGTGCCAGCAACTAACTGGCTAGCTAGCTCGCTCGCCCCTGGTGAGTTCATATCGAGTTAAAACAGTTACAGTACCTTTCACTGCAGGGAACTCCTGGACCAAGCAGGGCGCAGCACCGGAGCCGGAGGCAAGCACGGCCGGTCGAGAGGGCTCGGCGAGAGCTGATCGCTCGTTGCTGCTGCGGTGGTGGTGCTCCGTCTGCATCGACCGGCTGGGTGTTTTATAGGTCAGGCTGCAAGTGGACACGGGCGTCCACGGCGCCCGCATAAAAACCCGTGCACCAAAGTGGAGAGGCTGTACGTGCGGCGCCGGCATTTCGGGTCCATCCTTTTCCCCTCGGGCATCTCTTCCTTTCTCCGCCCACTCGCATCGCATGGATCCCAAAGTGGTCCGGCGATCTTACGTGGGTTGGATGGCTCTCCCTCTCCGTCGTCGTATCACGAATTCTTTACGACTGCAGTACACCATGATTTTTCAGTGCTCGAAATTGACGCCCGGTTAGTGGAACCGGTCCAGAACCTGTGGAGGAAAGGCGACGAACATCCTTTGCGACGGAGGCCCGGAGAGCCGTTCCTTTTCGCGGCAGAGGTTCGCGTGTGTATGAATTAATTAGCTAATCCCCGTTTGAACGTACGTGAACATGCTACATTTGTAGACTAAACACTACTCCTATACTAGTTAACACGAGCGGATGCTCGGCCTAGGCATCGTGTGGTATGATGATGGCCTAACAAGCAGCGTTTAAATTAGTTCAGTATCGTTTAATCGTGTGTGGGTCGACAATGGCTTTTGGTTCAGAGAAAGAAAAGCAGCGGCTGGAACTGTCCCTGGCCTGGCTTCTTTTTGTCCTGACCAGCATTTGTGCCCGTATAGCTGTACTCGAGTGGCATGATCTGTGAAGGCTAAGTTAAGCCCCTGTTTGGTTCATAAGTCCTAAGACTTTTTTAGTCTTAACTTATAAATCCCAAATCCCTAAAAAGTCCCTATCTGTTTGGTTCCTAGGACTTAACATGGACTAAAAGACCATATTACAACTATAAGTCCCTATAAGTCCCTCCTTAAGAGTCTTAGGCCCTGTTTGGTTCATAAATTTTAGGATTTTTTATAGTCCAAACTTATAAGTCCCAAGTCCCTACTTGTTTGGTTTCTGGGACTTAACATGGACTAAAAGACTATATTACAACTATAAATCCCTATAAGACTCTTCTTAAGAGTCTTATTTCTTTTTTTTTTTTTGAGATACTCGAGTATACAGAATACTCAAGTGGTGGGAGTACACTCATTCTGCATCATATTCATCAGCCTGTCCGGCACCCTAGCAACGAGCTGAAGATCACCATGCATCCTTGCCTCTGCTGCAAGCTCATGGGCCAGTTTATTGTGTTTCCTGCTCACATGCCTGACACTGAAATCTGAAAAAGCCCCTAGGGCATTCAGGGTGTCCCGTAGCACTCCATAGCATGGTGATAAGCTCCGTGTTTCTCTATTTAACTCGCTGACTATCACCATACAATCCATCTCAAGCACAATTGGCCCTCTGTACACTTCTGCTAGAGCCTCTAAGCCAGCCAAAGCCGCCCGAGCCTCTGCGTCTTCCACACTCCCTGCAAAACTAATCTGCTTGCACACTGACACCAACACCAACTCTCTATGATCCCTTGCGACCGCACCCGCCCAGCATTGCCTACTGTCCGACAGGTATGAGGCGTCAGAATTGACTTTCACTGTCCCTTGTCCCGGGGCAACCCAACTCATTGCTGCCTGCTCTGATTGACGCGGCCCAAGTTCGGTTAGTGGCCACACGTCTTTCCCTGACTCAGGCACTGCCGGTGTCATTTGAGCAAGACGGAACTCCTTGAGGGAGTCCTGAACTAGGGGGTGTCCGGATAGCCGAACTATCATCATCGGCCGGACTCCAAGACTATGAAGATACAAGATTGAAGACTTCGTCCCGTGTCCGGATGGGACTTTCTTTGGCGTGGAAGGCAAGCTTGGCGATACGGATATGTAGATCTCCTATCATTGTAACCGACTCTGTGTAACCCTAGCCCTCTCCGGTGTCTATATAAACCGGAGGGTTTTAGTCCGTAGGACGACCAACAAACAACAACAATCATACCATAGGCTAGCTTCTAGGGTTTAGCCTCCTTGATCTCGTGGTAGATCCACTCTTGTACTACCCATATCATCAATATCAATCAAGCAGGAGTAGGGTTTTACCTCCATCGAGAGGGCCCGAACTTGGATAAAAACATCGTATCCCTTGTCTCCTGTTACCATCCGCCTAGACGCACAGTTCGGGACCCCCTACCCGAGATCCGCCGGTTTTGACACCGACACTCCTCCTCATACTTTAGGAGAAAGAGTACAGATTGTCTGATAGTTTCATCGCCTTTCCCATGGACACAGTTGTCGCGCAAGTGTCATCCTCTCCATAGCAGCATGAGTACCCTTGCACGCATGTCTTCCGAGATTTTATCTAGGATCACCTGCAGCCAGTCTGGGCCTGAATTCTGGAAGGCGCATTCCGGGGGGAGATCCCACTCCTTTCTCATTTCATATCTTAGTGCTTACTCTTAGTACAAGCGACCACCGCATGGAACTCATCTTCCTCTTCACAACCGCATATACCACATGTAGCATCCACCTCCAGAGTTCTCTTCCATTTATTCCTCTTAGTGGCCAGCGTATTTTTAGCAACACGCCACCCAAAGATTCTCACTTTTGGCGGGACCTTTGCTTTCCAGATCAGATCCCAAATGCTCCTGGAGTTTGGTTCACTGGACGAGCTCGACGGGATTAGTTGGGTCTGTCCTTGGATTGAAGCAGCCAGTTTATACGCACTTCTGACAGTGAAGATTCCACTCCGCTCATAGTGCCAAGCAACTCGGTCTTCTGCATAACACTTTGGGATGGGAATTTTGCAGATTTCTTCCGCATCGAAAGGATGGAAAATTTGTTTCACGAGCTCAACATTCCATTCTTTGCTGGGCGGTAGCAAAAGCTGATTTACCCAGCGTAATCTAGACCTCCTAACCAAGGAAGCAGTTTTCAGTCCTTCCTTGCGAGGGATCCATTGGTCTCTTTGAATTTGAATGCTCTTTCCATCCCCCACACGCCAAATGATCCCTTTCTTGAGAAGCTCCAAACCAGCCTCAATTCCCTTCCACACCGGTGAGGCGTCTAACGTGAACACCGTATCTAGCAGGTTACCATGTGGGAAGTATTTATATTTGAGCACCCTAGCACACAAACTATCAGGGTTCTGAAGGAGCCTCCAACTCTGTTTCGCGAGCAACGCGAGGTTGAAAAGATGCATGTCCCTAAAACCAATTCCACCCGCTCTCTTTGGTCGGATCATGCGCTCCCACGACATCCAATGCACTTTCCAATGGCCCTCTTCGTCCCCCCACCAGAAGTCTCGAATCAGCTTCTCATATTTCTCACAAAAGCCCTTCGACAGAAGGAAAACACCCATAGTGAAGCATGGCAGGGCTTGTACGACAGATTTGACATGTACTTCCTTTGCGGCATAGGCCATGAACCTCCCTGACCAGTCACTGCATCTCTTTGCAAATCTATCCAAAATCGGTTGGAAGTTTTCATCCTTCATTCTTCCTTCCGGCGTCGGTAATCCCAAATACGTACTCTCAAACGAAGCAGATATCACTCCCAATACACTCTTAATTTCCTCTCTAATCCCTTCTGGGCATTGCTCACTAAAGAGTAAAGAGCAATTACTCTCGCTTAACAGTTGCCCTGTGCCATTCTGGAAGGTAACTAGCACCTCTTTCATAGTTCTAGCCTGCTCCACTGTGGCCTTGAAGAAAATCAAACTGTCGTCAGCGAAGAGGAGGTTTGATATTCCCGGGCTGTTCCTTGCAATTTTAACTGGTGTCAGCATGCCATCTCTTATCTTCTTGTTCATGAGGGCAACCAGACCATCAGCTACGAAGAGGAAAAGATATGGGCTGAGCGGATCACCCTGACGTAGCCCTCTAGTTGGTATGAATTGTTCCAAGAGCTCTCCGTTACATCTGACTGAATATTTCACTGAGCGGATGTAACACCCCGGATACAACTTTCCATATTCGTAACTCCGACTCTTGCTTTTTCCGGAGATGTGATTTATTATTTCCTTCGTGGTTGGGTTTTGTCTGTTGTTTTGCATTTTGTTTTTGTTATGCATCTCATCTCATGGCATCATCTGCATTTCATCCGCATGTTTTTTCAAAACTTGCATCCGTTCGTTGTTCGCGGTTCTCTCCGTTGCCGTTCGAGTCCGGATACACTCGCACGCGCCCGCTGCACCTCGAAATATTATTTTATAAGTGGCATAATAATGTTCTCGGAATGGGTTGCAACTTGTCATGCGGTCTTATTATAGTGTAGACAGGCCGCCGCCAAGTTTCGTCGCATTCGAGTTCGTTTGATCGCCCAACCGTTAAATATGTAACCGGATATAGCCGGTATATTCGCTCAGACGTTTTGGTCTCCGGAAGCAGATGCCGGGTCGCTCTGTTCCTCTCTCTTCTCAGCCCGAGGCATTCTACACAGCCCACCAACCCTCTCCTAGTTTCCCCTCCGTTCCTGATCGTCGGATCGCGATCGGAGGTCCCAAACCCCCTCCTAACCCCTCAAACCCTAGCCCTACCTATAAATGGAAGCCCCTTCCATTTTGGGCAGCCTAACCCCCTCCTTCCAAATCTGGCCGTCCCTACCCCTCCTCCTCTTTTTCAGCCCTCCTCCCACCTCGGGGCAGCGCCCTCCTCCCCTCCAGATCCGCCACGGCCACCTCATCTCGCCACTTGGCGCTTTGGATTCGCCACACACACCAGGCCAAGGCCCTCCACTCCCGCCGCCACGCGTCCCTGGCCTCTCCCGACCCCCGCCAGCCCGCCTGAGCCCATCGGGCCCGCTGAGCCCATCTGGCCCGGCGAGCCCACCTGCCGCCCGCAGCGGGGCGCTCGCTCCCGCACCCCTTCGCCGGGGCCTCGCTGATCCCGCGCAGCAGTCGGAGCCCCGCCAGGCGACCTCCCAAGCCGACCCAGGCCAGCTCCGCCTTGCTCCCTCTCTCCCCGTCGTCTCTCTCTCTCACGTCGTCTCTCTCTTCCCGCAGTCGCCGCTGCCATGACCGGCGCCCAGAGCTCTCGCCTCCTCGCCGCCCCATCGCCGGTGGACCTCGCCGTTGCCGGAACGGAGTCCTCGCGCTAGGTCCGTCCGGATCCGCCGAGCCGCCGCCCATGGCCTCCTTCGCCCTCGCCCGGCCTTGCGGATCCGCCGCCGTCCATGGCCTTCTCGCCGGCGCCTGCTCCATCTCCTGCTAGGACCGAGCGCCCGCTCGTGGGCTGCCGCGTCCGCGTGGGCCTCCCAGCGCCCGGCCCAGTAGCCTGGCCTCCCGAGGCCCAGCCGACTAGCCTCTCCCTCCTCTCCACCGACTGGGCCGAGCCCAATGTGAGCAGCGCCGCCCCTCTCCTGAGCACTGCTGGGCCAGCCAGTTTCGGCCCAGAGTGGGTTTTTTTTCCGTTCTGCGATTTTACTAATTTATCCCAGGATTTAACTGTTTTACAGAAAAACCCTCCATGTTCATGCATCAATAATTAATTAACCGTGCATCGGATTTAAACAAACTTTATATGCAATATGCTCAGAAAATTGTGTAGATTAATAATATGCCACTTTCATCTATGTTTAAAATGTTTAGCTTGCTGTTTATTTAACTTTGCTAATATGCCATGTTAAAATGATTTAATTCATAACTTAATAACCGTAACTCCGGATTTAAATGTTCTTTATATGTAAATGGGGTGGAAAATGCCTAGATTAACCTGGTCCACTTTATGTTGCTGTTTAACAACTCTAAAATTGTGTTTAGGGCAGAACAGTACCGAATCTAAAATATTGCTCATGGGGATTTTCCGGAATTGTTGTTTCTTATTTCCGGCCTCATTTAAACTTGCCTAAATAGTTAGTTTAATTATGCTCCACCTCTTGCCATGTTTAACAACATTTAATATTGTTGTGTACCTAACCGAGAGAGAACTAAATAAGTGTTGTGGTGTTCCGTCAATATGCAACTCGTTGCATATTGAGCTCCACTTAATTTGTAGTATTGTTTGTTGCATATTGCCATGCCATGCCTCATTAAACCGGACATGCATCATACTTGATTGTGCATCATGCCATGTTTATGCTTGTGCATTTATCATGTTGTTTGTTTCTTTCCGGTGTTGCTTCTCGGTTTCGGTAATGTTGCGATTGTGAGGATTCGTTCGACTACTTCCGTTCGTGTCTTCTTCATGGATTCGTTCTTCTTCCTTGCGGGATTTCAGGCAAGATGACCATACCCTCGAAATCACTTCTATCTTTGCTTGCTAGATGCTCGCTCTTTTGCTATGCCTATGCTACGATGCCTACCACTTGCTTATCATGCCTCCCACATTGCCATGTCAAACCTCTAACCATCCTTTCCTAGCAAACCGTTGTTTGGCTATGTTACCGCTTTGCTCAGCCCTCTTATAGCGTTGTTAGTTGCGGTGAAGATGAAGTTTGTTCCTTGTTGGAACATGGAGATGTTGTTCCTTGGTGGAACATGTTTACTTGTTGGGATATCACAATATATCTTATTTAATTAATGCATCTATATACTTGGTAAAGGGTGGAAGGCTCGGCCTTATGCCTGGTGTTTTGTTCCACTCTTGCCGCCCTAGTTTCCGTCATATCGGTGTTATGTTCCCGGATTTTTGCGTCCCTAACGCGGTCGGGTGATTTATGGGACCCCTTGACAGTTCGCTTTGAATAAGACTTTTCCAAAGAAGGCCCAACATTGGTTTTACATTTGCCTCACCTAGCCTTTTTCCCTTGGGAGTCGCGCATCCCGAGGGTCATCTTTATTACCCCGGGCGGTGCTTGTCTAAGCGTTGGTCCAAACTAAACACCGTCTGGGACCATCCCTTGGCAACTTGGGTTACGTCGGTTCTGACGCTTCGCTTATCCGGTCGTGGCTCGAGACGAGATCTGTGCGGCTACTATCGAGGTGTCGGCACGCCGGAGGTCTTCTTGGACTTGTTTTATTGCTGTGAAATGTCTTGTAGCCGGATTCCGAGACTGATCGGGCTTCCGGGAGAAGGTCTATTCTTCGTTGATCGCGAGAGCTTATCATGGGCTAAGTTGGGACACCCTGCGAGGTTCGAACTTTCAAAGCCGTGCCGCGGTTATGTGGCGATGGGAATTTGTTAACGTCCGGTTGTAGAAAACCGAAGTTGATCTTAATTAAAATACACCAACGCGTGTGTAACCGTGATGGTCTCTTCTCGGCGGAGTCCGGAAGTGAACACGGTGTTGGAGTTATGCTTGACGTAAGTAGTTTCAGGATCACTTCTTGATCATAGTTGTTCGACCGTGCTTTGCCTCCTCTTCTCGCTCTCTTTTGCGTATGTTAGCCACCATATATGCTAGTCGCTTGCTGCAGCTCCACCTCACTACCCTGTCCTACCTTTAAGCTTAAATAGTCTTGATCTCGCGGTGTGAGATTGCTGAGTCCCCGTGACTCACAGATACTTCCAAAACCAGTTTGCAGGTGCCGATGAAACCGTGCAGGTGTTGGACCCGAGCTCAAGGAGGAGCTCGATGAAGATCTTGTTCTTTGTGTTGTTTCGTTTCAGTTGATCAGTAGTGGAGCCAGTTGGGACGATCGGGATCCGTGTAGCATTTGGGGTAGTCTTCTTTTATTTTGGTTCCGTAGTCGGACCTTGATTGTATCTGTATGATGTAATGTTTTACTCATGTATTTTGTGAAGTGGCGATTGTAAGCCAACTATGTATCTCTTTTCCCTTATGTATTACATGGGTTGTGTGAAGATTACCTCAATTGCGACATTGCTTTCAACGCGGTTATGCCTCTAAGTCGTGCTTCGACACGTGGGAGATATAGCCGCATCGAGGGCGTTACAAGTTGGTAATCAGAGCCTTCCCCGACTTAGGAGCCCCCTACTTGATTGTTTGCTGACGTTGTTGAGTCTAGAATGGAAAATGTTTTGAGTCTTAGGATTATATATATCGGAGAGTAGGATTCTTTTTACTCCCAGTCCTTTCGTCGCTCGGTGAGGTATCCCGACGAGAGTTTTGACTCTTCTCTCCTCAAATTTCACTAAAAAATTTTTAGGATCACGTGGGTATCTTGGAATCGTTCCGATGGTTTTGTGACGAGAACATTGTTCTTGGTGCCTCGACATTTAGGGGTTGTGGCGGTGTCCCGGGAGTTGAGCTCCGAGGTGTTGTCGTCACAATTTTATCGTTGCGATTCGAATACCGAGTTTTGCCGACATCGAAATCTCTTTTGTGCAGTTGTTGGTGAGATAACCCCGATAGCCCAAAGATCTTGTGGCGAGTCGGAGTATTGCCATGACTTGTATAACGGATGTTTTTCAAGGTCGAGGTACACGATTTCGAGGATTTCTTGGTTATGTGTTGACGGATGGATACAATTGGATCTAGGTATTGCTAGTTTGGGTGATATATTTTGTGTCCCCTGTATCCCCAACACCAGATTGCATAACCAGAAAGTTTCGGGAGTTTATAGGTGGGAATTCTAGTAGCTTACAGGATATCTTTCCGACAGATGTATGATTTGAGATTGGGGTTCAACGTCTAGTGGTCCGCCCATTCACGGTCGATTCTGATGGTCGCGAGGCGTCTTAAAGAATCCTTGGCTATGCTGATTCGGGGACGTCTTGTTTGTCATTCGTGACGTCCGCTATACGTCGTGTCCGTGTGGGCCCCACCACGAACACTTTGGGCGAAATCTCTATCATGTGTTTGTTCCGGCTCATTCTTGAAGCCAATCCTTTGTTTTTGTTTTTGTTTTGTGGTATTCGAGTTGCTTCAATGCCAAGTGTTGATTCCATACCTTTCCTAATTGGTGTTCTCATATTGCTATGTGAATACTAATCCTTCTTGATCACTGAGCTGGCCATGTTAATTCTTTTCCAACCGGCGTGCTTCTCTTCAAGTGAATCCGATCATTTCAACATTCGCAAGATCAATTCTAAGCTTTTCTCAACGGTGTTCGTTTCATCCGACCCAAGTTATCTTTGTTTTCCCGCCCTCCCACCCTTTTTCTTCAAGGACTCAGATTTCTTAATCAAGTATCCATTTTTATTGAGTGAAGTTTCTTCATTCTTTTCCTCAATGTTTTATCCGGTGATTTCTCACGAAGATGCTAAGGAAGCTTTAACCTTATCATTGTTCCATTCTAATTTTCTTCTCCGGCGGACTTAAGTCAAGTTTTCAGTGTTGATCGTATTCTTTTCATCATTTCATATGCTTTCTCATGTCGGTGCATCTCTTAATCATCCACTTCTCGCTATTCAATTGTTCCGGAGCGTTGAAGATATCTCAGAAGATTCTAGTTTCCATTCTCAATTCACTCAAGTTCTTTTGAGGATGCTATCTCATTCAAGCCATTTAACTCTACCGGTGCAATATCTATTTCAAACAATTGTTCAACGGTGGTTCTTTTCAAGGGCCCTAACCCACAGGTCTTTTCCTGTGATCTTACGACTCTTCTAATTTTCGGAGTTATTCTCAAATTCTTTGCAAAGTTTGACGTAAGAATGAATTATCATCACCAAATGTTTTCTCCAAGATCTTCCAAATTATTTTCATTGTTGGTTCAACCTTCCTAATTTTCATTCCGGAGTGCTTCAACAATTCATGGTGATGTTCTCGTCGTCACTCTCGAATTTAGAAGACCGAAGAAGAGGTTCTCTTAAATCTCGCTTCTTTCTCTTCAAGATTCATGGTTCTAGCTTGATGCCATTCTCTCATAATTGTTTTCGATTGTGGGAACTCTTTTCATCCATCCGGAGCATTTCAGGAGTCTTTTCAGTTTGATTCTTCTGAGCCCATCATCTCAGAATTATTCATTCAAGCGTTCAACTCTGTTTTTTCCAAATCTCACCGGTGCATCGTCGAAATATCCTCTAATCAGTTCATGATCTCTTCGTTATAATGTATCTAAATCCCCTCTAATATCTTCATTCGTTTTCCAATTCTTCCTGGTGAATTGTGCCTTTGCTACGTTCATTCTCAATTATTATGGTGGTTTGTTCAAGAGTTCTCTTCCTTCGTGATCATATAGACTCATTCGTTCTTTCCAATCCTACCGGTGGTTCGTTGAAGACCTTCTCAAGTTCGCGCCATATCTATCTTAATCCTTTCTACGAGAATAAGTAGTATGCCAAATTCATTGCTTGTCATCAATTAAATTGGTGAAGGATACGCATAACATAATTCTTGTTCTTGTTTCATCCAAGTGATTGATTCATTATTCCGGAGTTCGTAATGGTATCAATTTCTCAGTTCTAAGTTGTTCATCTCTTCTTTCCGAAGTTTGTTCATCATATCACAATTTCGGTACGAGATGCTTCATCTTTTCTTTCCGGAGTTCCAACTTTTCTCGGTTATATCATTTCAAAGCTTCATCTTAACACTGCAAGGCTTCACCTCGTGTTGTCAACTTCTCTTTCTTTTATCATCCTTTTGTTTACCGGAGTTCTTCATGGAGGCTCTACATGATGGTTCGTCAAGGATTCTTTTCATTCTTCAATTGATCTTCAAGATTTCTCTCGGAGTATGATCCGCCAAGCTATACTCTAAAATAAACATGGTGCTCAACACATGTTTTGTTTTGAGGAGTTCAAGCATTCTTCTTCTTGCATTTCGAAGTGCAATTCGTTCTACCTTATCATTTGAGGTGGTGTTATGTCATTCTCGACAATTTGAGTTCGTGTTTCATGATTCAAATGTTGTAAAGAATGAGGTATTTTAAATCCATCAATCTCTTCATTGGACTTATCTTGGGCTATATTTCACCTAAAGCTTTCCCTAAGGATTGTTGCTATTTATGGTGCTTATTAATGACCCAAGTTCTTCATTTGTCCTCCCGGTGAAATAAGTTTCTCGTCTCCTTGTTGATATCAATCCAATCGTTTGTTTCCGTTGGTGGCAGAAGCTCACCTCATAATGTGGAGATGTTTCCATAAGCCCACTACAAGCTTAATCATTTCGTTGTTGGTTTTCCAACAACTCCGTTCAATTCTTCTTTGCAAGGGTGCTTTTTCAAGTTCATTTGTTGCATAAGTTGGCATTTTCTTCTCCATTCCTTTATTCCAACGACCTATCTTCAATTTTTCTTCCGGAGGCATTGTGATGTTGCACTCTGCGACCCATCATCTTTCTTTTGTCAAGATCATGTTCTTTTCTTGCTTATCCATTTAACCGGAGTGTCATGTTTTCATTCGAGTTCTCTCATCTTATCAAGTTTTGCCTGCTTCCTCAACCGGAGAGCTGTCTGAAATCTTTCTTACCCCTTGTGCTTTTTTCAATAGTTCCGGAGGCAGTATGTCGTTGATTCCATCAAGTATCATCCCATCTTCTCAAGTTCATGTTATATTCCTTTCATGCTCAATCGGAGTGCTGCCAAAATTATATCATTCTTGTTCAGCCGTGTCTCGTTTCAACCGGAGTGGTTTCGAATTCTATCTTGTCCATGAAACTCTTGATTCATGCCTTTTCAACCTTCAAGTTATCGTAATGTTCCTTGTTCCTCTTTTCTAACGGATTGTTTGCAATCTCGTTCATCTTCGTTGTTCTCTTTCTTTCATTTTGCTCAACCTCTCAAGGTTCATGGTTTCACTCGTTTGTCAAAGAAGCAACTTAGTTTTACATCTCATCTTCCTCTTCCTTTTTCCTCCGGTGCCATCCTAGATCTCGGGACGAGATCCTCTCGTAGTGGTGGAGTGTTGTAACACCCCGGATACAACTTTCCATATTCGTAACTCCGACTCTTGCTTTTTCCGGAGATGTGATTTATTATTTCCTTCGTGGTTGGGTTTTGTCTGTTGTTTTGCATTTTGTTTTTGTTATGCATCTCATCTCATGGCATCATCTGCATTTCATCCGCATGTTTTTCAAAACTTGCATCCGTTCGTGTTCCGCCGGTTCTCTCCGTTGCCCGTTCCGAGTCCGGATACACTCGCACGCGCCCGCGGCACCTCCGAAATATTATTTTATAAGTGGCATAATAATGTTCTCGGAATGGGTTGCAACTTGTCATGCGGTCTTATTATAGTGTAGACAGGCCGCCTGCCAAGTTTCGTCGCATTCGGAGTTCGTTTGACTGCCCAACCGTTAAATATGTAACCGGGATATAGCCGGTATATTCGTCGGACGTTTTCGGTCTCCGGAAACAGATGCCGGGTCGCTCTGTTCCTCTCTCTTCTCAGCCCGAGGCATTCTACACAGCCCACCAACCCCTCTCCTAGTTTCCCCTCCGTTCCTGATCGTCGGATCGCGATCGGAGGTCCCGAAACCCCCCTCCTAACCCCTCAAACCCTAGCCCTACCTATAAATGGAAGCCCCCCTTCCATTTTGGGCAGCCTAACCCCCTCCTTCCAAATCTGGCCGTCCTACCCTCTCCTCCTTTTTGGCGCCTCCTCCCACCTCGGGGCCGCGCCCGCCTCCCCCTCCAGATCCGCCACCACCACCTCATCCTCGCCACTTGGCGCTTGGATTCGCCACGCCGTCACCCGCGCGCGCTCCCCTCCACTCCCGCGTCGCCACGCGTCCCCAGCCTCTCCTCCCACGCCAGCCCGCCTGAAAGCCCATCGGGCCCGCCGAGCCCATCTGGGCCCGGCGAGCCCAAGACTGTCGCCATAGCGTGGGGCCGCTTCGCTCCCGCACCCCGCTCGCCGGGCCTCGCTGAATCCGCGCCAGAGCCGGAGCGCCGCCAGGCGACCTCCCAAGCCGACCCCCAGGCCAGCTCCGCCTTGCTCCCTCTCTCCCCCGTCGTCTCTCTCTCTCACGTCGTCTCTCTCTTCCCCGCAGGTCGCCGCTGCCATGACCGGCGTCCAGGAGCTCCTCGCCTCCTCGCCGCCCCATCGCCGGTGGACCTCGCCGTTGCCGGGAACGGAGTCCCCGCGGCTAGGTCCGTCCGGATCCGGCCGAGCCGCCGCCCATGGCCTCCTTCGCCCTCGCCCGGCCTTGCGGATCCCACCGCCGTCCATGGCCTTCTCGCGGCGCCTGCTCCATCTCCTGCTAGGACCGGCGCCCGCTCGTGGGCTGCCAGCGTCGCGTGGGCCTCCCAGGCCTACCGGCCCGGCCAAGGCCTCCCGAGGCCCAAATGACTAGCCTCTCCTCCTCTCCACCGATGGGCCGAGCCCAATGTGAGCAGCGCCGCCCTCTCTGAGCACTCTTGGGCCAGCCAGTTTCGCCCAGTGGGTTTTTTTCGTTCGCTGTGATTTTACTAATTTATCCCAGATTTAACTGTTTTACAGAAAAACCCTCCATGTTCATGCATCAATAATTAATTAACCGTGCATCGGATTTAAACAAACTTTATATGCAATATGCTCAGAAAATTGTGTAGATTAATAATATGCCACTTTCATCTATGTTTAAAATGTTTAGCTTGCTGTTTATTTAACTTTGCTAATATGCCATGTTAAAATGATTTAATTCATAACTTAATAACCGTAACTTCGGTTTAAATGTTCTTTATATGTAAATGGGGTGGAAAATGCCTAGATTAACCTGGTCCACTTTATGTTGCTGTTTAACAACTCTAAAATTGTGTTTAGGGCAGAACAGTACCGAATCTAAAATATTGCTCATGGGGATTTTCCGAATTGTTGTTTCTTATTTCGGCCTCATTTAAACTTGCCTAAATAGTTAGTTTAATTATGCTCCACCTCTTTCCATGTTTAACAACATTTAATATTGTTGTGTACCTAACCGAGAGAGAACTAAATAAGTGTTGTGGTGTTCATCAATATGCAACTCGTTGCATATTGAGCTCCACTTAATTTGTAGTATTGTTTGTTGCATATTGCCATGCCATGCCTCATTAAACCGGACATGCATCATACTTGATTGTGCATCATGCCATGTTTATGCTTGTGCATTTATCATGTTGTTTGTTTCTTTCCGGTGTTGCTTCTCGGTTTCGGTAATGTTGCGATTGTGAGGATTCGTTCGACTACTTCCGTTCGTGTCTTCTTCATGGATTCGTTCTTCTTCCTTGCGGGATTTCAGGCAAGATGACCATACCCTCGAAATCACTTCTATCTTTGCTTGCTAGATGCTCGCTCTTTTGCTATGCCTATGCTACGATGCCTACCACTTGCTTATCATGCCTCCCACATTGCCATGTCAAACCTCTAACCATCCTTTCCTAGCAAACCGTTGTTTGGCTATGTTACCGCTTTGCTCAGCCCCTCTTATAGCGTTGTTAGTTGCAGGTGAAGACGAAGTTTGTTCCTTGTTGGAACATGGAGATGTTGTTCCTTGGTGGAACATGTTTACTTGTTGGGATATCACAATATATCTTATTTAATTAATGCATCTATATACTTGGTAAAGGGTGGAAGGCTCGGCCTTATGCACAGTGTTTTGTTCCACTCTTGCCGCCCTAGTTTCCGTCATATCGGTGTTATGTTCCCGGATTTTGCGTTCCTAACGCGGTCGGGTGATTTATGGGACCCCTTGACAGTTCGCTTTGAATAAGACTTTTCCAGCAAGGCCCAACATTGGTTTTACATTTGCCTCACCTAGCCTTTTTCCCTTGGGAGTCGCGCATCCCGAGGGTCATCTTTATTTACCCCCGGCCAGTGCTTGTCTAGCGTTGGTCCAAACTAGAGCACCGTCTTGGGACCATCCCTTGGCAACTTGGGTTCGTCGGTTCAGACGCTTCGCTTATCCGGTCGTGGCTCGAGACGAGATCTGCTGCGCTACTATCGAGGTGTCGCCACGCGGGAGGTCTTGCTGGACTTGTTTTATTGCTGTGAAATGTCTTGTAGCCGGATTCCGAGACTGATCGGGCTTCCGGGAGAAGGTCTATTCTTCGTTGATCGCGAGAGCTTATCATGGGCTAAGTTGGGACACCCTGCGGGGTTCGAACTTTCAAAGCCGTGCCCGCGGTTATGTGGCAGATGGGAATTTGTTAACGTCCGGTTGTAGAAAACCCGAAGTTGATCTTAATTAAAATACACCAACCGCGTGTGTAACCGTGATGGTCTCTTCTCGTCGGAGTCCGGGAAGTGAACACGTGTTGGAGTTATGCTTGACGTAAGTAGTTTCAGGATCACTTCTTGATCATAGTTGTTCGACCGTGCTTTGCCTCCTCTTCTCGCTCTCTTTTGCGTATGTTAGCCACCATATATGCTAGTCGCTTGCTGCAGCTCCACCTCACTACCCTGTCCTACCTTTAAGCTTAAATAGTCTTGATCTCGCGGGTGTGAGATTGCTGAGTCCCCGTGACTCACAGATACTTCCAAAACCAGTTTGCAGGTGCCGATGAAACCGTGCAGGTGTTGGACCCGAGCTCAAGGAGGAGCTCGATGAAGATCTTGTTCTTTGTGTTGTTTCGTTTCAGTTGATCAGTAGTGGAGCCCAGTTGGGACGATCGGGGATCTGTGTAGCATTTGGGGTAGTCTTCTTTTATTTTGGTTCCGTAGTCGGACCTTGATTGTATCTGTATGATGTAATGTTTTACTCATGTATTTTGTGAAGTGGCGATTGTAAGCCAACTATGTATCTCTTTTCCCTTATGTATTACATGGGTTGTGTGAAGATTACCTCAATTGCGACATTGCTTTCAACGCGGTTATGCCTCTAAGTCGTGCTTCGACACGTGGGAGATATAGCCGCATCGAGGGCGTTACAGCGGACACACTTCATAACCCAGGCTGTCCACTTCTGATTGAAACCCAACTTTAACAGAACCCCCTCAAGAAAATTCCAGTCAACCCTGTCATACGCTTTTGCCAAGTCCAACTTGTATGCGCAATATGTGTCGTGTTTATTTCTGCTATGCTGGATCTTATGGAAGCACTCGAATGCAATAGTGGCATTGTTTGTGATCATGCGACCGGGGACGAAAGCACTTTGAGTTTCAGAAATAATCCCGTCCAAAAATGGTCGTAAGCGGTTGACTAGGCACTTTGAAATCACCTCGTAAATTACGTTGCATAGGATGATGGGTCGATAGTCCTTGAGTGACTTGGGGTCCTTGCCTTTAGGAATAAGCACGATCACAGTATCATTGATACTCTCAGGCATGACTCCATTCTCGAAGAAACTGAGAACGCCTCTGACCACATCCCCTCGCATGACTTCCCAATTTCTCTGATAGAACCTAGCTGGCAACCCATCCTGGCCTGGAGCTTTCAAAGGTCCTATCTGAAACAAGGAGTCACTCACTTCTTTCTCAGTGAAGGGCTTTGTAAGAGCTGAATTCATCTCCTCCGTAACCTTTGACTCCACCAAATTTAACACAGCTTGTGGCTTTACCCCTTGTTCCTTTTTATATAGATTTTGAAAGAAACTTCGAGTCATTTCTTGTATCCCCTCTTTGTCCTCTATCCACACTCCACTACTGTCTAGCAGCCTGCTTATCTCATTTTTCTTCATCCTCCATGTTGCTTTCCTTTGAAACCATTTGGTATTGCGATTCCCTTCGCGCAAGTAAGGTTCCCGTGATCGCTGTCTCCATATCATTTCTTCCCTCAAAAGGATTTCGTCAAGTTCTGCCTCACACCTCTTGATCTTCAGTTCATTCTCAGCCGAACTAGGAGAGTTCCACAAGATGCTCAACTTCCTTCTGTATTCAGCAGTTTTCTTTAAAACTGAACCAAAGTCCCTCTCAGCCCACGTCCTCAGTACTTGCTGCATATTACTGATTTTTCTGCCCACATCTTGCAGGTTTATGACTTCGTCTGAGCCTCTCCACCCCTCCTCGATCGTTTTCTGCAGCGAGTCCAGTCGTTCCCACATATGCTCGTAGCGGAAGGGGCGGGAGGGTATTGATCCTACAGGTCTCCACTCTTTCCTCTTCCCACATCTGATGAGGACCGGCAGGTGATCGGAACGACTCGAACAAATGTGTTCGACTGTAGCATTTCTAAAGTGGTCTGACCAACTTGATGAAGCAACCCCTCTGTCCAATCTCGCACGCACATTCTTCCTCTCCTCTTGTTTATTGTTATAAGTCCAAACCGGCCCTTTGAATCCAAGATCAAACAAACTGCAGTCGGAGAGAACCTTCCTAAAATTTTCCATATATCTTTCCGAACGTTTAGTAACTGAAAGGTGCTCGGATTGCCACATTGTTTCATTGAAATCCCCCATCATCAACCACGGGGCCTTTGAGTTATCTTTTATTCTTCGCATCAGTTCCCACATAAGGTATCTTTCATGGGCTTTCGGTTCTCCGTAGACAAAAGTACCCCTCCACTGCATGCCATTTGGAGTCAAACGAACTAACACATCAATATACCTCGGGCCAACGGCAAGCTTTATTATCTCAACACTATCATCATAGAAGAGCGCAATACCGGCACTTTTACCTGTACCGGGTTGTGCAATACAATGTTTGAGGCCCAGCCTTCATCTCAGCTTATTGACGTCTGCGTTGCTCTGCCGCGTTTCAGAGAGGAACACAAGCTTAGGCTTGTATGTGTGCACAAGGCACACGAGCTCCTGAACTGTCCGGGGCTGCCCAAGACCGCGGCAGTTCCAACTTAACACCGTCATGGCCCCTGACGGGCACCGTCTTTAGCGCCCGTCAGTGTACCGGCAGCCCCTTGGCCGGTTGCTTCCTGTCCACCATACTCACCGGTGCCACCATCGCCTGCCTCACTTGATCCACCTCTTGCTTTCTTTTTCATCTCACCCCCTTCCTCCTCACCATTGCTCTTGAGTGTCTTCCCATCCCCTGTATCACGATCAGTACGTTTGCCCAACACCGTACCCCTCTCACCTGTTTCCTCCTTCAGAGCCTTGACCTGAACCACGTCCTCTCTTCCGTTCTACATCTGAACTTCAGCTTCGCTGACCGGTATTCCTTCTGCAGGTGGTCCGTCAGTCCCCCACATGGTCGAGGGGTCGAGCAGCGCTGGACCGGTCTGGGATGCTGGCGGCGCCTGAGGTGGTGTAGGGGCAGCCACCAGTCCAGAGCGATATAGCGGAACAGGCCCAAAGCCCGGAGGGGCCTCTAAGCTCGAACCCATGGATCCCTGACCATTGTTTGTTGCATGATCATCAGAGGGCGATGGTGGGGGGGAATTGTTGTTGAAGACCCCCACCCCGACCGGAGCAGGTCTGTGGTCCGAGGCAGGGTTTTTGTTGGTGTTCGACCCTTCATCCTCCAGACCAAGCTTTGATGAAGGCGCCTCCTCCTAACCGTTTTTCCCAGTCCCAAGCTTGATTGCACTCACATCAGCAATTGCGTCCTGCACTATCGGGTCCAACAACACCTCCTCAGGTATGTCCACCCTGGTCATTGCTGCACGCCTCTCTGAATCCGCTCTTGTCCCACACCTGGCCTCCGAGCCGAAGTGCAGGAGTCGCCGTGCGTTGCTAGTGCCAGGGTTTACAACGCTATCCCTACCATTACTGTGTTTAAAAGGAGAGGCGCGCAACGCTGCTGAGAACCTCATCTTTTGGAGGTCTACGGGCAGCTTACAATCGCGCTGGCTATGACCAAGGAAACCACAGAAACTACAGAAACGGGGTACCCTCTCGTACTTGACATCTAGGAAGAACACCTCATTTTCAGCAAAATCATGAGACTCTAAGGTGCTACAGAGGGGTTTATCAACATCATGGTTAATGCGAATCCTTAGGAAGTCACCCCAGATATTACCTTCCCTGTCCGTATGCACTTCAAGCACTTCACCAAACATGCCACCAATCTCCCGAGCCACCGGTTCAGAGAGCATGATCGGGGGCATCATAGATGCGAACCCAAATCGGCATGTGCGCAATCTCCACATCGCTTGGCCTGATGCTCCCTCCACCGTGGTCACCAGGAAGGCGTCGCCACGGTGTGTCCACGGGCCATTCCGAAGGATGAACCTCAGATCGCCTTCGTGCTCGAACTCAAGGAGGAACCGGTTGTTCTTCAGAGGCGAATGGATGAGACGCCCCCTCAGACCCCATTTGCTCTTGAGCTCCTTGAACAGTCCCCCTATGCTGAACAGCTGCACCGAGAAGAACAGTCCGACAGCTATCCATCTCGTGCGCATGGCCGCCCTTTCCTTGGACAGGTTCAGTTGCACCACATTTGGAGCCTTCTTCTCCAGGGCGACCGGGAAGGCAGGTGTGACAGCGCCTCTGCCTGCCGTCCCGGAACCTTCAGGCGCCGCTCCTCCCTGACCCGAGGGGGTGCGGTACGGATCACCGCTCCCCCTCGAAGAACCACCACGTAGTAGCGGCCTCGATACCAGCTTGCTCTTGCCGATCACCTCCAACTTGCCGGATTGCTCCATAGGCTCCTTGCCCTCGCGGTGGGGTTTGTCCGCCATAGTTGCTGGGAGGTCTATGGTGAGGGGTTGAATGGCCTCAGGTGGGTGCCTCAATCCCTCGATCCTTCTCTTAATAGCCAATGGGTTCCGCTCGTTTGATGGCATCAGATCAACAGATTCAGGCGTGGCGTGATCGTCTTCCTTTGCAGGCATATTTGGATCCTCCTTATACGGCAGCATACCTCCTCCTTTATCCGGCGGATCTGCTATATGGGAAACCTCGTGATCTATTTCCTCTCCCTTATGATCTACTGCCATAAACTTGTACTGCAGATCATTCCTCATATGCTGGATTTTGCCTCGAATCCTTTCAAATCCCTCGTTCGGCATAACTGAATGACTTCCTCCGCTTTCCTGTCGATGATACAAGGATGCCTTCCTCTTTTCAGCGTGCCTGCGTACCGACTCCCTCATCTTGGTCCACTTCTCCCGCAATCCCAGCGGATCTGAATCCTCCTGGGCACTCCATGTGCGAGCAAATCTCTTCTCTTTCCTCTCAATTTCTCGTGGATCTTTGCCCGGATCTGCCGATTCAAGCTTCCATGGCGATCGCCTCGGGATCGCCTCGACACGGGCACCGCAAATCACGGGCGTCATCACGGGCGTCACCTGCACACGTGATATTGCTAGTTATTTAAGAGTCTTATTTCATACGTCCCAAATGCCCACTTTAAGTCCCTATAAGTCCCTCATGTTTGGTTTAGATGGGACTTATAAGGACTTTTTTAAGTCCCTAAACCAACAAGTCCCTGAAAACAAACATCCTCTTATTTCATGTCCCAAATGCCCACTTTAAGTCCCTATAAGTCCCTCCTGTTTGGTTTAGATGGGACTTATAGGGATTTTTATAAGTCCCTAAACCAATAAGTTCCTGGAAACAAACACCCTCTAACTAGTCCAGTGAGCGGCTTGCTAGCTTGTACATTTTTGGTTACGGAGCTGCTAAAAATCAGTCGAAGACTTGGTGAAGTCTCGGTCGACTGGCCAGCCGTTCGATCCAGAAGCTATACGATTCGCGCAAGCGCACGGGAAAGTACCAGCGCGTGCTTCCTTTTCAGACTAGCTAGTTCGGCGGCCCGTTTATTTATTCTTTGTTTGTTGTTGGGGCTGGGCTGCGTGATGGGACAGTCGTTGTCAGCAGGGCTTTTTCCATGTTGTTTTTTCCAGTGATCATTTTGCCTGCAGCAGTAGGGAGACACTACTACGGCGGCTTTCCTCATTCTTCCACAAATACATCCCTTTTGTGCTGGATCCGTTCAAATCAGAAAAAGGAAAAACAGAGCTGACCATCAGTACTCTCATTGTTCATTCTTTCTGTTAGTGTTTTTCAATGACTCATTTTCCCCAAATATACATTTAACTTGATACTTACCCCTATAAAAACTTGATACGAAACTAATTTTCTCTATTTTGTTGGACAAACTATTTTTCTCTTTTTTGTTAGACAAACTATTTTTTATTTTTTTTCATTTTTTGTTTTCTTCTCATTTCTTTTTTTGTTAATTTGTTTTTTTGTATTTTCTTTTTTACCAAACTAGTTTTGATTTTTTTTTGACATTTCCTCGGTGGACGGAGAATTAGCTAAAAGTCAGTCGATTTGGCAGATGTGGATTCCGTCGTCGGGTTCGTATATTGTTGACGGATGTGTTTTGTTTACGGCCTAGTTGATGCGTTGTTGTGTTGGCTTTTCTCTTTCTCAGAATGGGTTTTTGTTTCACGCTTTTTGAAACAAGTGAGAAGGAGGGGCTAGTTCATTTCGCCCCGCATCATGGTCTTCCTCCTCATTTTTCCTCTCTTCCTTTCAATAAGTGGTGTTCTTTCCATAGCTAACGAGTCGCCGATTGTCAAACTCGTCAGGAGGGGGGAGGGGTGATATCTACCCCGCGCATGTTGTCTCCATCAACTTGAAAAAAATGGTACATAGAGCAAAGATGACTATTTTGTCTAAGCCTAGTTGTCTTTTTTTAAAACTTAGTTTTTTTTTCTACTTTTATAATTATTAGTCATTGACCAACGGTATATGCCCCAACTTATGTGCATTTGTAAGTGTTACAACACACACGTGACGGGCGCATTCTCGACTTATTGTTTCTTTTGTATAGAGAGATGGTGAAGTTGTCTGTCTGATACTATACATGCAACTGCAAGTGTTGCCCTCGACTGCAACTAACTTTGTTTTATCGGAGGACGACTAGAGAGACAGGCAGTTGCATGTCTAACACTAGGCATGCAACTGCAAGTGTCGTCTTCGAGTGCAATTGCATGTCTACTCAAATGACTGCAACTAACATTTGTTTTAGATGAGCGACGGGAGAGGGGGCAGTTGCATATCTGAGACTAAGCGACCGCAATTGCATATCCCCCAACATGGTTGCAACTGGACCTTTGTTTTGTCGAAGGAGGTGGGCTAGTTGCATTTCCTACACTAGGAATGCAACAGCAAGTGTCGCACCCGACCGCGACTGCATGTCTTGTAACCCGACCACAACTGGACCTTTTTGTTCTGTCGGAGGGGGCGTCACTAGAGGGTGCGGGCCAGTTGCAAGCCCGATAACAGCTGCAAGCGCCGCACCCGACCGCAACTGCAATGTCCCCAACATGGTTGCAACTGGGCCTTTATTTTGTCAGAGGGGGCGGCGGGAGAGGGGGCGGGCCAGTTGCATGTCCGACACTAGGCATGCAACTGCAAGTATCGCACCCTACCACAACTGCATGTCTTCTAGTCCTACCGCCACTGAACTTTTTTGTTCTGTCGAAGGGGCGCCGGTAGAGGGGGCGGGCCAGTTGCAAGCCTGACAACATCCCCACAGCTGCAAAGCGCCACACCTGACCGCAACTGCATGTCGCCCAACATGGTTGCAATTGGACCTTTGTTTTGTCGAAGGCAGTAGCGGGAGAGGGGGCGGGCCAGTTGCATGTGCGGCACTAGGAATGCAACTGCAAGTGTCGCACCCGACCGCAACTGCATGTCTTGTAACCCGACCACAACTGAAACTTTTTATTCTGTCGGAGGGGGCACCGCTGGAGGGGGCGGGCCAGTTGCAAACCCGACAACAGCCCCACAACTACAAGAGCCGCATCCGATCGCAATTGCATGTCCCCCAACATGGTTGCAACTGGACCTTTGTTTTGTCGGAGAGGGGGCGGGCCAGTTGCATGTCTGACACTAGGCATGCAACTGCAAGTGTCGCACCCGAGCGCAACTACATGTCTTGTAACCCGACCGCAACTGGACTTTTTTTTCATGTCGATGGGGCAGGCCAGTTGCACGCCCGACAACAGCCCCGCAACTGCAAGGGTCGCACCGGACCGCAACTGCATGTCCCCCAACATTGGTTGCAACTGGACCTTTGTTTTGTCGGAGGGGGCAGCAGGAGAGGGGGCGGGCCAATTGCATGTCAGACACTAGGAATGCAACTTCAAGTGTGGATCCTGGCCGCAACTGCATTTTTTCAACACGACTGCAACTTAGTGGCGTTCTGCCATTTTTTTATGAAAAAACTATTGCACACCATATCTCAACTGTAACTACAAGGTGTAACATGACCCACGACAAGGGATACAAGTACCAGCAACTAGCCGCTCCCTACACCTTCATTATCTTTTCAAATACACATTGAATATTTTAAAAATACATTTTTATATTTTAAAATATATGGTGAATATTTTAAAATCTTTTTGAATATTTTTATAATTACAAAACTGTTCTCTCAATACACGATGGGCATTTTTCAAATGCACAAACACTTTTTCTGCAGTATAACGACGAATGCAAAAATGTGCTTCCTTTTTTTGGTGAACATGTAACTAAAAATGAAATATAATAAAAACATTGAACAAACAATAGGAAAAATTAAATCAGAAAACCCAGGACATAGAATGGAAAGCTAGACAACACGCAAAAAAAGAGAACAAAAATGATACACATGTGCACATTAGTCGGACGCATATAGTTGCTTATCTGTCGATCACGGCCAACTAAATTGTCTTCTTCTTTTCATTTTGTTTGTTTTTCTATTTATTTTCTTTGTTACATTAAAGATTTATTTATCATTTAAAAATACAAATAATATATTTAAAAATGATAAATAAAGGGAAAAAAACAAGATGAAAAGAAAAGAAGGAACAGAGCATTAGCAACGCTAGCGTAAAAAAAATACGAACTACATCATGCTGTATAGCAATACACCTAATGAGACAATGTTCTAGTGATCTAGTAAAAAGCACAAAAAAAAGGAAAAAACCATACAGCCCAACAACAGCCCACGTGGTGAGGCAACACAGGCCAACAACCAAGCGAACAGAAATTAACGCGCGACTAGTTTAGAGATGACGTCAGTCGACTTAGACTTCGTGAAGTCTAAGTCGACTGAGACCTAGACAGGCCCTTTTGGTTATCCACGATCCATGGTTGGGCAAGCTAAGAGCACAAAAAATAGAGAAGCATCCGGTCAAATAAAGCTTAGTACATTAACTTTTGGCTGGACCTAACTGGTCCTTTAAATTTAGTGGAGTAATTTTTTTCGACCAAATGCATTTCATTTTCGGGCACCGAAACAAATTTCATTGCTTCTTTATTTCATTAAATGATATTTTAATACACCGGAGTACACAATTCACCAATTCTTCGCTAAGAAAACCAAAACCAAAAAAACAAGAACCACAATTAGACACTTAATAAAATTCTAACTTTCATAACTGCTCCCACTAGTTGGATTAATATTTTCTCTATGTCTTCATTTTGACATTGATGATTCTCTTAATTGGCTTCTCATGTTTGCACACTTCTTTCCTTTTCAGTTTCGACCAATTCGACATTGCGTTGCCTCTAGTCTCATCTCTAGTCTCTACTCTAGTAAGGAGTGCACGAACATCTATCAAATTTCTCACTATCAATAGATCAATGTCAGCACTTGCTTCCCATGTGGTAAGAGCACCACTTTGCCCTTCAGGTGGTCAACCGCGGGATGTTGCTGAATGCTATGAACGTATTGACGTAGCTAAAAAGAAAGCGCAGGGAAGATTCAGTATCCGGTGGCTTCTTGTTGTGGACGTTTTCATTTCGCACATGCCAACACCTCCATAAAGTCATCAGGAGGCACATACTATCATGATCCGAAAGATCCGCGAGCACCGAACGCAGCCACTCCAGGCCCTTGTCTCTCACAGTACGCACGTCCGGGATATTCCAATGTTCCGCCATAGCTTGCCATAGCAGGAGCAGCAGCTGAGGCTTGCATGGTCTCCACCACCAGCCGGATGGACCAAACTATCAGTTGATGGGTCCTTCTATGATGCGGATGGAATGGCTGGAGCAGGAATGGTCTTGCGTGATGATATAGGAGCCATCATTTTCTCAACTTGTCGATCCTTGAGGTCGTGTGCAGATGCGCTAGAAGCGGAGCTCTCAGCCTGTAAGGAGGGGATCACGTTTGCCTTGTAATGGACTACGCTGCCGGTTGTTGTGGAGACCGACTGTCTCGAGGCGAAGAATCTGATTTCTCAAGGGCATGCAGGCCGCTCGAGATACACCGTGATGGTGGATACTATCTTGAGAACCCTGCAGGAGGGCAGAGAGGTGAAGATCACGCATGTAAAGCGTGATCAAAATATTGAGTCATTTTTTAGCTAATTATGGTAGATGTGAGAATCGCACTGCTTTGTGGATTCGATCGGGTCCAGGTGTTGTTCCAGAACTTTGTAAGGCGTACTGCCCCTTTAATTGAGTAATAAAAACACCCTATTACCCCGCAAAAAAAATAGATCAATGTACGTAATCTTCTTCCTAATACCAGAACTTGCATCCATTCTACACACAATTTTGAGCAAACAATGAGCCACAAATTGTGACTAATCTGATGAATAACCGGATAAACAAGCATTCATCCCATATTTTTTGCACTTGAAGAACACCCATCAGGATGTTCCGACGTGGTCAAAACGTGGTGCACCACCTGCCGCGGGCAGTCATCGCACTTGATGACCGGCAACTGGGAGCCGACGAGTTGGGCCAGTGCTGAGCCCGACCGACGACCAGGCGTGTCTTTGTCGGTGGTTCGCCCATGAGTGAGATTTGAGCAGCTACAGGAGAAGGCCATACCTACATACGGTGTAGAGTCATTGCCCGGTTTGTGCAGTTCGGTACCGGCCAATGCATGACAAAGCGGCTGGATGCGTTAAATCCAACGAAGGCGGGTATAGTCATAGATCTCTCCATTTCTACGCTGGCGACAACGAGAAAGCGAGGCTCAAATCCGGGTGTGCGAGGACCGCGACGGGGCATATGAAGCATCGACGGTGGCGGGTAGTGGCCGGCGGAGGCGGGAAGGATGGTGCTGGTGTAGATGCGGCGCGGAAGTAGGGTGAGTGAGACTATGGAAGGGAGCAGAGTTTTTACTTGAGCGGTTGGCAGCCAACTAAATATAAGAGCAACTAGGCGGAGGAGTAAAATTTTACTCCACTGTTCAATTTTGGGAACCGACTAGCTGCGGGTTAAAGGAACAAAAGCAAAATTTTACTCCTCTATAGCCGTCTAAGGGATCGGCGGCTAGAGTTGCTCTAAGCACTATTTTTATGAGCGGCATTCCAGATATATGAAAACTAAATTAACTAGTCCGGTGAGCGGCTGTACATTGTAGAGTCTGTATTTTACACACTAGCGAAGGCTAGGCAACCTAAGCTTCGTTCTGATTTATTTGTAAATTTATAGAGTTTTGTGAAACCTAAGCTCCTCAGGCCATACAAGCTTAGAACCTGAAATGATAAACTACATAGTTTTGAGACTCAAAAGTGCAGTTTCAAAGTTATAGGACTAACACACCTGCAATAGTTTTAGGGCCCATAATTACAGTTTTAAAATCATAGGACTAAATCGACACACGTTTTAGGACTTGCTCCCTTCGTCCGGATTTATTAGACCTCTTTTCATTTTGAGCCAAAATTTAACCATTAATTTAACTAATAAAATCTAAAGTATATGTCACAAAAATTATACTCCCTCTGTCCCAGAATATAAGAACGTTTTTGATACTATGCTAGTGTTAAAAACGTTCTTATATTTTGGGATGGAGGGAGTATTATAGAAAACCTCTTTTAAATACAAATCCAACAATATACTTTATGTAGCATATACTTTATATATGTAGTCAAATATTTGGTCTAACTTGAACCTAAAATGTAAGGGGGGCTAATAAATCCGGACGGAGGTAGTATGATGCGTTTTACTCAATATTCAATGGCTAAAATACAAAAGATAAACGCTCGCCTCCAATAAAAAAATCCAAATGATAAATGACACACGTATGGCACGAAGCACTTCAGCCTTAACGGTTTTTACAACTAAAGTTGCCATCTAAAAAATCAAACAAACAAAAAACTAAAACTTGCCATAAAAAGAGTTACCATACTTGACAACTAAAATTGCTATCCTTTTGGAATTGACATAAAAAACATTTGAAGTTGCCATATGTTCATGACATTTATGAAGGTAGAGAGAGAGAGAGAGACAAAGGCAGAGAAGACCTAAGCCGCCGCTGAGCTTCGCCTTTCCCAAATCGAAATTGAGAACGAGGATCTCCTAACTCGGAAGCAATGGCCGCCGGTCATGCCAAGCAGTGGACAAGCGTAGCACGAGGCCGGTGAATCCCCTCAAACGTGCTCCACAGGCATTCACCATCTCAACTTCTCAAGTCCACAGGTACCGCGCCCCCTTCACCTGTGTAGTTTATCCCCTATAATCTGGATATATAATCTGGGGATGGCCGTCGACTATTTCATATTCCTCATTACTAGCGTTTCTTTCGTTTGTCCAGAGGTAAAATTCGTCATCTCTTATTTGGTACATCAGATCTGCGAGTTGGAACTCAGGATGCCGCCGTCGAGATCTAGAAAGCGCACTTCGGCGCCGCCGGCCACGACTGCGCGCGCAAGGAGGTGCCGCCGGCCTGCGGCGGTGCCATTGGATGATGTCGCTGGCGCAGTGGCGCCCCCGTTTTCTTCCCCCCTCTGGGCGTCGCTTTCAGATGATTTGGTTTGCGAGATAGCCTGGAGAGTGCTCTCGGGCGATATTCTGGACTACGTGCGCTTCCGCGCCGTCTGCACCCGTTGGCGGTCTGGCACCGTCTGCCCGCGCGGCCGCGGCGTCGCCGATCCGCGCTTCCACCCGCGCCGCTGGATGATGCTGCCGGAGGGCCATGGCCTCTACCCCGGCCACAGCAGGCTGCGCGGCTACGTCCGCTTCTTCAATCTTGACACGGGAACCTTTGTCCGTGTCAAGCTCCCGCTGTTCAACAGCCACTGCGCTCTTGACTCGGTCGACGGCCTCCTCCTCCTCCAGAGGGACGAGGACACCGGCATCCGCCTCGTCCACCCGTTCACCGGCGACATCGCTGAGTTCCCACCACTCGCCACCCTGCTCGCGCAGCTAAAGAACGACCCCTCGGTCCCTCGTGGTTCTGATCCTTACTGGTGGTGGTCCTTCATCAGATACTGCGTCTGTGCTACCGTGTCCTGCAGTGCCGGAGCCATCACCGTGATGCTTGTGTTCCATTATCTGCGACGTGTAGCCTTTGCTACCTCCGAGGACCGGCAATGGGCAATGCCAAGCTGGGAAATCCCAGTAAACATCGCACCCTTGTCGCTCCAAGGCAAGCTATACTTGGTGCAATTTCCTTGCGCTAATGGCTCGCTGGTCTTCCAGATGGAGGCTGGTTCGCCGCCGCTGCCGCCAAAGATGATTGCCACATGCCCAGCAGATAAGCTCTACGGAGGCTACCACCTTGTAGAATGCGACTCACAGATCCTGCTTGCTGGGTATACCGACAGCTCCATGTCTCACATTTTGATCTACAAGCTCGAGGACCTCATCTTGGAGAGGTTTGTCCCGGTAACAAGCATCGGAGACCGAGCCCTCTTCCTTGAAGATCGGAGCCTGAGCGTCTCCTCCAAGGCACTGCCAACCATCATCGCTGAGACAGTTGTGTATACATGTCCACTCAACCGTTGTTTTGCACAATACCGTCTCACTACCGGTGCTTGGTCTCAGCCATTCGATGGATATAGCGATGGCTTCAACCCAGGTCCTTATAGCCTCATCCAACATGTCATTAGCTGCTGCATTCGCAATGTTTGGTATGTCAGTGGTCCTACTCTGTGTGTCCTTGCACCGTCCCCCGTCGTCCGCAATTGGTCCTTGGATCATCTTATTTACTGGGCCATTCTTCTTGTGATCCTTTTAGGAACAAAGGGCTGGTATATTCTGAAAAGGAAACCAAAAAACCCGGATGGCTTTGTTGGAAGGTGAAGAGAAAGCTTCGCATTTGGGTAAATCTTACTCACAATTAACCCTTGGTCTTTTGTACTAACATCATGATAGTCTTAGTAACCACCTCTCCTTTTATTCTCTTATAATAAATAACCAATCAACCAGCCAGCCACAATAGTTTATGCCCTTGATCAATACCCAGGTGAAAAAACCTCGACAGTCAGAATACTCCCAGTTCACAAGCAGTTCTGAAGAGGTGTTTGTGCTACTTACAAACCCATTGTTTTCTGTTCAGATGATATGCAGCATTGATATTTGCCCAGCTGTTTTAAAAGAAATTCTGCACAATAAATCAATCGTTCATCCACTGGTACTTACTTTAATATTGCAATTTGACTTGCATAATTTCAGCTAGCAATTTAGCAGCTGCAGATGACATCTCACTATAGAACTTGCAATCATGTACTCCCTCCGTTCCTAAATATAAGCCCTTTTAGAGATTTCAATAAGGACTACATACGGAGCAAAATGAGTGAATCTATTGGAATCTCTAAAAGGGCTTATATTTGGAAGCGGAGGGAGTAGAAGTGTATTTATGCCTTTGGTAGCTTATTTTGCTGTTCTATTTGTGGCACGCATATTTGTTCGTGAGGTGTCTTGCTAAAGACCATTAGATTCTTCTTTTTTATTACTAAAACAAGCTAAATGATTCTGCAAGGAGAAACATGTTAGAGAAAGCAAACATGCAAATGATTATGCTAGTTAATTACCCTTGAGTTATTGCACACGCAGCAGCTAGCTTTTTATTTCTTTTTTGTACATGTGCTCAATGATCTTTGTACATGCGTGTTTCTGCTTTTTACATTGATCAGATTGGTGTAATTAGAATAATCCCTGATCTTACATCTCCTTTTCTACTTTTTATTGCTAGGCGTGAATGGCCTGTATATATCCAGAAGCCGGTGGATGGATTTTCTTTGCACCATCAGATGGGGAGATCAAGCTGGATGTTTTTATCCATGTCCTGTTTCTTGCCAGCATTTAGGTTCATATATCTTTGGTTCAACTCTCGTGTAGTTAACGGGTCCATTCATTAGTTAGATCTTCGACCTTACTACTGAAACTTACACCCATTCATTAAAGGATGGGGTTTCTCAAGGTTTGCTTTGAGAGTTTGGACATTTTAGATGTGAATCATTTATTCGAAGATCGGTCGTAGATCCTTCTGGGACTTCGGATGTCTCTGGAAACGGGCACCGGGCACAATAAGACTAGGCTTAAAGCAGTTTGATTCTGTTCGTTGTAGATCATTGCAAGTTGGGTTTTTTTTTTTTTTTTGCAAAAACGATCCAGATATATTATCAAAGTTCACTATAAAGCATGTCAGACATAATAAAAATTACATCGAGATTACTACAGTTGTGAGAACACGCTTCGCTGCTCCCCTACCGGAGCTGGCTTGACCATCTCAATGACGGCCAGGAAGTCTTCGTGCACGTACCTCTAAGGACCAAATCTCCCCGGTGAGATGGTAGGAATCTACGACGGATGACACCAAATCTCCCTGATGAGATGACTGAGCTCGGGGCGGCGGTCGCCTTGCAAGGAGCCGAAGCGAAGGACGGCCCGGCCAAAAAAAAGCAAGTAGACAACTGAAGCCTTGCGAGAGTCGCAACACAAGCCGTGGTAGATGGTAATCCTTGGAACGCCCTTCGGTTCGGCTCCTTCAAAATGATTCACATGATTTAGATGGCTACCTCATTGAAATGGCGCGGACTAAATACATGATCACTGCTGGGATTGGAGGATGGTAGTCTTGTTGCACTCATCTCACACTTGTATATGAACCTTGCTATCTTACTACATAGACAACAGAGATCTCTCGCGTGTTCTTGGAAGAAGAAAAGTGTCATCTATGTACCTTGGGGATGATCTCTGGCATGAGGCCGCCAGAAGATGATGGTGCTTAAGTTATCTACTTGGCCTGCTGAAGATGTTCAGTTTGCAAGCTTTTTTTAGATAAAAAGGCGCTTGCCCGGCTTTAGTGACCTGAAGCCCTTAAGAGTTTACAACAAGGTACGAAATAAAGAGAATCCCAAATATTGCATCACAAGCAAAGGAGGAAGACGGTATGCAGCCAGCAACACACACGGTCAGGTTTGTTGGTTTGTCGCCGCCTCGACTGCGAGGAACTTGTATTGAGCTAAATGCCAGCTGGCCAACTGAGCATACACCGTTCTAACATGTACGAGTCACAGTTAACAGAAATGCAATCTAGAAAGTAGAAACTGAGAAAAGGAAGCCAGATGAATCCAGGTAAAGCCAACTGATAGATAGTTCAAACCACTGATAAGTTGAAGTCTAGGCACGGACAGAGTCACAGGACAGATAAGTTCAAGTCTAGGCTAGGCACGGATAGAGGCAGTCACAGGACAGATAAGTTTAAGTCTAGGCTAGGCACGGATAGAGGCAGTCACAGGACTACTTAAACAAACAGATCCAAATAAAGTCTTGGGTTTTCAAGCAGGTCGCCTGATCTCTCATTTTGGGGTTGGAATTGGATCGGTCACGCCCCCTGCCTGGACAGCAGACTCCCCTGGCCAGCTGGAGCTCCGCTGTGGATCTTGCTCCTCCACTAGCTCCTCTCTTGTTCTTTCACCTTCAGCTCCGGCCACAGCTTTTGCCAACTCAATCTTTTCTCCTGTTTTTGCCTCCAACATATGCTGTGCAAGTAAAATGAGTCATTGTCCACTCAGTCTGCTACTATATGTTGATGATCTGCTACTATATGTACCTTAAGATGCGGTACGCCTTGGTTGATGATCGCCAAGTTCTTAGCAAAGTCGGTATTGTCCTTGACCATCGTAAGCTACAACACAAACAAAGAAACATTTATTAGACCAATTGACACTTTGCTCCCTGTCATGCCAAAAGCGTTACATACAACATGCATACAGACAGGGTAAGCTACCTCCGAAGGTGAAGAGCTGCTGGAGCCATCAAGCATTGCCACCCTTTCTTTTACAGAGACCATGGGGAGACAAGATTCAAACTCATCTGCGGTACTAGTATATGCTTCCCTTGAACCATCATCTTCCAAGCTTACGATCTGTGCAAGGAATGCAAATATAGTTAGCTATCTGTCACCATTGATGTTGGGGCATGCCATGTTGGGGTAGTAGTATATGCCTTTTCTAAAAAAAAACATTGATGTTGGGGCATGCCATGTGTCTGAGGTCTACATACCTTCAAAGATAAGAAGGCCCTGGACAGAGCATCCACATGTTCCCTGATCATGGACATCACAGGCTCATGGTTGTCCTGAAAAAGAAACCCAGCAATCTTTATGCCAAAAATGATTATGTGCATTATCATAGATATGCTAGCATTGGTTAACCGGTTATACTTTCTACCATTCCAAATCAACCAAAAGCAATGCACATCACAGTTAATAATGGTGACTACAATGAAAGGTCTGGTACTACCTTGACAACGAGCACATCATTCACCCCCCCGGAGCCTTCGCCGTCCTGCTATAAACATATAAAGTTCATTTTTATTTGCATCCAAGAAAGCATGATGAATGCTGAACATTTTATGGTCCTTACGAAGCTAAACTCCTTAGATGGAAATCACAGTGTAACAGTGGTACACTAGTGTGGCAATATAATGCTATACTAGTAACTAGGTCAATATGGTTAAAAATGCAAGATTGCTAGAGAGCACTTCATCCTCCCTGCCATTAAATTTAAACATGCAAGGTTCATTTTAGTGATGTAACAGGTAGGCAGCTAAGAAATAATTAGAAAATCATGAATATTTTGTGATGAGGGTTCTGTAATCACCTTGGAAGATGAGGCATTGCTCACAATCATCTGTTCATCTTCATAACATTCTCACGGAGGCTTAGGATCATGTCCTGCAATGGAACAACAAAATGTTATTTACAAAAGCAATGTATGATATGTTCGTGTGAAAAGAAGATATGTTTATACTGCTACGTACATACCTTTAAGACCAAGACGTCGCCGGAGAGGGAGGCCATCTCCTCATTCTTTGCATCAGATGTTTCACCTTTGCCCTGAAAAATAAAAGGTTCTTGTTGATTTGTACTTACTAGAATAGTACCCATGCGTTGCTATGAAGCTATAATAGAAAAAAAAAGGAGAATAGGAATTTTTCAAATGAGGAAATCGATTGGCATTGGCTCGGCGATCACTTATATGCAACATACAAGGAGTGGTTTGATGCATGAATGTAGAGATAACAACCACATAATAGTTCAATGAATGAATTTAGAGATGGAATGGCCAAATATGTACACAGACATGCAAAAGTCATGGCCATACATGCTACTAAGTGTAAAGTAGGGGAAGTGAAGCCACCACCAACTCAAAATTAAGTAGGAAAGATACACAGTGCAAAAGAGCTAGTGAACGTACCAAGGTTTGGATTGCTGAAGCCTCCGAATCAGAAGCTCTGTTCTTTTCACGGTTATGCGGTGGCACATAGCTTGGAACAATTGGAGGTGGCACATGGCTTGGAACCACTGAAGGTGCTGGGCCTTCCCTGGTCAATGTCATCTCATTCAGCCTCTTGGAGCCATCTCCTTCCTGGTATAAGCATGATATCGTTAGATAGGAATCACAAGGGGCGTCTAAGAATGATTAGATAACTATGAAATGATGATCAACTAAACTGATCGCACAAGGTTCATTTTTCAGTGGTATCTAAGAAATAATTATAAAATGTTGAATATTTGTGATGAGGGTTCTGTTTAGGTATTCTCAACCAACTTATTTAATCACCTTAGAAGATGAGACGTTGTTCACAATCATCTCCTGCGTCTTCGTTACATTCTCATGAACGCTGAGGAGTAAATCCTGTAATCGAACTGTTGACGCCTGATTTTGGCAAGATACAGAGTGAAAGGGTTTTCAGCATGAAAAGTTTCACATCACCGAATGGAACAACTTTAATGTTTGGACCATAATTATTCGGCATCATATCAAAGACCAAAACTACACTCAGATTGTCATGTTTAGGTATTCTGAGTGCTTTTTGGTCAATTAAGCCTCCAGGACAACCTCGGATGAAGGAATGCTCTACATGAATTGTCTTCGTCTCGTCAAATCGGTCGATTTTTATATAAAAATCATCTCAATCCGAGTTCGTATGCAAAAGTTAGAGCTATTTGAATGCAGCCCTGTCAAGAGGCGAAATATGACGCGGGAGACCAGACATGTCTTGGCAAGTGTCTGACGTAATGCGTGAGTGTTTTGCCCCAGAAGATGGCCTCGAATCGGAAAACGTTCAACATAAAAGTTGTTCGTCTCGTCGAAATGGTCAAGATTGCTTTTGGGCTCGTTTCCATCCGAGATCGTTTACCACCACAAAAAAGACCCGCAAGGTGCAGCCAGTTTAAACCGAGCAGTTTTGGAAAGTTCGGACAAAATCGATCCGAATTTGACTAGGGTTTTGGACGTGAATCCAAGCCTTTTCCTTGCACGGGAAGTCCAGCCGCCTCTTATATACCCAAGGGGTGACGGCCGATTGAACAACACACAATCGAACAATCAATCTACTTTTTACCCTAGTTTTACATCCCTCGAGACTTTTGGAACTCGACCCCCGCGTCGCTCCGCTCGGGCGACTCGGGGGAACTCCGCGCGTCGCCGGCGGCCCCCTCCTCTGTGCCTCCTCTCCTCCGCCGCTGCCGCTGGCTTCGCCCATGATGGCGGCGGCCCCTGCCTCGAAGGTGGCTCGGGAGATCATGGCGGACTCGTGAGGGCAGGCGGCTGGGGTCATCTCGATGGCGTCTCCACTTGAGCTCGGTGTCGGGGCGCGGTGGCGCTGGAGGAGCAAGGTGGCGTCGAGGTGGCGCGCAGCCTGCTCGCCGGCGCCTGGTCGTGGCGCTCACAGGCGCTCCCCTCGGCGGCGGATCTAGCCGGCGCGCCGGATCCGGGCCAGCGGCTGGCTTTGGGCGTCGGGGTGCGGTCTCTAACCTCGGCGTGGTGGTCCTGCCATCCCCTGTGGCTGCTCGGGCGGCGTGGGGGCGGGGCCAGGCCGGTGGCCAGCCATCCCTTCTCTTCCGGCCAGATCCAGATCGGGCGCGCGAGGTGCCTCCTCTGTTCGCGTCCTCCTGCCGATCTGGCACCCCCCCGCGCCCCGCGCTCTGTTCCACCCCCTGTGGCTGCTTTGGCAGTCTGGTGTTGGTTCTGCGGGTGCTCGGTAGCCGTCGTTGCTGGAGGGTGGTGCCTCCGGGCGGTGGTGACTCCGGTCTCAGCTGCGGCATGGCTCAGCAAACGGGTGGCGCGGGTGTTGCTTCGGGTGAAAGCCCTGTGTCGGCTTCGGTCGGCACCGGCGGCAGCGACGCCCCTCGGCGTCGGATCCCTCCTTGGAGGTGCCGTTGTGTGATGCACTGTTCCCCGCGTACTCTGTTCTTTCTCTCGGTGAAAGCCTTAGATCCTGCTACTGGGTCGGACGGCGGCGGCGTCCTTAACGTCGTTTTTACACCTTGGTGGCGCCTGTCTTCGGAGATGCTGCTCCATGCTGTTTACTGAGGTCTGGGGATGGTGTTTGGCTGGTTTGAAGCGGGTGGTTGGTGGTGGTGGTGCGGCCAGTCTGGGGGTCGACGGTGGTGTGTGTCGTGCTCGAGTGCTCCTCGGTGCGTCTCTGCTTGGCGGTGCCCTGCGGCTACGCCGTCGGCACACAGGTGCCGTGGCGTCGTCTCGGCCTTGCATAACCTTTCGAATGTACCCCCGACACAGGTGGTGTCGTGGCGCTGTGCAGTCTCGGTTGTGAGGTGCCTTTCGATTGCGTCGATGGTGCAGTGCCGCGGTTTGGTTTGCTAGGCGATGCCCTTCGACTATGTCGGTGGCACACAGGTGCCGTGGCGTCGTCTCGGCCCCGCGTGTCCCTTCGAAGGTGCCTCGCGACACAGGTGGTGTCGCGGCGTTGTGCAGTCTCGGATGCGTGGGCCTTTCGATTGCGTCGACGGTGCAGTGTCGTGGTTTGGTCCGGCTGGCCAATGCCGTTAGATTTCTCCTTTGGTGCTCTTTGTTGTGTTTTCCCTCGTTGTTCCCCCTGTTATGTGTGTTGTTGGCGTGGGTTGTTTTCTGTTTATCTCTTCTCCCTTGTGCCCCCCTGTTATGTGTGTTGTTGGCGTGGGTTGTTTTCTGTTTATCTCTTCTCCCTTGTGCCCCCCTGTACCTCTGGTTCACTTGAACCTATCTTGCGATAGGCTGCTAAAGCCTTATAGGCAAATGAATACAATTCAGGTGGGGAAATCTCCCCCCCTCGGTGAAAATTCAAAAAAAAAGTTTTACATCCCTCCCTTGTTCTTTCTCTCTCGTTCTTCGTTCGTTCTTCGTGTTGAAGGGCAGCGATCCTCGAGGCTCTAGGGGCGGGCGAACCGACCTAGGGCAGCCCATAGCCGCCAGATCCAGACGGGTCCCTCCCGGCGTGTGGGGTTTCGGTGCTCAAAGCGCCCGCGGATTGCTGCGTGCAGCGCTTCGGACGGGTCTCCTTCGGCGCGAGCTGCGGTGCATCACCCTCGGCGTCGGAGGTACATCGGTGGCGTGTTCGTGTGCGAACACACTTTTGGCGACTCCGCTGGGACGAAAGATCAAGAATCATCATCAACCATGTCTAATCTCCCCAAGCCCTCAGAAGTTGACGCCGATAACATCATTAAGCCCGGCCTTGATGAACTATCAGATGAACATCGCCAAGCCTACGAAGCACGCAAGAAGCAGCGTGAAGAGGCTTTTGAGGCGCTCAAGAAGAAGCGCGAGGAGGAGGATTTGGAAGCGTTTCTTTCAAGTTTCAAGAAGGACCGTCAAGGCAACATCACTCCGGTTGGAAACGTCAATTTTCCTCCCCTCATCGACGAACAAGATGTAATCACTGTGAGTAAAGTTTTTCTCCAGAGCAAGTGGCTGTGATTGAAAGTCTTGTTAGCAAGGGTAATGTGATGGCATACAATTCTTTTGTGGCTAGTGCTAATGCTCAGAAAAATATGCCTCCGTCATCTAGTGGTACTGTTGGTGTATCTGAAAACGCCAGTCCAACTTTACCTATTTCATCGGCGCCTCTATACAACAACAACATAGTATGCCGTTGAATTTCTACCTAGTCAAACCAACCAGCTTGTGACTACACCTACATACCCTAATCCTATTATGAGTGTGCCCAATTAAGGCCAACGCCAATCATTTTGTCACACCACCCATAGGCATAAGTATGTTTGGTCTTCCGCGAATTATGGTTCAGCGCCCATCCCACAAGTTGCACCAATAGCTAGTACTCAGGTTGCTCCTATGTCATTGCCATAAACATCTTCATCTACCTCGGATCCAATTTTAGCTAAATTAAGGGAGGATTTGCATAAGATGTTTCAAGAAACTTTCGGAAACGAGCCGAAAGTAAAGAATCGTGTGTATCAAAAGCCTTATCCTGAACACTTCGATGCAATTTCTTACCCTCAAGGTTATAAGGTTCCTGATTTTGTTAAATTTAGTGGTGAGGGTACGAAAACAACTTGGGAGCATGTGAGTCGAGATCTAGCACAGCTGGGTGAAGCAGGTTCCATAGAAGAGTTGAAAGTGCGTTTATTTCCTTGTCTTTAACTGGCATCGCATTTTCATGGTTTGCTGCTTTACCACATGGCTCAATTCTCTTATGGTCGCAATTAGAGCAAAAGTTTCATGATCATTTTTATAGCGGCGATAATGAGCTGAAGTTGTCACATCTTACATCGGTTAGGCAGAAACATGATGAATCGGTCACCGATTATGTCAAGAGATTTAGAGATATAAAAAACCGATGTTATAGCTTAGTGATAACTGAGAGAGACTTGGCAGATCTTGTTCTTAATGGTTTGAAAAATCACATTAAAGAGAAGCTAGAAAGTTATGAGTTTTGAGCATTAATCAAGTCTTACAAAAGCTTTGGCCCAAGAGAGTCGAAGTAAAGAGGTCCATAGGTCTACAACCGATCGTCCTAGAATGCATATGGTTGAACACAATGATGATAATTGGACGATGAGGTTGATGTCTATACTACTGAATTTGTTTGGTCCTCAAAGGCCAAACCCTATATGTGCAATGCTCTTAAGCCGATTCGCAAGAATCGTGATGAGAGATGAGGTTTACTTTTGATATATCAAAGTGTGATAAAATATTTGATGCACTCTTGCAAGATAAGATGATTAGAATATCACACACCATACCGCCGTTTGAGGAGCTGAAGCGGCGTGCTTATTGCAAGTACCATAATTCATTTTCTCATGCTACTAACGATTGCAATGTTTTCCGACGACAGATACAATCGACCATTAATGACGGACGATTGAATTTTGCTGAGATGCAAGTTGATAAACAGCCCTTCCCGATAAACACCATGGACTTGGAGGGAAAGAAAATGTTGATTCGGCCTAGCATAGCCGAATCTGCTAATAAAGATAATGTTGTTATTGGTGAACCCAGGAATAGCAAGGAGGCGACAAGGTCTTGGGAAGAAAGATTGTGCTTGAGAAGCAACCAGATGGCAAGGAAGTGTTGAAGATCACTATAAAGAATGCCACACTCGGGGGGCAACCGCAAGTACAAGAGGATGCTCATGTTGAATTGATCAAGCCCAAGAATTCAGAAGTTGGCAAGTGGAAAAAAAATGAAACTAAGAACAAAAGAATCAAGCCAACTTTTGATATGTTGCTATCCAAATATGCAAGTCAAGCGGCCGGTTCTAGCTCTAATTGGCCATCACATTCAAAGCGTTCGAGATTGCCTCCGAGCAAGAGTTTCAACGATATGCAAGGCTATATGGGTCAGGGCACCGACACCATGGATGTCACAACCCTCCTATGCGCCATATTACATGAGAGGCTTCGTGGAGGATGGGGCAGCCCCAATGGCTCCTTATGCTTTCCATATGGGGTGGGCAGCACCTAGAAGGCCTGCTCGTGAGAGGCTTTATTATCCCACACAAGGCCGTTTGAGATATGGTGCTAATCGGCCAACAAAATTTCTCCAAGTAAGGCCAATAAAAAGTGTGGCGTCTTAAGTCATCTAGTGCGGAAATTTCAGAATCGACAAGCAAAAGGAGATCAAAAAGCGGTTGTTGATAATCTGGCTACTTCTAATGGTGATATTGTTATTTTTCAGCAGGGTTCCATGCTTAGTGATCATGAGGCGAGCACAAGCAAGGCCAAACCAAGGGATCCCAAATATACTCAACCTAAGTGGTGTCCTCCCGGTTTAACCAAGACCATGAAAAGGAGATTACAACGCATGAGGAACCACGAGAAGGTAGAACACAACGAGGAGAGGCAAAGGGACGAATTGTTAAGTGAAATTCGGCCCATGGCACTCACAAAACAAGTGTGGAGGCCTAAAGAAAAAGAAAACGCAGATGCTTCTACATTAGCTACAACAACAGATTCACCACCAAAAGAGGATGATGCAACCCCTATTACATCGTCCACACCACCTGAAACATCCCCTTCAATTGAGGAATCTTTGAGCCCAATATTCACATTGGGAGACGAAAATGAGATGGTGGATTATGAATATCGCCGGTTCGGGAAGGTATGGATATTAATATGGTATATTACTTACCTGCCGAGTTTAGTGCTATAGGTGAAGAAGGGAGGTAGCCCAGCTGAATTTTGGTCCTAAGAATGCTATTTTAGAAGCCAAGAGAACCGTGAAACACTTGAAGCCATTGTACCTCAAAGGTCATATTAACGGATCGCGGTTGCTAGGATGCTCGTTGATGGTGGTGCTGTGATAAATCTTATGCCCTACTCGATCTTCAAAAAGTTGGGGTTAGATGATGATGCATTGATGAAGACCAATATGGTACTTAATGGATTCGAGGGTAAAGAAAAGACAGAGGCCAAAGGTGTGATGTGCATGGAACTCACCGTGGGAAGCAAAACTTTGGCCACCACATTCTTCATCGCCGAGGTGCAAGGTAACTATAATGTTATAGGTCGTGATTGGGTTCATGCTAACCAATGTGTGCCATCTACCATGCATCAATTTTTAATACAATGGATCGATGATGAGGTAGAAATCATTCACGCGGATAATTCGGCTTGTGTTGCTTTGGCCGATGCATCGGTGGATTGGAATCATCCCGATGTTACTTGCTTAACAGGGCGTGACCTCTCGGAGTTTGATTTCCTTAGTGCTACAAGGAACGGGTTCATTCCCATCTCTTTAAAACCGATTGGTGGTAATCGGTTACAAGGTATGATGTGAACCAGAAGTTAAAATCAATGGCCGATATAAAGTTATCGCCCTAAGCATAAACATGGCCGATATAAAGTTATCGCCCTAAGCATAAACATGGCCGATATAGAGATTATCGCCCTAAGCGCATATAAATGGCCGATGGAGTGTTGACATCGTCCTTAGACAAACGTTTTGCAAGTTATTTTTCGGCGCGCTAGCTTTGCCGAAAAACAGGGGGGCATGTGTTGACGCCTGATTTTGGCAAGATACAGAGTGAAAGGGTTTTCAGCATGAAAAGTTTCACATCACCGAATGGAACAACTTTAATGTTTGGACCATAATTATTCGGCATCATATCAAAGACCAAAACTACACTCAGATTGTCATGTTTAGGTGTTCTGAGTGCTTTTTGGTCAATTAAGCCTCCAGGACAACCTCGGATGAAGGAATGCTCTACATGAATTGTCTTCGTCTCGTCAAATCGGTCGATTTTTATATAAAAATTATCTCAATCCGAGTTCGTATGCAAAAGTTAGAGCTATCTGAATGCAGCCCTGTCAAGAGGCGAAATATGACGCGGGAGACCAGACATGTCTTGGCAGGTGTCTGACGTAATGCGTGAGTGTTTTGCCCCAGAAGATGGCCTCGAATCGGAAAGCTTTCAACATAAAAGTTGTTCGTCTCGTCGAAACAGTCAAGATTGCTTTTGGGCTCGTTTCCATCCGAGATCGTTTACCACCACAAAAAAGACCCTCAAGGTGCAGCCAGTTTAAACCGAGCAGTTTTGGAAAGTTCGGACAAAATCGATCCGAATTTGACTAGGGTTTTGGACGTGAATCCAAGCCTTTTCCTTGCACGGGAAGTCCAGCCACCTCTTATATACCCAAGGGGTGACGGCCGATTGAACAACACACAATCGAACAAACACATCTACTACTTTCTCGTGTTCAGCTACTTTTTATTTCTCCCTTGTATCTTTCTTCTCGTTCTTCGCTAGTTCTTCATGCTGGAGGGCTGCGGATCCACGAGGCTCTAGGGGCGAGCGAATCGACCTGGAGCAGCCCATAGCCGCCGCGAGCCCTGACGGGGTCCCTCCCGGGCAAGTGGGGCTTCGGGTGTACAAAAGCGCCCGCTGACTGTCTTGCGTATCGCGCGCGCTGTCGGTCGGGTCTCCTTTGACGTGAGTTGCGGTGCATCACCCCCGGCGTCGAGGGTATACGTGACGTGTTCGTGTGTCTACACGAACATCAAGATATGTTACAAAGACGAAACGTATAATCAGCTCGTGTGCAAAGAAGATATGTTCGTACTGCTATGTACCTTTAAGAGCATGATGTTGCTGGAGAAGGAAGACATCTCCTCTGCATTCTTTGCATTAGTTGTATCACATTTTCCCTGAAAACAAAAAGATTGTTATTGATTCGTATTTCACACAGTGCAAAAGAACAACTGAACTCGCATACATACCATCTCCTCCAAATAATCATGTGGCTGTTGAAGAGGAACCCCATGTTGCGGCACATTGGCTGGCCCGGGAGCTTGTTGGTATTTCCTGATCAATGGCATTGCCATTGTCATCCCTCGAGTAACAGGTGGGTCATCCCTTGCCTCCAGTGTTATTCTTCTTTGGTCAGAGTTCATATTTGGAAGCATGATATACTGCAATATCATGATTCTGGGCATAGGCAATGGTGTGCCGGTGATGTTCTGAAACGACTCCGGACAGATGAAGTATCTGTTGCGCCTCCGCTGTTTCCCTGTGACCACATGCTTTTTGACCTTAATCCTAGAGTTGGGATCGACATCCTTCTTCTTAGGTTCCATCAGATCATCCTCGTCCGATTCTTGTGCTGGATTTGAGTAACTTTGATATTCGAACCACATACGATTTCTCACCCTATTGAACCTCTCGAACTCAAGGAACTGCTGTTCAGTCATCACAATGAAATAAAGGTGGTGATTGTTGAAGTCACGGTCGTTCAAGTTGGCTGATGGCTGAAGAAATTGGGCGTAATTAAGTGAAATGGCAACGCACTGCTTGGCTGTTAATTTTAACCATTTCTGACGAGTATTTTCCAAGGACTTCTGAGGGAAAACAAAATAAACCCAAATATTGTTAGGCCCTGTGAGATATAGAATGTTATTTGATATATAGAGCAATTGGCAATTGACAAAAGCAAAAATTGCAGTAGAAGGAGCACATCCAAATACGGTGAATTGCATGCAGTGAGAACAAAAACTAGACCGTTCACTACTCAGTATTACTGCCGATAAAGCCTCCCAAAACGAATAGTGGATACAGTTGTGTGCTTACACTACTTAAATACTAAATATCGCAATAGATAATTATTACATGTACACAGTGGCGGAGCCAGGATTTGAGTATAGAAGGGGCCGAGTACGTATATTGATCAAATCTCGTTGATAATTACTAGTTGCTTCTACTAAAATTGTTGATCGTTGGGGAGGCCCTGCTCGTCCCCCTGGCTCCGCCCCTGCATGTACAGTTGTGTCAAGCCATTTTGTGTAACGACATTAACCTAATCTCCAGTTACTGATGCAATCCATTCTGTGACATGTAACAGAAACCATGGACCTCCAGCATTTCAAAACAAGAACATGCTCTAACTGTGACAGACGCATAGTTATGAAGGACACTAACTGCAGAAGAAAATATAATGGACATGATCATTGAGTAAAAATATTAGCCCGCAAATGCATCATGAACATCACATAAAGCCGTGTACTTAGCAGTTGTCATATACACGTATTAGCCAAAAGTCATTCAGCCCTACTTCCATAAACATTACGCCAGTACAAGATGAAAGTACTAAGCACTAACTCAACCATACATGGATGTATAGAGATATACTATCAAAGCAGATGATATGATACGGTAACCAAACTGCAGTGGCAGAGCAGTAACGAGTTTATCACGGACGTATTTCGAATTTAAGTACCAACGAGGCCGGTCTAGAAGATTTCTGTGCAAACGAGCTGCAGGAAACTAACCCCACACGATATATACCAAGAAAGTTTGCCACAAACCGAAGCAGAGCCAAGAAATACCATGTTAGAAGGGAGAGGGGGATTGGTGGAATAGTTTATTGTATTGCTTGAGCCTCGTGGGCATATATATAGGAGTACAAAGACCAACTTGGAGTACAAGATAAGGCAGGAACAAATCCTAGTCTATCATATACTTCCTAATAATCCTTATACTCAACATCCCCCCGCAGTCGCAACGGTAGCGACGCAGACGATGAGACTGGAGAAGAATCCGAAGGTAAGCCGACGGACACCCCCAGTCGTAACGGTCGACGCATCGCGGAGTCGTGGCTGGAGTGGCAACCGACGAGGTTGCTCAAGCAAGGCGGTAGCCCTTTGTGCCGTTTGTCGATGTAGCCGAGAGCGTGGGTGGTGGAGCCGTGGTCGAGGTAGCCATGCGAAGAATGCCGTGGTCGATGTCGAGTCGGGGTAGCCGGTGTCGAGGAAGTCGCCATGGAGCCGCGGGCGCAAGGAGGCGCCGAGTTAGTCGTGGGCGCAGTGGTGTCGAAATAGTGGTGCGCCAGGAAGTAGATGATGTCGACGACGCGTCGCGCCGGGGTTGCCAACCCCGGGGACACATCGTAGACGAAGGCAGGCGTCGATGTTGCCAGCACCGGGCATGCGTAGACGAACGAAGACGAAGTTGATGAAGCGCCGCACCAGGCTTGCCAGGCCCGAAGACACGTCATGGACGAAGGCACGCATCGGTGTTGCCAGCACCGGGCATGCGTAGACAAGGACCTGCAAGAGCTGTACGCCATGTCGGAGAAGTCGGAGAGGCCAGCAGAGAAGGACTCGACGACGGTTGCGGCGCCAATCAGCGCGGGGCCGATGTCGCCCGCTGTTGTCGGAGTAGACGAAGTGGTCGGTGTAGATGACGGCGACGCTGGCGACGGGCTGGTGCTGGACGAAGACGAAGGGGGTGGACGGGCGGCTGCGGCGGCTACAGGGGTAGCGGCGGCGGCGGCCGAAGAAGAGCGGCGGCGGCAGCCTGACGGCGACGGCGGCGGCTAGGTTAGGAGTGCGGCGGCGGTGCTCGAAGTAGGCGAAGAACCCTGACAGCGTGACGAAGACCGGCGCAGACGGTGGCGTTCCCGCGCCAAAGGAGGTGGTGCGGCGCATGCCACAGGAAGTCAACGCGCGGGGACGGCAGTGGACCACGGGCCGCGGCGCTACGACCCGAAGGGGCGACGCAGCGGCGGCGGGCAGGTCGGGGCGACAATGGAAGACCTCGGGACGGTCGCAGGGACCGCGGGCCGCGGTGCTACAGCCCGAAGGGGCGGCGGAGCGCGGGGTGATGCAACCGCGTGGGCGGCCTCGTGACGGCGGCGTGGACCGCGTGCCACGCTTCGCTACGGCTCGACGGGCGACGAGCGGCGACGCGAGGGTCGGTGCAGCCACGGGGACGGCCTGGAGCGGACGACCTCGGGGCGGCGGTAGACCGCGGGCCGCGGCACTACGGCCCGAAGGGGCGACGCAGCGGTGACACGGGTCGGTGCAGCCGGGAGAAGAACCACGGGGCGGCGGCGCCGCGGCCCGACGGGGCGACGTAGCGGCAGCCCATTGCTGGATCGGCGGAGGGGCGCGCTGAACTTGGAGACGATCTTCACGGGACCTGCGGAGGCGCTCGTAACTGACGGGCTAGGTCAGTCGCGCGGCGTAGATGAGGCGGATCGCGGCGGCGAGCGGGTGATCAAGCCGATCGCGCGCGAGGTCGGGGACGCCGCTCGGTGGAGGCGTGGTGGTGGTGGAGTCTGAGATGAAGCCGGCGACGGCGGACGGCAGGGCGGCTATGATTGGCCGCCGCATGGCGCGAGGCCGCCGGGTCGGGGTGACGCAGGAGTCCCGGTCGGAGCAGGATGGTGACGGCCGGCGCGCGAACGACGGCCTTGAGGGCTGCTTGTCACGCGAGGCCGCCAGGTCGGTGAAGTAGTCGGCCGGTCGCGCCGATGTTGGAGTAGAGGCGCGAGGTGTCGACGGCGGCGGTGGGCGACGCAAACCGATCCAGTGAATCGGAAAACCAAAAAGTAGACGCCGATTAAAGCGACCGACGAGAGAGAGAAAAACCCGGATCAAAGGATCGGGACAAAGACTCTCTAGGGCAGCCGGTCAACACGGTCGGCGGACGAACCCTAGGTACGGGCGCGCGGCCCCCGGCGGCGGTCATGGAGGCCGACCGCCCTGGGGGCGGCGCGCAGGTGCGGAAGCGGCGGCGGCTAGGGTTTAGGATCGATTTGCGATAGATACCATGTTAAAAGGGAGAAAGGGATTGGTGAAATAGTTTATTGTATTGCTTGAACCTCGTGGGCATATATATATAGGAGTACAAAGACTAACTTAGAATACAAGACAAGGCAGGAACAAATCCTAATCTATCCTATACTTCCTAATAATCCTTATACTCAACCCACCGTAAAAGAAACCAAGAACGAAGAGCTCCATCGGGAAAAAAACAATAAACTTACGCATACACACACATAAAGAACTTCACAGAAAAAACCGAGAAACAAGATCAATAGCGGCCCATCTACAAGATCTACACAGAAAGTTTGCCACAAATCAAAGCCCAACCAAGAAACACCGTAAAAAATCATATAAAAAACATCTTTTCCTTGAAAAAGAAACCAAGAACAAAGAGGTCCACTGGAAAAGAAAACCCAAAAGAATAAACAAGAACGTATATCAAGAAACCCACGGAACGTAGGCGCATATATATCTCCAAAAAGAACTTCCACAGAAAAAAAACCAAGAAACAGATCAATGGCGGCTCAATCTAGAAGATCTGTATATGTGCGAAGTACCAGCACAGGACAGCCACCACAGAAATATACCAAGACCGGGAGGAAAACATGCCCAAATCAAGAAAATCCGGGCTTGAAGAGCAAACCAAGAAACTTAGGGAACGGGAAAATCAAGAAACGTACGGAACAACGCACGCTAGAAGAAAATCAAGAAACAAGAAAGGGCGGTGCGGCGAGCGATGGAGCTACACCGGCGCACGCCAGCGGCTCCTTTTCGTGTCATGCATAGTGACCGGGGGTGATGGCCGCCGCCGCCGCGTGACACACAACAAGGTAGCTAGGTGCCTAGGTAGGGTTTTATACTCCCGATCTACACATATCCGTGCCATAAAACCAGGTTCAGATCTTCCCTTAAATCACTCGCAAAAAAAAAAAGATCTTTCCTTGAATCAGAATGCAGCAGTCCACCCCCCAAAAACACAGCCCCAAATAAACGTGAGAAAGGAAAAACGCAACCCAAGCGTAACTAGACGGGTCAGCCTGATTTCCCCAACCTTTCAAACAAGGGCAACGAAAGATTAGCGGGAAGCACAGGAGGGCGGCATACCTGCAGGTCGCTGTTGTTGTGGAAATCGTGCCATCTCGCATACATCAGCGGCGGGTCGTGCGGCGGGTTGGCCTAAGAAATTAGGGAAGGCAAAACCGAACGTGTGAGACTAGAAACCTAGAGAAAGAAGTTCGAAAAACGGAGAACGAGAGAAAGAACAGGAGAGTGCGAGATAGAGAGAAATCGGCCTGTCCCGGTGCTGCCACGAGCGCCATTGAAGCTTGCTCTCCTAACTTGCTTGCCCAAGCAATGGCTCCTGCTACAGGAGGGGGGCTTATATGGGGGCAGCTGGAGTGGGAGGCTTGGGAACTGGGAGCTCCTCTATAAATCACGTGAACCTAGTCCATGAGACCGGCCACAACTTTCTCAGCTGATCGGCAGAGGGTGTACGAGTCCACGAGGCTTTCTTCACCACCTAAAAGCTTTTCACCTTTTACCTTAAATGTGATGGGAAGTGCATGTTCTGCTGGGTCAGACATGGCACACACTTGCCGCGGGTTTTGCTACATTCACTCAAATTCTACGGCTCGCTGGATTCAAAGGAATTGCATACTAGGTTTTTTAAAATGATTTTGAAAAAAAAACCTTAGGGATTATTTTGCACGCAGTTTTGGAGTTATAAATTTCTATCCACTCTAACCTTTTGTATATTTTCTTATATTTTCATGTCGCATCAAACACTTTTTAATCTAAATTTTTATGGTTTCTAATTTTATGTAGGATTGAAAAGGACATGTCATTTCAATCTTATTTTTAAGTTTTTTCCATTATTTAAGTGTGTCGCTTTAAACTAGCTTATTAATGAAGACACACGCAGAGGATTTATCATCTTATTTAAGCAAATGATTCCCTTAAAGCAACTCCAACGCAGTAATCCAAATAGCGTCGGTTTTTGCCTGCCTTTTGTTTGTTTGGGTCGCCCGAGCGAATGGTTTGTCCGCTTTTTCGTTTGGGTCAGACGGTGCGTCCAACGGCAGCCGAGACATTTTTGACATGTTTGCCCCGACATTTCGTCAAACGCGTAGCAGGCAAGGGAGCTCGCAGCGGCTGGGCATAGGGAGGCGAGGCCGACGGTTGCAGTAGCACTGGCCCAGCGCGAGTGTGAGGCGAGACCGGCGGGCGAGCTCGAACCCCACGGCGGGAGCGGCACGGAGAGCATGGCACGGTTGGGCACGGCGAGGCCGCGGCGCCTGCGGCCTGGCCAGCGCGGCCACGAGCTTCATCGGCGGCAGGGGCGGCACAGAGAGCATGGCATGGCTGGGAGCGGCGAGGCGGGCGCCTGTGGCCTGGCCAGCACGGCACGAGGTTCATCGGCGGCGGTGTGTAGCAGTAGAGAGAAATAATAAATAAATAGGTGGGTGGGTGGATGGAAGGTGGGCCAGGCGGGGCTTGCATCGGACAAAGGCGAACGAAGAGGACACCGAAAATGTTAGGTTTGTATCGACCTCCGACCCAAATCTATCTCAAATTTAAGACGTAAATTGGTCTGAGTGAATACAAAACGGATAAAAAATAAAAATAGATATGTGCATTGAACAAAGGATTTTGACCACATAGACAAGAGCGGACACAAACAGATAAAATGGGCCCGCGCATTGGAATTGCTCTTAGAGTGCAAAGTTGGAGGGTGAATGCTCCACCACACATTTTGATCCATTCTAAGAGCATGTACACCCGACTCCCCAAACGTCCTATATATGACTGTACGTCGGTTCACTTACCGGTTAAAAACCTCGACTTAGACAGACGCCTACGGCATGTTTATGACCGGTCAAAAAACCTCGACCCAAACGGATTCCTCATACCGTCCCAAACACCGGGGCTAACCGTCAAGCCTCATATCCAGCCCAAATCTGGGGTGAACATGAGCGCGCCCGGACGGATGGCCCGGTCCCTAACCGTTCAAACAAATTCGACCCAAACGGACGCCTCATACCGGCCCCAAATGCCCGGGCTGATCAGCATCCTTCATATCCAGCCCAAATATGGGGTGGATATGGGCGCACCTGGGCGCGTCTGCCACATCAGACCAGACAGTCCGACTAGACATCAAATTGCACCAAATCCCCCTCTGACCTTGTCGATTCGTCCTTACCCCTCTCCTCTCTTCACCCTCGTCCATGTCGGCCCGCCCCTAGGTAGCGTTGGAGTATCTGAGAGAACCAAATCTGCAGGGTACAGAAAGGTTGCTGGATATTGGAGAGGCAAGAGGTTTCCTATGTATGCTCGGTTCAATTGATTGCGTGCATTGGCAATGAAAGAGCTGCCCCAAAGGTTTGCGTGGGATGTACCAAGGTCACGTCAAAGATGCCACCATCATACTGGAAGCAGTGACATCACATAACTTGTGGATTTGGCATGCTTTCTATGGAATGTCTCATTCTCACAACGACATCAATGTGCTCCAGTGATCTCCCGTGTTCGGGAGACTTGTAATGGGGAATCGCCGCTAAACCACCCCCTTTGCCTTTACCCGAAACAGTAAACACGTTTTTCATGCCCAATTGATACCGTAAACTCTTGACATATTCTTTATTTTGCCTTGTTTCGGGAAGACACTTCGACTCGTTGCAAGCACATCTTAACGGGTGTCTTCCAGAGCACATATTAAGATCATGATGATCCCGATCACAAACATATGGTTGTAACAATCAAGTCCTCATAACCATGCATGTCCTTATTATAAGTGTTTCAGAAGCAAAGGTGATAACGATCCAATCTAAAAACTGGAATTTAATTCTCTCGCAAAGGCTTTGTAGAAACCTTTGTCATAAGTGCACATCATCTCATGGGTTCTCAGAGTCACAACTTAGGGAAAGAGGTTGGGAACCTTTCTGCTATCTGTTACCGGATCACCAAAGGGACTCATCAATGGAGTTGCCTAAACCCGTGATTTTGACAAGCGTGGAGAACAAGTCCACATCCCGGAACAACAAGATGTAGATCAGCTTATCAATTTTCTACAGATGCATCAAAGTCTTCAAGACCATCAGTTGTGTTAGGGCTTTTCTCTCTCTAATTGATTTTTGGTGTTGATGATAATGCGCTTTGCGGAGTAACCGTGTGCATTGAGCATTTCTGAGATTCATATCTATGACACAGGATGGTTTGATTCCCCTCGGTGAGGAAAAGAGCGAAGACGGGTTCTCCGACATTTCTTTTTTGTTTGATTTGAGTCATAGGAAATCCGCACTATCAAGAGGAGGTTCGCATTGGAAGGCATGGGTGGATTCAAGTACACAACCTAAAATACACCCATGACACCTTCCCAACTTCAGAGCATTCTTCTGTTATGTTCTGGCTTTCCTCAGGGTAATTGGCGGTAGTACCACTGGCCACCACGATAGTACTGTTTGTGTGGCACTTCCACTGGTATGCCGCGGCTACTACCGGGAGGGTCTCTGTTACCCTTCTGGAATTCATGATTTCGCTAGAGTACCCCGCGCGCTACCGTGGATATCTCTGTTACCCCTCTGGGATTCATGGTAGTACCGCTTGCTCCTAGTGATAGTAACGCTTGTGTGGTACCTCCTCTAGAGTACCGCGCGCACTACTGTGGAAGTATCTATTACCCCTGGCTAATTCGTGGTAGTACCGCTTATTAGAGGTGGTAGTACCGCTCCGGCAATACTATCGCGCCAGCTCCGCGCTGGTCCACTGTGGGTGTCGGCAAGTACCTATGTGCTTAGCGTTGGTACCGCTTAAGGCAGGCCAGGAACATGACGGTTGGACTTGCACACCCACTAAATAAAGGGAGTCTTCTTCCCCATGAAAACTACCTTCTTCCCCCTCGTTTTGCTCCATTGTTTCTCAAGCTCATACTTGATCGATCTCCTTTGCTAGCTAACCAAACTTATTGATTTGCTAGGAACTGAGCGAGGAGACCTAGATCTACACTTCTACCAAAGGAGATTTGAATCCCACTTACATTCCTTGTGGATCTTGTTACTCTTGGGTGTTTGGGCACCCTAGACGGAAGATGTCACCTCGGAGCCACATTCCATTGTGGTGAAGCTTCGTGGTGGTGTTGGGAGCCTCCAATTAAGTTGTGGAAAGATCCCCAACCTTGTTTGTAGAGGTTCGGTTGCCACCTTCAAGGGCACCGCCAGTGGAATCACGACATCTTGCATTGTGTGGGGCGTGAGGAGAATAAGGTGGTCCTAGTGACATTTTGGGAGCATTGTGACTCCACACCTGCCCAATGGAGATGTACCTCCCACAAAGGAGGGAACTTTGGCAACACATCCTCGTCTCCATCGACTCCACTCGCGGTTACTTCGTGCCTTTAATTTGTGCAAGCTATTATTGTGTGTTTATCTTGTGCTTGCATTTGTTGTTGTTAAGCTTGTCATATAGGTTGTCCACCAAGTTGCATATCTAGACAACATAATTTCTTGTTGAGCCTTAATATTGCTAAATAAATTAAAAAAAAATAGTCGCCTATTCACCGCTCCCCCTCTAGTCGACCATACCGATCCTTTCAAGTTCCACGCGCAGGTACTCAGTGTTCTTGTGGGGCATATGTGGACCCACAATGGAAACCAAAAGGCAACGTTTGAATTGTGCACTTCAAATGATTTTTTTTGCCCAAGCTATGTATTTTTTGCTACCAACAAGTATTTATTTACGTGTGATATTCACATGTATGATAGAAGTGCATGGATTTGAGGGTTAGCATTTGATGAGTGTGGCTTCTCACCAGCCAATATGAGGAGCTTTTAGAGGCCGTCCATGGTCGCGCCCGGGCGCGCTCGCAGATGTTTAAGCGGCCGGATTTGCCAAGTACGGATATAGACGTGCATGGACCTAGCAAAAGTGAGCCCTGAAACATTCACAAACTCGTCCAATCGCGTCCGCCCAATCACCCCTCATTTTTCACACATTGCAACCACATTTCTCATTTCCAAGTCCCCATTTTCATACAATGCCATGCCGCATCCATAATCTACATATATAAAATAAAGTAGCAAACTAACATACTGACTACTCTTCATTTGAAATGTTGATGACCTCCTTGTTGGAATCGCTGGCCTCGTGGTCATTGGTGGCCGGGTGAGACGCCGAAGCCTCCTTTTCATCCTCCTTGTCCATGAAGAGTTGCTCACGCTTCATGTGCACCTCGTGGATGAAGCGGTGGTTCGACGCCACCTTTGCCTCCGACAGGATGGACTCAAGGATGGTCTATTGCTCAGCTGTCTCCTGCGGTTAGGTGAGCTTGCACTCCACCAACGCATCCTCCATGTTGAATATGTCCTGCTCCGGAGTCGGTGCCTCCTCCTCGTTCGATGACTCCTCCTCCTATTTCGCCTCTACCATCCTTTCCGATGCCTCCACCTCCTCCTACTCCAGCACCTCCTCGTCCGAAGTCTCCTATTTTGGAGGCATGCATCTCTGCCAGGATCGCCACCCAACACTCTGTTGGAAATATGCCCTAGAGGCAATAATAAAAGCATTATTATTATATTTCCTTGTTCATGATGATTGTCTTTTATTCATGCTACAACTTTATTATCCGGAAATCGTAATACACGTGTGAATACATAGACTACAATACGTCCCTAGTAAGCCTCTAGTTGACTAGCTCGTTGGTCAAAAGATAGTCATGGTTTCCTGACTATGGACATCAGATGTCATTGACAACGGGATCACGTCATTAGGAGAATGACGTGATGGACAAGACCCAATCCTAAGCATAGCACAAAGATCGTGTAGTTCGTTTTGCTAGAGCTTTTCCAATGTCAAGTATCTCTTCCTTAGACCGTGAGATCGTGTAACTCCCGGATACCGTAGGAGTGCTTTGGGTGTACCAAACGTCACAACGTAACTGGGTGACTATAAAGGTGCACTACAGGTATCTCCGAAAGTGTCTGTTGGGTTGACACGGATCGAGACAGGGATTTGTCACTCCGTATGACGGAGAGGTATCACTGGGCCCACTCGGTAGTGCATCATCATAATGAGCTCAATGTGATCAAGTGTCTGGTCATGGGATCATGCATTACGGTACGAGTAAAGTGACTTGCGATAACGAGACTGAGCGAGGTATTGGGATACCGACGATCGAGTCTCGGGCAAGTAACATACCGTCGACAAAGGGAATAGAATACGGGGTTGCTTGAACCCTAGGCGTCGTGGTTCATCCGATGACATCATCGAGGAGCATGTAGGAGCCAACATGGGTATCCAGATCCCGCTGTTGGTTATTGACCGAGGCGTCCCGTCATGTTCGCATGTCTCCCGAACCCGTAGGGTCTACACATAAGGTTCGGTGGCGCTAGGGTTAATAGGAAGACTTGTATGTGATTACGAATGTTGTTCGAGTCCGGATGAGATCCCGGACGTCACGAGGAGTTCGGAATGGTCCGGAGGTAAAGATTTATATATGGGAAGTCGTCAAGCGGACACCGGAAAAGTTTGGGTCATACCGGTATTATGGAGGGTCCACCGGAAAGGTTCGAGAGGACCACGGGAGGGGCCACCTTTTTGGGGGCCACTTGGGCTGCGTGGGAGGCAGCCAGCCCCTGGTGGGCTGGGCGCACCCTCCCTTGGCCCATGCGCCTAGGGTTGAGGGGGAACCCTAAGGGGCGCCCTTGCTTGGGGGCAAGCCCCTCCCTTGGCCGCCGCCCCCTCTAGATGCATCTAGAGGGGCCGCCCTCCTCCCTTCCCTATAAATAGAGGGGTGGAGGGAGGCTGCACACACCATTGAAGGCGCAGCCCCTCCCCTCCCCAACACCTCTCCTCCTCCGCGTAAGCTTGGCGAAGCCCTGCCGGAGAACAGTCACTCCATCTGCATCACGCCGTCGTGCTGCCATTGGAGTGGTCTTCCTCAACCTCTCCTTCCTCCTTGCTGGATCAAGACGAAGGAGACGCCGTCGTCCCGCACGTGTGTTGAACACGGAGGTGCTGTCCGTTCAGCACTTGGTCATCGGTGATCGGAATCACGTTGGGAACGTCTTCATCATCACCACTCCCTCGAACGCTTCCGTATTCGATCTACAAGTGGTATGTAGATGCAAACTCTCTCTCTTGACTCGTTGCTTAGTAGAACTCATAGATGGATCTTGGTGAAACCGTAGGAAAAATTTTAATTTTCTGCAACGTTCCCCAACAGTGGCATCATGAGCTAGGTCTATGCGTAGTTCTCTATTGCACGAGTAGAACACAATTTAGTTGTGGGCGTGGATCTTGTCAATTTACTTGCCGCTACTAGTCTTATCTTGCTTCCGCGGTATTGTGGGATGAAGCGGCCGGACCAACCTTACACGCGCTTCGTGAGACCGGTTCCACCGACCGACATGCACTAGTTGCATAAGGTGGCTGGCGGGTGTCTATCTCTCCTACTTTAGTTGGAGCGGATTCGATGAAAAGGGTCCTTATGAAGGGTAAATAGAAGTTGACAAGATCACGTTGTGGTTATTCGTAGGTAAGAAAACGTTCTTGCTAGAACCCAATTGCAGCCACGTAAAGATGCAACAACAATTAGAGGACGTCTAACTTGTTTTTGCAGCAATTGTCATGTGATGTGATATGGCCAAGTTGTGATGAATGATGAATGACATATTGTGATGTATGAGATCATGTTCTTGTAATAGGAATCACGACTTGCATGTCGATGAGTATGACAACCGACAGGAGCCATAGGAGTTGTCTTTATTTTGTATGACCTGCGTGTCATTGAAGAACACCATGTAACTTACTTTACTTTATTACTAAACGCGTTAGCCATAGAAGTAGAAGTAGTCGTTGGCGTGACAACTTCATGGAGGCACAATGATGGAGATCATGATGATGGAGATCATGGTGTCATGCCGGTGACAAGATGATCATGGAGCCTCGAAGATGGAGATCAATGGAGCTTTATGATATTGGCCATATCATGTCACTACTATATAATTGCATGTGATGTTTATTATGTTTATACATCTTGTTTACTTAGAACGACGGTAGTAAATAAGGTGATCCCTTACAACAATTTCAAGAAGTGTTCCCCCTAACTGTGCACCGTTGCTAAAGTTCGTCGCTTCTAAGCACCACGTGATGATCGGGTGTGATGGATTCTTACGTTCACATACAACGGGTGTAAGACAGATTTACACACGCGAAAACACTTAGGGTTTACTTGACGAGCCTAGCATGTACAGACATGGCCTCGGAACACGGAGACCGAAAGGTCGAACACGATTCGTATAGAAGATACGATCAACATGAGAATGTTCACCGATGATGACTAGTCCGTCTCACGTGATGATCGGACACGGCCTAGTCGATTTGGATCGTGTAACACTTAGATGACTAGAGGGATGTCTAATCTGAGTGGGAGTTCATTTAAATAATTTGATTAGATGAACTTAATTATCATGAACTTAGTCTAAAACTTTTGAATGATATGTTTTGTAGATCAAATGGCCAACGCTCATGTCAACTTGAACTTCAACGCGTTCCTAGAGAAAACCAAGCTGAAAGATGACGGCAGCAACTATACGGACTGGGTCCGAACTTGAGGATCATCCTCATAGCTGCCAGAAACAATATGTCCTAGAAGGACCGCTAGGTGACGCTCCGTCGAAGAACCAAGACATTATGAATGCTTGGCAGTCTCGTCTTGATGATTACTCCCTCGTTCGATGCGGCATGCTTTACAGCTTAAAACCGGGGCTCCAAAAGCGTTTTGAGCATCACGGAGCATATGAGATGTTCGAGGAGCTAAAACTTGTTTTCCAAGCTCACGCCGGGTCGAGAGATATGACATCTCCGACAAGTTCTATAGTTGTAAGATGGAGGAAAACAGTTACATCGGTGAGCACATCTCAAGATGTCCGGGTTGCACAACCGTATGACCCAAATGAATATTAACCTCCACGATGAGGCGGTCATTGACAGAATCCTCGATCGCTCCCACCAAGCTACAAGAGCTTTGTGATGAACTACAACATGCAGGGGATGGTAAAGACCGTTCTGAAGTGTTCTCTATGCTGAAGTCAGCCGAGGTTGAAATCAAGAAAGAACATCAAGTGTTGATGGTCAATAAGACCACTAAGTTCAAGAAGGGCAAGGGCAAGAAGAACTTCAAGAAGGACGGCAAGGAAGTTGCCGCACCCGCAAGCAAGTTGCGGGAAGAAGTCAAAGAATGGACCCAAACCCGAGACTGAGTGCTTTTATTGCAAGGGAGGGTCCTTTGAAGCGGAACTGCCCCAAATACTTAGCGGACAAGAAGGCCGGCAACACCAAAGGTATATTTGATATACATGTAATTGATGTGTACTTTACCATTACTCGTAGTAACTCCCGGGTATTTGATACGGTGCCGTTGCTCATATTTGTAACTCACAGCAGAGCTGCGGAATAAGCGGAGACGGCAAAGGACGAGGTGACGATCTTGCGTCGGGAATGGTTCAGAGTCGATGTGATCGCCGTCGGCACGCTACCTCTTCATTTACCTACGGGATTAGTTATGAACCTTAATAATTGTTATTTGGTGCCAAGTTTGAGCATGAATATTGTATCTGGATCTCGTTTAATGCGAGATGGCTACTCATTTAAATCCGAGAATAATGGTTGTTCTATTTATATGAGAGATATGTTTTATGGTCATGCTCCGATGGTCAATGGTTTATTCTTAATGAATCTCGGCGTAGTATTACACATGTTTATAGCGTGAATACCAAAAGATGTAAAGTTGATAACGATAGTCCCACATACTTGTGGCACTCGCCGCCTTGGTCACATTGGTGTCAAGCGCATGAAGAAGCTCCATGCTGATGGACTTTTGGAGTCTTTAGATTATGAATCATTTGACACATGCGAACCATGCCTCATGGGCAAGATGACCAAGACTCCGTTCTCCGGAACAATGGGCGAGCAACCAACTTGTTGGAAATCATACATACCGATGTGTGCGGTCCAATGAGCGTTGAGGCTCATGGAGAATATCGTTATGTTCTCACTCTCACAGATGACTTGAGTAGATATGGGTATGTCTACTTGATGAAACACAAGTCCGAGACCTTTGAAAAGTTCAAGGAATTTCAGAATGAAGTAGAGAATCAACGTGACCGAAAGATAAAATTCTTACGATCAGATCGTGGAGGAGAATATTTAAGTCACGAATTTGGTACACACTTAAGAAAATGTGGAATCGTTTCACAACTAACGCCGCTGGAACACCTCAACAGAACGGTGTGTCCGAACGTCGAATCGCACTCTATTGGATATGGTGCGGTCTATGATGTCTCTTACCGATTTACCGTTATCATTTTGGGGATACGCTCTAGAGACAGCTACATTCACTTTAAATAGGGCACTGTCCAAGTCCGTTGAGACGACACCGTATGAATTATGGTTTGGGAAGAAACCTAAGCTGTCGTTTCTAAAAGTTTGGGGATGCGATGCTTATGTCAAGAAACTTCAACCTGAAAAGCTCGAACCCAAGTCGGAAAAATGCGTCTTCATAGGATACCCTAAAGAAACCATTGGGTATACCTTTTACTTAAGATCCGAGGGCAAGATCTTTGTTGCCAAGAACGGAACCTTTCTGGAAAAAGAGTTTCTCTCGAAAGAAGTAAGTGGGAGGAAAGTAGAACTCGATGAAGTACTACCTCTTGAACAGGATAGTAGTGCAGCTCAGGAAAATGTTCCTGTGATGCCTACACCAACTGAAGAGGAAATTCATGATGATGATCAAGGTACTTAGGATCAAGTTGCTACTGAACCTCGTAGGTCCACAAGGACACGTTCCGCACCAGAGTGGTACGGCAACCCTGTCCTAGAAATCATGTTGTTAGACAATGGTGAACCTTCGAACTATGAAGAAGCGATGGCGGGCCCAGATTCCAACAAATGGCTAGAAGCCATGAAGTCCGAGATAGAATCCATGTATGAAAACAAAGTGTGGACTTTGACTGACTTGCCCGATGATCGGCGAGCGATAGAAAACAAATGGATCTTTAAGAAGAAGGCGGACGCGGATGGTAATGTCACCATCTATAAAGCTCGACTTGTCGCTAAGGGTTATCGGCAAGTTCAAGGGATTGACTACGATGAGACTTTTTCTCCGTGGCGAAGCTTAAGTCCGTCCGAATCATGTTAGCAATTGCCGCATACTATGATTATGAGATATGGCAGATGGACGTCAAAACAGCGTTCCTTAACGGTTATCTTAAGGAAGAGCTGTATATGATGCAGCCGGAAGGTTTTGTCGATCCTAAGAATCTTGACAAAGTATGCAAGCTCCAGCGATCCATTTATGGGCTGGTGCAAGCATCTCGAGTTGGAACATTCGCTTTGATGAGATGATCAAAGCGTTTGGGTTTATGCGACTTATGGAGAAGCCTGCGTTTACAAGAAAGTGAGTGGGAGCTCAGTAGCATTTCTCATACTATATGTAGATGACATACTTTTGATGGGAAATGATATCAATTCTTGGACAGCATTAAGGCCTACTTGAATAAGTGTTTTTCAATGAAGGACCTTGGAGAAGCTGCTTATATATTAGGCATCAAGATCTATAGAGATAGATCGAGGCGCCTCATAGGTCTTTCACAAAGCACATACCTTGATAAGATTTTGAAGAAGTTCAAAATGGATCAGTCCAAGAAGGGTTCTTGCCTGTTGCAAGGTGTGAGATTGAGCTCAGCTCAATGTCCGACCACGGCAAAAGATAAAGAAGAGATGAGTGTCATCCCTATGCCTCAGCCATAGGATCTATTATGTATGCCATGCTGTGTACCGACCTGATGTAAACCTTGCCGTAAGTTTGGTAGGAAGGTACCAAAGTAATCCCGCAAGGAACACCGGACAGCGGTCAAGAATATCCTGAAGTACTGAAAAGGACAAAGGACATGTTTCTCGTTTATGGAGGTGACGAAGAGCTCGTCAGAACGGGTTACGTCGGCGCTTAGCTTCGACACAGATCTGATGACTCAAAGTCACAAACCGGATCGTGTATATGTTGAATGGTGGAGCGATGGCTGGTGCAGCTGCAAGCGAGAGCGTCGTGGCGGGATCTACATGTGAAGCGGAGTACATGGCAGCCTCGGAGGCAGCGCATGAAGCAATTTGGGTGAAGGAGTTCATCACCGACCTAGGAGTCATACCCAATGCGTCGGGGCCGATCAAACTCTTATGTGACAACACTGGAGCTATTGCCCTTGCCAAGGAGCCCAGATTTCACAAGAAGACCAGGCACATCAAGCGTCGCTTCAACTCCATCCGTGAAAATGTTCAAGATGGAGACATAGAAATTTGTAAAGTGCACACAGATCTGAATGTCGCAGATCCGTTGACTAAACCTCTCTCGCGGGCAAAACATGATCAACACCAGAACTCTATGGGTGTTCGATTCATCACAATGTAACTAGATTATTGACTCTAGTGCAAGTGGGAGACTGTTGGAAATATGCCCTAGAGGCAATAATAAAAGCATTATTATCATATTTCCTTGTTCATGATGATTGTCTTTTATTCATGCTACAACTTTATTATCCGGAAATCGTAATACACGTGTGAATACATAGACTACAATACGTCCCTAGTAAGCCTCTAGTTGACTAGCTCGTTGGTCAAAAGATAGTCATGGTTTCCTGACTATGGACATCAGATGTCATTGACAACGGGATCACGTCATTAGGAGAATGACATGATGGACAAGACCCAATCCTAAGCATAGCACAAAGATCGTGTAGTTCGTTTTGCTAGAGCTTTTCCAATGTCAAGTATCTCTTCCTTAGACCGTGAGATCGTGTAACTCCGGATACCGTAGGAGTGCTTTGGGTGTACCAAACGTCACAACGTAATCGGGTGACTATAAAGGTGCACTACGGTATCTCCGAAAGTGTCATTGGGTTGACACGGATCGAGACAGGATTTGTCACTCCGTGTGACGGAGAGGTATCACCGGCCCACTCGGTAGTGCATCATCATAATGAGCTCAATGTGATCAAGTGTCGGTCACGGGATCATGCATTACGATGCAGAGTAAAGTGACTTGCGGTAACGAGACTGAGCGAGGTATTGGGATACCGACGATCGAGTCTCGGGCAAGTAACATACCGTCTGACAAAGGGAATAGAATACGGGGTTGCTTGAACCCTAGACATCATGGTTCATCCGATGACATCATCGAGGAGCATGTGGGAGCCAACATGGGTATCCAGATCCCGCTGTTGGTTATTAACCTGAGAGCGTCCCGGTCATGTTCATGTCTCCCGAACCCGTAGGGTCTACACACTAAAGGTTCGGTGGCGCTAGGGTTAATAGGAAGACTTGTATGTGATTACGAATGTTGTTCGAGTCCGGATGAGATCCCAGACGTCACGAGGAGTTCGGAATGGTCCGGAGGTAAAGATTTATATATGGGAAGTCGTCAAGCGGACACCGGAAAAGTTTGGTCATACTGGTATTATGGAGGGTCCACGGAAGGTTCGGAGGACCACGGGAGGGGCCACCCTTTGGGGGCCACTTGGGCTGCGTGGGAGGCAGCCAGCCCACAGTGGGCTGGGCGCACCCCTCCCTTGGCCCATGCGCCTAGGGTTGAGGGGGAACCCTAAGGGGCGCCCCTTGCTTGGGGGCAAGCCCCTCCCTTAACGCCGCCCCCTCTAGATGCATCTAGAGGGGCCGCCCTCCTCCCTTCCCTATAAATAGAGGGGTGGAGGGAGGCTGCACACACCATTGAAGGCGCAGCCCTCCCTCCCAACACCTCTCCTCCTCCGCGTAAGCTTGGCGAAGCCTGCCGGAGAACAGTCCTCCATCGCATCACGCCGTCGTGCTGCCATTGGAGTGGTCTTCCTCAACCTCTCCTTCCTCCTTGCTGGATCAAGGCGAAGGAGACGCCGTCGTCCCTTGCGTGTGTTGAGCGCGGAGGTGCTGTCCGTTCAGCACTTGGTCATCGGTGATCGGAATCACGTTGGGAACGTCTTCATCATCACCACTCCCTCGAACGCTTCCGTATTCGATCTACAAGTGGTATGTAGATGCAAACTCTCTCTCTCTTGACTCGTTGCTTAGTAGAACTCATAGATGGATCTTGGTGAAACCGTAGGAAAAATTTTAATTTTCTGCAACGTTCCCCAACACACTCCAGGGTAAGTAGCTTGTAGTATGTCACATTGGTGCGGACCATGGCATCAGCCAGACGACAACACCGACGGTGAGCTTAGATTGGAAGCAAGAGAGGGAGAGGAGGGGGCAATGGCGACGCGGACGAGAGGAGTGGAAATGATGACATGGCTAGGGTTGCCTAGTTGTTCGGCTTAAATAGCCAAATTGGGTGGCACGCTGGAATTGCAACATGAATGCGTCCTCATCGTAATCGAAGGAGGCACTCGTCGGACCGACATGTTTTGGCACGACCCCTGCTCATCAGTTCAACATGGCCGATGTGTCCGGGACATATAGGCTGCGTATGAGGGTGCCAGACAGTCGGATGTATAGGCCGGTTCGAGGGGTTCTGTTGGTCGCAAAAAAGTGACCATGCCGTCTGCCTGGACGTATAAGGGGGGTTTGAGGGCTCAGGTTGTAGATGCTCCAAGTCGCCGATATATCAGGTTGTGTTTTTTTTCTTGAAAAGGAATATAACCTCCTAGCCTCTGTAGTGTTTTACGATGGTCATATATTATTAATTATTAAATAATGGCGATCAAAGCCAAGTATTTTCCGGACAAAATCGGCTAAAATAAACAAAACCGAGCCCATCCAAATCGGATCTACTCCCTCTGTCTCATAATATAAGAGCGCTTTGAGTGTTTTTACACTACATTAGTGTAAAAAACACTCTTATATTATGGGACAGAGGAAGTACCTCCCCGCATTATCTCCACACATCTACCATGAACCCCACGGCCATGGATCATAATCCACCGATTGACATGTAACCGAACAACGAAATATACCCTTATTGTGGTGTTTTTTTTCGACAATATCCATTTCACGGTACCGCATGCATCACAAATTTGAGTACGTCTCAAACATATCTATATAATCTTTTTATTTGTTTCATGCTATGCTTATATCATGTTGGCATCATTTTAACATCAATATGTATATTATTTTCTAGACTAACTAATATAGTGTTTAGTGCCGGTTGCTAGTTTCTGCATGTTTTTAAATTTTCAGAAAAGAATAATTTTATTAGGCTCAAGAAATCCAAAATAATAAGCGAAAGTTTTTTATCCCGAAGCTTCCTATGGCAACCGCCATAGGTCGGGGGCACCCACAGGCCCCACACGCCCTCTCCATGTGGGGGCAAGTGGTGGGGCCGCATGGGCCCCTGGTGCTCTGATTTACCGACTCTTGATTCATGTGCCTCTATTTATACATGGAACTCTCGAGGATTTTTCAACCCTAATTTTTCCGCCCTCGTACACCTCTGTTTCGTGACAATTCAATCTGGAGGCCTTGACGTCTTTTTCAGAGTTCTATCGGGACGGGAATTTTTTGGGATGACCATCTCCATCAACTTGAAGGCCATCGCGATCACCCGGAGTAGTTTTCTTTGGACTACGGGTTCATCGACTTGAAGATCGGGTCGGATAATTCTCTTCCCATATCTTTTACAATTTATTTTTTGGAAATCGGTTTTGTGTACACCATTGTAGATGCCCTTATGTGTGATTTTTTTCTCCAAAAGCAGTTATGTGATATTATCACCGTAAATATAGTGGGTTTGTGTAGTTTTTTTACTTCTTGCTCTTTTCCCCGAAGAATTTTTCTCCTTTGGTATCGCAGGTGATGTGCGTGTAGCCTGTGGATCGTAACCGCTGCATATCGACTCCTCGGATTCTCCTGATCCATTTTTCATCCCGTGAAGAGAGAGAAAGAGTGAGGTACTCTGTCGCCCCGGATGGAGTAGCAATCTTGACCGGTCTCTCCAACGCGATTCTCTTCTTCTCTGCTTTTGAGGGAGAGATGGTGAGCCGCGGCAGCGGATGCATGGCTGCTCGCCCTGCGCGAAGCGGAGAGGTTTCTTTCCGTTCTCTCTGTCTCTCTTCGTCTGCTCCCACTTTCCCCTTTGTACGCGGGCTCCACCATTGTAGCATGGATTCGGGAAGGCTCGGACAGGTACGGCGATGGGATCTCCGTCCTGTCTCATCTGCAGATATGGGTTGGAGTGTGTGTGTGTGTGTGTGTGTGGGGGGGGTCAATGGTCATGGGCGTACATGATATCGGTGCCACACCCTACAACCACAAGCAAGCTTCACTTCAAATTTTCAAACTTCCCGCCGGAAGATTAACTACGTGCATAAGTCAGAAATTTTGACCCGGTCTTTAGATTACTAATGTGTATGTGGGTATGTGGCTAAGTGGTTAGTAGATAGGCGCGCGCAGAGAGTAGTAAACTGGTGTACTACTAGTAGTATACTCAAGAAGAAGGCAGCCAAGCCAAGCCAAGCCAAGGGCTTGTTTAGCGGAAAGGCGATCCAGCTACAAGCCAAAGAATCGACTACGGCGGGGATCCCAACGACTCGAGTCCACCACCACCACCCTGCCGCCCTGCCATTGCTTGCACGACATGGTTTGCACAGTACGCCCGTTGTCCAACGGGCATGCACCCTCTCCTCCCTCCCCTCTGATTTGTTCCTACCTTTTCTCTAGCTTTTATCTGGTCCATGCCTCCATGGTGATCGGTGAACAGTAGCAGCAGACGAGACGGCACAGCACAGGGGTCACAAGCGTGCGTCGTGGCTGCCGTTAGGCTCGAGGAGGGAAGACGGAGGTCAGAACATAGGAAATGGAGCGCTCCTTCCCGCCTCTCTCGTCGTGTACGCGAGGTAGGCCGTATCACGCTGCAAAAGATTCTCCGAATTTCTAAGCTTTTACATATCCTTGGGTATATGCAACAGTTGCACACAAGAAAGTACTAGGTCCAATTCCTCTGTAGTTTCTTGGCTGTGCGTAGGCAAAGCCTTGGCCAGCTGCTGTAGCTCTTCCTTTGAGCGCTGTTTGTTTTTTGAGGGATCCTTTGGGCGCTGTTGTTTGCCCCCTGTGTGTTTTTCCTTTACACAGTTCTTTCTTCCATCGGCCCTTTCTTCTGAAATGGAATCACAGCAGTTCTCCTGCGTTCAAGAGAAGAAGAAAGTAGGTCCATGAGTTCATTTCAGGTGTGTTTTTTTTCATCTTCATTCATTTTTTCTTGGTTTTTCTAATTGAGTAATTGCTGATACTTTTTAAATCTGTCAAGCTCGTGAATCCTAACAATGGTGTCAAAAATCGAAATATGTAAGCTTAAAAAAGGGAAATATGTAAATGATGGTACGGTGGTAAAATAGAGACGAGCGTGGGTTCAAGTTTCACAGAGGAAGAGAGCATAGTTTCTGATTGTATTTTTTTCCTAATAATAATAATTATGATCATGAAATGTAAATTTTGTGTCGCTCAGCACGGATGGATTAACTTCATAATTCACCAATCTTGCTACGAAGCAAATAGTTGGACCCCCTTAATTTTGTTGCTGTGGTCAAGCATATTTGTTCTACTCAAGTGGGGGGAATGGACAAGCAAAAGCACCCACAAAATGAAGTCGCTTGCACTATTAACATACATTTTCCATACAGTAGTTGCACCAAGTGTCCATTTACATGAGAAATTTGTGGAAACCTGATTTAGTGCACACCAGAATTGCGGAAAACTGATTGGACCTGTAATAATCGCTTCACGCAGGAAGCAAAGAGAATCCCTTAATTCTGATTCTGATTACAGTTGTGCTTAGAGCATCTATAGTTAAACCCATACTCTCTCCCTAGAAGCCAGAACATCCGTCCGGTCACTGCCGGATCAAAAAAGACTGACCCAACCGAAACCTTGAGTTCTCAATTTGAGGGCAATATGAAGATGCTCGGTCATGCCCGGACAGTGGACACTCCTGCCACCTTAGCCAAAATCATATGGACCCAAATAGGGCCCTAGACCCAAGTCATCCACATCTTTATTTCCTCTCCCCCCCTCGTGCCGATGGCTCGCCCCTCCTCCGGTTCACGCGGCCGTGGTGTCGTCATGCTCCTCCGGCTTGTAGCTGGATCGCCTTTCGGCTACGGTGGCTACGCCCACGGTGCTCGTCCTCGGTCTACGACGTCGCGTCCGCGTCGTGCTCCTCACGGGCATTCGTGCATGCCGACCCAGCCGTCTGGGCGAGCTGGCTGGCCGCTGCAGCCTCGCGGGCGTGCGCGCGTGCCGCCGCAGCCACACGGGTGAGCTGGCTGGCCGCTGCCGCCGCCTCGCGGGCATGCGTGCGAGCTGGCGGTTTGTCGCAGCCTCGCGGGCGTGCGTGCGTGCAGTCGCAGCGGCTCGCCCGTCGCAGCCTCGCGGCCTCGCGGGCATGCGTGCGTGCAGCTGCAGCTGCGCCGGTGTGCTGGCTGGCCGCCGCATCCGATGGCTTGCATGCTCTGCTCGTTCTCGCCATGCTCTGGTGATGCCGCCCGTAGAAAATGAGGTGTCAAAGTAGGAGTACCGGCTGGGTGTAGGAAAAATGAGGGGTCAAACTGGCCACGTCCGAACACTGATCGGGCGCGTTCGTGGACGTTTGAGAGACGAAATTTGCACGGGATAGCAAACTCGACTAGAACCCCTTAATTCGTCTAAGCCAATGCTCATTTCTCATATAGGATAGTATGGTGGCGCCGCACTAAGAGCACAAAGTTCCTTTGTAGCTCAGGCTACATGGAACCTCTTATCCTTAACCCTTCAGCCTTGCTTTAAGATCCGTACTCTGCAAATAAATAACAACAAGAAGATTCTCTTTTTTGTTTCTCAAAAATGAAACAACATATGAACTTTAAACTTTGCAGATCGAACAAACATTAGAACATCAATGTGTGAAAAAACTTTCAGATTTTTTGGTCTGATATAAATATACAAAATGTGATTTTTTTGAATAAAAATATTATTTCAAGTATTTAAAATGCATGAAAAAATCTGAAAGTTTTTTCTTAGATTGTAGTTAGAATGTATTGTAGTTTTGCAAAATTCGAAGTTCATATGTTGTGTCGTTTGAGAGAAATAAAAAAGACAAATGTGTTTGCACGGATCTTGATGCATAAATGAATGACAAAGATAAGGTGTACCGTGTAGTCTGAGCTACAGAAAACCACACTAAAGAGCATCTACAGCTGCGATGAGCAAATCCAGCCCCTCAAACGTCCGAGGACGCGCCCGGGTGCGTCCGTGGGCACTGACCGGGCACATCTCATATTTGTCACGTATATCATATTCAGCGGCTTATATCCATAGTACACATGCAACATTGATCTACTCTACGTGATCAAACGATGGACAATAAAAATCGGCTGCAAACCGATATTAACAAACTTGGCCAAATCCAAAAGATCATCTTAGTTCGTCATCAGACAAGTTCTTAAACTTCTAAAACTAAAAACGATATAAGCATTGAGGGGGCGGTGGGGGGAGGGGGGCGGATTCACCACTTCCTGGCCGGGCCTTTGCCCTTCCGGTCGCCGGCGCAGCTATAGGTGTCTGCGGCTGGTGGAGGGTCTTGGTCGTCCAAGGAGGAGGTGCATCTGTCGCCGTTATCGGAGTCGTAGTCGGAGAGGATGATGAGCCCCTTCATCTGACTGACCACCCTGTCTTGCTCCCACTTCAACTTGGCGACTCAAGCCGCCTCCCCAGCTGCCTCTTTTGCCTCGCGCTCCACAACTCAATAGCAAGCCGGAATACCTTGGCGTTCTTCCGTCGGAGGCGGCGAGCGTCAGTCTCCGCCGTAGTGAGGGACCGGCGATAGACCTATGCGAGGATCCGCACGTCCTCGTCGGGGTCTGCCACCATCCCGCGGCGGTGGCGCGTGGACTGCTCCACTGCGTCCCTCTCCCACGCATGCTGCCTCTCGCGGCGCGCGCCTCCGATTCTAGAGTGTGTGTGTGGGCCGGTGGCGTGAGCACTAGCACCCACCGCTGCCCGCGCGGAGGAGGGGCTGGCGTGGGGACGGTACGGATTGCGCTGTCCCGGCGTCGCTGCACATAGGCCGGGAAGGTCCAGCTCCGGCTTCCGTGCTGTGCCGCCGCGGGAGCTGCGACGATGCTCCAGATCCGAAGATGCTGCCAGTCTCCACCTTGGACTGCTCCAGCGCAATGCGGAGGGCCATCTCGTCCTCGTAGTCGAGCCCAGAGCCGGAGTCGCTGTTGGAGCTGGACATCATAGTGGATTGGATTGGAATCGGAGAGTGATACGTCCATTTTGCATCATGCTTTTACATTGATATTTATTGCATTATGGGCTGTTATTACACATTATAGCACCATACTTATGCCTTTTCTCTCTTATTTTACAAGGTTTTATACAAAGAGGGAATGCCGGCAACTGGAATTCTGGACCAGAAAGGAGCAAATCCGAGAGACCTATTCTGCACAACTCCAAAAGTCCTGAAAATTTACGGATAATTATTTGGAATATATAAAAAATATTGGGCGAAGAAAGTACCAGAGGGGACCCACCAGGTAGACACAAGGTTGGGGGGCGTTACAAAATGAACAAAGACTAGTTGAGGGTGAGGTAACGATGTTGTCGGAAGTGATTCCAAGGTTGATAAGATCACCATCACATACTCCCTCTACCTTCGAGATTAGTGTTGAACCTAAATAAATGGTGTTTGCGTTGAGCATGAATATGATTGGATCATGTTTGTTGCAATACGGTTATTCATTTAAGTCAGAGAATAATTGTTGTTCTGTTTACATGAATAAAACCTTCAATGGTCATACACCCAATGTGAATGGTTTGTTGAATCTCGATCGTGGTTATACACATATTCATAATATTGATGCCAAAAGATGCAAAGTTGATAATGATAGTGCAACATATTTGTGGCACTGCCGTTTAGGTCATATTGGTGTAAAGCACATGAAGAAACTCCATGTGGATTGACTTTTGGAATCACTTGATTATGAATCATTTGATGCTTGTGAACCATGCCTCATGGGCAAGATGACTAAGACTCCGTTCTCCAGAACAATGGAGTGAACCACTCACTTATTGGAGATAATACATACCGATGTATACGGTCCAATGAGTGTTGAGGCTCGCGGCGGGTATCGTTACTTTCTGACCTTCACAGATAATTTGAGCAGATATGGGTATATCTACTTGATGAAACACAAGTCTGAAATATTTGAAAAGTTCAATGAATTTCAGAGTGAAATGGAGAATCATCGTAACAAAAAAAATAAAGTTTCTATGATCTGATCGCAGAGGCGAATATTTGAAGTTACGAGTTTGACCTTCATTTAGAACGATGTGGAATAGTTTCACAACTCATGCCACATGGAACACCACAGCGTAATGATGTGTCCGAACGTTGTAATTGTACTTTATTAGATATGGTGCGATCTATGATGTCTCTTACCGATTTACCACTATCGTCTTAGGGTTATGCATTAGAGACCGTTGCATTCACGTTAAATAGGGCACCATCTAAATCCGTTGAAATGACCCCGTATGAACAGTGGTTTGGCAAGAAACATAAGATGTCGTTTATGTGAAAAAGCTTCAGCCTGATAAGCTCGAACCCAAATCGGAGAAGTGCGTCTTCATAGGATACCCAAAAGAAACTGTTGGGTACACCTTCTATCACAGATCCGAAGGCAAGATCTTTGTTGCTAGGAATGGATCCTTTCTAGAGAAGGAGTTTCCCTCGAAAGAAGTGAGTGGGAGGAAGGTAGAACTTGATGAGGTTATTGTACCTTCTCTCGAATTGGAAAGTAGCTCATCACAGAAATCAGTTCTAGTGATGCCTACACCAACTAGAGAGGAAGCTAATGATGATGATCATGAAACTTCACATCAAGTTACTACTGAACCTCGTAGGTCAACCAGAGCACGTTCCGCACTTGAGTGATACGGTAATCCCGTTCTGGAAGTCATGTTACTAGACCATGATGAACCTACGAACTATGAGGAAGCGATGATGAGCCCAGATTCTGATAAATGGCTTGAGGCCATGAAATCTGAGATAGGATCCATGTATGAGAACAAAGTATGGACTTTGGTGGACTTGCCCGATGATTGTCAAGCCATTGAGAATAAATGGATCTTCAAGAGGAAGATGTACATTGATGGTAGTGTTACTATCTACAAAGCTCGACTTGTCACAAAATGTTTTCAATAAGTTAAAGGTTTTGACTACGATGAGATTATCTCACTCGTAGCGATGCTTAAGTCTGTCCGAATCATGTTAGCAATTGCCGCATTTTATGAAATCTGGCAAATGGATATCAAAACCGAATTCCTTTATGGATTTATTAAAAAAGAGTTGTATATGATGCAACCAGAAGGTTTTTTGTCGATCCTAAAGGTGCTAACAAAATGTGCAAGCTCCAGCGATCCATCTATGAACTGGTGCGAGCATCTCGGAGTTGGAATATACGCTTTGATGAGTTGATCAAAGCATATAGTTTTATACAGACTTGCGGTGAAGCCTATATTTACAGGAAAGTGAGTGGGAGCACTACAACCTTTCTGATAAGTATATGTGAATGACATATTGTTGATCGGAAATGATGTAGAATTTTCTGGAAAGCATAAAGGAGTGTTTGAAAGGAGTTTTTCAAAGAAAGACCTCGGTGAAGTGATAACCCACAAGTATAGGGGATCGTTTGTAGACTTTTTCGATAAATAAGAGTGTCGAACCCAGCGAGGAGCTAAAGGTAGAACAAATATTCCCTCAAGTTCTATCGACCACAGATACAACTCTACGCACACTTGACGTCTGCTTTACTGAAAACAAGTATGAAACTAGTTTGTAGGAGTGATGCTAGAACTACTTTGCATGAATAAAACTAGAAGTACTTTGCAAGATAATAAAAGTTAGGTGTTTAGAAAATGGGTTTGTGTCAACAAGAAAGTTATGTGTCCCTAGGCAATCGATAACAAGTACCGGTAACCATTCTTGTAATTTTATATGAGGGAGAGGCATGAGCTAACATACTTTCTCTACTTGGATCATATGCACTTATGATTGGACCCCTAGCAAGCATCCGCAACTACTAAAGATCATTAAGGTCGTGAAACCCAACCATAACATTAAGTATCAAGTCCTCTTTACTCCCATATGTCATACTCCACTTACTCGGGTTTAAGCTTCTGTCAATCTCGCAACCCACCATAAGCAAACCATGAACATATTGCAACACCCTACAGCGGGGGCCCCTCACGTTTGTGCGAGAACGGAGGGCACCATAGGACAGCACTATAAATAAAATATACAATCATACCAACCAAGATCACAATTAACCCACGTGACAAAATGGATCTACTCAAACATCATAGGATAACCATAGATCATTGGGAAATAATATATGGAGTTGACCACCATGTGTAAGCAGAGATTACAGCGGGGAGAATAGGTTTTACACCGCTGCATAGAGGGGGAGAAAGTTGGTGTTGACGGTAGCAAGATTGTTGATGTAGATCGCCGTCCCGATCGTTGCCCCGACGGCATTCCGGCGCCACCGGAAGCGAGGGGGAGAGAGCCCCCTCCTTGTTCTCCTTCCTTGGACTCCCCCCTAGATGGGAGGAGAGTTCCCCCTCTGGTCCTTGGTCTCCATGGCGGCGGAGGGGCGGGAGCCCCTCCGAGGTTGGATCTCCCTCTCTGTTCTCTTCTGTTTCGCGTTCCCCAGATCTGGTCGAAAAATGTTTTTTATATTCCGGGAGATACGTAACTCCGATTGCGCTGAGATTTTAACACGACTTTTTTCCGGATATAAGCTTCCTTGCGCCCGAAGTAGAGCTCCAACCGACGTTCCAGGAGGGCACAACCCACCACCACGCACCAGGCACCTCCGGAGCGCCCTGGTGTCTTGTGGGCTGTGTGGGCCTCCGTTTGCGGTGATTCCAACTCCCAAAAATCACGTATATTCCAAAATAATTCTCCGTGAAATTTTATTGCATTTGGAATTCGTTTGATATGGATAATCTGTGATACGAAAAACATGCAGAAAACAGGAACTGGCACTGGGCACTGGATCAATAGGTTAGTCCAATAAATCATATAAAAAATTGCCAAAACGTGTGAAAGTTGTATAATATTGGCATGAAACTGTAAAAAATTATAGATACGACGGAGATGTATGATACGTCCATTTTGCATCATGCGTTTATATCCATATTTATTGCATTATGGGCTGTTATTACACATTATGTCACAGTACATATGCCTTTTCTCTGTTATTTTACAAGGTTTACATGAAGACGGAGAATGCCGACAGCTGGAATTCTGGGCTGGAAAAGGAGCAAATATTAGAGACCTATTCTGCACAACTCCAAAAGTCCTGAAACTCTACGAAAGTTAGTTTTGGAAAATATAAAAAATATCGAGCGAAGAAAGCACCAGAGAGGGGCCACCCACCGTCCATGAGGGTGGAGGGTGTGCCCTACCCCCTGGACGCGCCCCCCTGCCTCATGGGCCGCCTCGCAGCCCCCGATGCCCATCTTATGGTATAAGGTGTCGTTTACCCTGGAAAAAGAAGAAGAAAGCTTTCGGGATGAAGAGCTGCCGTCTCGAGGTGGAACCTTGGCGGAAAAAATCTAGGGCTCCGGCGGAGCTGTTCTGCCGGGGAAACATCCCTCGGGGAGGGGGAAATCGTCACCATCATCGTCACCATCGATCCTCTCACCGGGAGGGGGTCAATCTCCATCAACATCTTCACCAGGACCATCACCTCTCATACCCTAGTTCATCCCTTGTATCCGATCTTTGTCTCAAAACCTAAGATTGGTACGTGTGGGTTGCTAGTAGTGTTGATTACTCCTTGTAGTTGATGCTAGTTGGTTTATTCGGTGGAAGATTATATGTTCAGATCCTTTATGCATATTAATACCCCTCTGATTATGAACATGAATATGATTTGTGAGTAGTTACCTTTGTTCCTAAGGACATGGGAGAAGTCTTGTTACAAGTAGTCATGTGAATTTGGTATTCGTTCGATATTTTGATGAGATGTATGTTGTCTTTCCCCTAGTGGTGTTATGTGAACGTCGACTACATGACACTTCACCATTTTTTGGGCCTAGGGGAAGGCATTGAGAAGTAATAAGTAGATGATGGGTTGCTAGAGTGATAGAATCTTAGACCCTAGTTTATGCGTTGCTTCGTAAGGGGCTGATTTGGATCCATATGTTTCATGCTATGGTTAGGTGTACTTTAATTCTTCTTTCGTAGTTGCAGATCCTTGCGAGAAGGGTTAATCATAAGTGGGATGCTTGTCCAAGGAGGGGTAGTACCCAAGCACCGATCCACCCACATATCAAATTATCAAAGTAACGAACGCGAATCATATGAGCATGATGAAAACTAGGTTAACGATAATTCCCATGTGTCCTCGGGAGCACTATCCTTTATATAAGAGTTTATCCAGGCTTCTCCTTTGCTACAAAAAGGATTGGGCCATCTTGCTGCACCTTTTTTACTCTTGTTACTTGTTACCCGTTACAAATTACCTTATCACAAAACTATATGTTACCGATAATTTTAGTGCTTGTAGAGAATACCTTACTGAAAACTGCTTGTCATTTCCTTCTGCTTCTCATTGGGTTCGACAATCTTACTTATCAAAAGGACTACGATAGATCCCCTATACTTGTGGATCATCAATATTCTTTTCTGGCGCCGTTGTCGGGGAGTGAAGCGCCTTTGGTAGGTGGAATTTGGTAAGGAAAAATTTATATAGTGTGATGAAATTTACTGTCACTTGTTACTGTGGAAAATAATCCTTTGAGGGGCTTGTTCGGGGTATCTTCACCCCGAGCAGTAGAGAAAAGAGTTGCTCCTCAACCTACTGAAAATGTTTACCTTGAAATTCCTTCGGGTATGATAGAGAAAATGCTAGCTAATCCTTTCAGAGGAGATGGAACATTACATCCCGATATGCACCTAATCTATGTGGATGAAGTTTGTGGATTATTTAAGCTTGCAGGTATGCCCGAGGATGTTATCAAGAAGAAGGTATTCCCTTTATATTTGAAGGGAAAGGCATTGACATGGTATAGGCTATGTAATGATATTGGATCATGGAACTACAACCGATTGAAATTGGAAATTTCATCAGAAGTTTTACCCTATGCATCTGGTTCATCGCGTAATTATATATATAATTTTTGGTGTCGCGAAGGAGAAAGGATCGCTCAAGCTTGGGGGAGGCTTAAGTCAATGTTATATTCATGCCCCAATAATGAGCTCTCAAGAGAAATTATTATTCAAAAAATTTATGCTCGGCTTTCTCTCAATAATTGCTCCATGCTCGATACTTCTTGTACTGGTTAGTTTATGATGAAGACTATTGAATTCATATGGGATTTATTGGAAAGAATTAAACACAACTCTGAAGATTGGGAACTCGACGAAGGTAAGGAGTCAGGTATAACACCTAAGTTTGATTGTGTTAAATCTTTTATGGATACAGACGCTTTTTGTGAATTTAGCACTAAATATGGACTTGACTCTGAGATAGTAGCTTGTTTCTGTGAATCATTTGCTACTCATGTTGATCTCCCTAAGGAGAAGTGGTTTAAATATCATCCTCCCATTGAAGTAAAAGTAGTTGAACCTATTAAAGTTGAAGAAAAGACTATCATTTATAATGTTGATCCTATTGTCTACCGCTTATATTGAGAAACCACCTTTCCCTGTTAGAATAAAGGATCATGTTAAAGCTTCAACTGTGGTTCGTAAGAGTAATACTAGAACACCTACACCCCCTGAGAAAATTAAAGTTGAACCTAGTATTGCTATGGTTAAAGATCTCTTGGTCGATAATATGGATGGGCATGTTATTTACTTCTGCAATGAAGCTGCTAGAATTGCTAGACCTGATACTAAAAATAAACATAGACCTGTTGTAGGCATGCCTGTTATTTCTGTTAAAATAGGAGATCATTTCTATCATGGCTTATGTGATATGGGTGCTAGTGCGAGTGCAATACCTCATTCCTTACACAATGAAATTATGCATGATATTGCACCTGGTGAGATAGAAGATATTGATGTTACAATTAAGCTTGCCAATAGAGATACAATTCACCAGTTGGGATTGTTAGAGATGTTGAAGTCTTGTGTGGGAAAGTTAAATATCCTACTGATTTTCTTGTTTTTGGTTCCCCACAAGATGACTTTTGTCCCATTATATTTGGTAGACCCTTCTTGAATATTGTTATGCTAGGATAGACTGCGAAAAGGATATTGTTACTGTTGGTTTAGGGGATATGTCTCATGATTTTAATTTTGCTAAATTTCATAGACAACCCCATGATAAAGAATTGCCTAGTAAAGATGAAATTATTGGTCTTGTTTCTATTTCCGTGCCTCCTAATGATCCTTTAGAACAATATTTGCTAGACCATGAAAATGATATGTTTATGAATGAAAGAAGGGAAATAGATGAAGTCTTCTTTCAACAGGGACCTGTTTTGAAACACAACTTGCCTGTTGAAATTCTAGGGGATCCTCCTCCACAAAAGGGTGACCCCTTGTTTGAGCTTAAACCATTACCTGATACTATTAAATATGCTTATCTTGGTGAAAAGACGATATATCCTGTTATTATTAGTGCTAACCTTTCAGAGCAGGAAGAAGATAAATTATTGAAAACTCTGAAGAAGCACTGTGCTGCTATTGGATATACTCTTGATGATCTTAAGGGCATTAGTCCCACTCTATGCCAGCAGTAAATAAAATTGGAGAAAGACACTAAACCGGTTGTTGATCACCAACGACGGTTAATTCCTAAGATGAAAGAAGTGGTAAGAAATGAAATACTAAAGCTCCTGGAGGCAGGTATAATTTATCATGTTGCTGATAGTCAGTGGGTAAGTCTTGTCCATTGTGTACCTAAGAAGGGAGGTATTAATGTTGTTCCTAATGATAAAGATGAATTGATCCCACTAAGGGAGTCCTGGACTGAGGGGTCCTTGGGCGTCCGGCCTGTTACCCATGGGCCAGACTGATGGGCTATGAAGACATGAAGGCCGAAGACTGTACCCGTGACCGGATTGGACTCTACTTGGCGTGGAAGGCAAGCTTGGCGACCGAAGATTCCTTCTTATGTAACCGACTCCATGTAAACCCTAGATCCCCCCGGTGTCTATATATACCGGAGGGGATAGTCCAGAAAGGACACATTACCATAGTCATATAGGCTAGACTTTTAGGGTTTAGCCATTACGATCTCGTGGTAGATCAACTCTTGTAATACTCATATTCATCAAGATCAATCAAGCAGAAAGTAGGGTATTACCTCCATAGAGAGGGCCCGAACCTGGGTAAACATCATGTCCCCCGTCTCCTGTTACCATCGATCCTAGACGCACAGTTCAGGACCCCCTACCCGAGATCCGCCGGTTTTGACACCGACATTGGTGCTTTCATTGAGAGTTCCACTATGCCGTCGACAAAAGGTTCGATGGCCCCTTCAATCGTCAATAATAACGCTGTCCAAGGAGGAACCTTCCTCCCCGGACTGATTGTTGTATTCGGCGGCTTCGTACTGCGGCCAACTCGCTTGGCCATCTGGAGCAGGTCGATAGCTACGCCCCTGGCCATCAGGTCAGATTTGGAAGCTTGAACAATGTCGTGGATATCCATGGAGACTTGATCTTCAAGGGATTCGAGCCCGTGACGATCGCTCCCCCTCGCCCCGATGAACGTGACTTAAATCTGTCATTGGATCACAACCAGGAGATGGTTCTGAAAGAAATATGCCCTAGTGGTAATAATAAAGTTATTATTTATTTCCTTATATCATGATAAATGTTTATTATTCATGCTAGAATTGTATTAACCGGAAACATAATACATGTGTGGATACATAGACAAACAGAGTGTCACTAGTATGCCTCTACTTGACTAGCTCGTTAATCAAAGATGGTTATGTTTCCTAACCATTGACATGAGTTGTCATTTGATTAATGGGATCACATCATTAGGAGAATGATGTGATTGACTTGACCCATTCCGTTAGCTTATCACTCAATCGTTTAGTATGTTGCTATTGCTTTCTTCATGACTTATACATGTTCCTATGACTATGAGATTATGCAACTCCCGTTTACCGGAGGAACACTTTGTGTGCCACCAAACGTCACAACGTAACTGGGTGATTATAAAGGTGCTCTACAGGTTGTCTCCGAAGGTACTTGTTGGGTTGGCATATTTGAGATTAGGATTTGTCACTCCGATTGTCGGAGAGGTATCTCTGGGCCCTCTCAATAATGCACATCACTTAAGCCTTGCAAGCATTGCAACTAATGAGTTAGTTGTGGAATGATGTATTACGGAACAAGTAAAGAGACTTACCGGTAAAGAGATTGAACTAGGTATTGAGATACCGACGATCGAATCTCGGGCAAGTAACATACCGATGACAAAGGGAACAACGTATGTTGTTATGTGGTCTGACCGATAAAGATCTTCGTAGAATATGTGGGAGCCAATATGAGCATCCAGGTTCCGGTATTGGTTATTGACCGGAGATGTGTCTCGGTCATGTCTGCATAGTTCTCGAACCCGTAGGGTCCGCATGATTAAAGTTTCGATGACAGTTATATTATGAGTTTATATGTTTTGATGTACCGAAGGTAGTTCGGAGTCCCGGATGTGATCACGGACATGACGAGGAGTCTCGAAATGGTCGAGACATGAAGAATGATATATTGGAAGCCTATGTTTGGATATCGGAAGTGTTCCGGGTGAAATCGGGATTTTACCGGAGTACCGAGGGGTTACCGGAACCCCCCGTGGGCTTAATGGGCCATAGTGGGCCTTAGTGGAGAAGAGGAGAGGCGGCCAGGGCAGGGCCGCGCGCCCCTCCCCCTAGTCCGAATAGGACAAGGAGAGGGGGGCGGCGCCCCCCTTCCTTCCTCTCTCCCTCCTCTTTCCCCCCAAGTCCTAATCCAACTAGGAAAAGGGAGGGAGTCCTACTCCCGGTGGGAGTAGGACTCCTCCTGGCGCGCCCTCCTCCTGGCCGGCCGCACCCCCCGTTTCTCCTTTATATACGGGGACAGGGGGCACCTCAAAGACAAAACAATTGATCGTTTGATCTTTTAGCCGTGTGCGGTGCCCCCCTCCACCATAGTCCACCTCGATAATACTGTAGCAGTGCTTAGGCGAAGCCCTACGTCGGTAGAACATCATCATCGTCGCCAAGCCGTCGTGCTGACGAAACTCTCCCTCAACACTCGGCTGGATCGGAGTTCGAGGGACATCATCGGGCTGAACGCGTGCTGAACTCGGAGGTGCCGTACGCTCGGTACTTGATCGGTCGGATCATGAAGACGTACGACTACATCAACCGCGTTGTGCTAACGTTTCCTCTTTCGGTCTACAAGGGTACGTAGACAACACTCTCCCCTCTCGTTGCTATGCATCACCATGATCTTGCGTGTGCGTAGGAATTTGTTTGAAATTACTACGTTCCCCAACAGTGGCATCCGAGCCAGGTTTTATGCGTAGATGTCATATGCACGAGTAGAACACAAGTGAGTTGTGGGCGATATAAGTCATACTGCTTACCTGCATGTCATACTTTGGTTCGGCGGTATTGTTGGATAAAGCGGTCCGGACCGACATTACGCGTACGCTTACGCGAGACTGGTTCTACCAACATGCTTTGCACACAGGTGGCTGGCGGGTGTCAGTTTCTCTAACTTTAGTTGAACCGAGTGTGGCTACGCCCGGTCCTTGCGAAGGTTAAAACATCACCCACTTGACAAACTATCGTTGTGGTTTTGATGCGTAGGTAAGAACGGTTCTTGCTAAGCCCGTAGCAACCACGTAAAATTTGCAACAACAAAGTAGAGGACGTCTAACTTGTTTTTAAAGGGCATGTTGTGATGTGATATGGTCAAGACGTGATGCTATATTTTATTGTATGAGATGATCATGTTTTGTAACCGAGTTATCGGCAACTGGCAGGAGCCATATAGTGGTCGCTTTATTGTATGCAATCGCCCTGTAATGCTTTACTTTATCACTAAGCGGTAGCGATAGTCGTAGAAGCATAAGATTGGCGAGGCGACAACGATGCTACGATGGAGATCAAGGTGTCGCGCGGTGGCGATGGTGATCATGGCGGTGCTTGGAGATGGAATCACAAGCACAAGATGATGATGGCCATATCATATCACTTATATTGATTGCATGTGAAGTTTATCTTTTATGCATCTTATCTTGCTTTGATTGACGGTAGCATTATAAGATGATCCTCACTAAATTATCAAAGTATAAGTGTTCTCCCGAGTATGCATCATTGCGAAAGTTCTTCGTCTTTGAGACACCACGTGATGATTGGGTGTGATAGGCTCTATGTTCAAATACAGCGGGTGCAAAACAGTTGCACACGCGAATACTCGAGTTAAACTTGGCGAGCCTAGCATATAACAGATATGGCCTTGGAACACGGAGACCAAAAGGTCGAGCGTGAATCATATAGTAGATATGATCAACATAGTGATGTTCACCGTTGAAACTACTCCATCTCACGTGATGATCGGACATGGTTTAGTTGATATGGATCACGTGATCACTTAGAGGATTAGAGTGATGTCTATCTAAGTGGGAGTTCTTAAGTAATATGATTAATTGAACTTAAATTTATCATGAACTTAGTACCTGATAGTATCTTGCTTGCCTATGCTGATTGTAGATAGATGGCCCGTGCTGTTGTTCCGTTGAATTTTAATGCGTTCCTTCAGAAAGCAAAGTTGAAAGATGATGGTAGCAATTACACGGACTGGGTCTGTAACGTCAGGATTATCCTCATTGCTGCACAGAAGAGTTACGTCCTGGAAGCACCGCTAGGTGTACCACCTGCGCCAGCAACTACAGACATTGTGAATGCCTGGCAGTCACGTGTTGATGACTACTCGATAGTTCAGCATGCCATGCTTTACGGCTTAGAACCGGGACTTCAACGATGTTTTGAACGTCATGGAGCATATGAGATGTTCCAAGAATTGAAGTTAATATTTCAAAAGAATGCCCGGATTGAGAGATATGAAGTCTCCAATAAATTCTACAGCTGCAAGATGGAGGAGAATACTTCTGTCAGTGAGCATATACTCAAGATGTCTGGGTACTGCAATCACTTGATTCAACTGGGAGTTAATCTTTCGGATGATAGCGTCATTGACAGAAGTCTCCAATCACTGCCACCAAGCTACAAGTGCTTCGTGATGAATTATAACATGCAAGGGATGGATAAGACGATTCCCGAGCTCTTCGCAATGCTAAAGGCTGTGGAGGTAGAAATCAAGAAGGAGCATCAAGTGTTGATGGTCAATAAGACCACCAGTTTCAAGAAAAAGGGCAAATGGAAGAAGAAGGGGAACTTCAAGAAGAACAACAAGCAAGTTGCTACTCAAGAGAAGAAACCCAAGTCTGGACCTAAGCCTAAGATTGAGTGCTTCTACTGCAAGCAGACTGGTCACTGGAAGCGGAACTGCCCCAAGTATTTGGCGGATAAGAAGGATGGCAAGGTGAACAAAGGTATATGTGATATACATGTTATTGAAGTGTACCTTACTAATGCTCGCAGAGCACACAGGTATTTGATACTGGTTACATTGCTAATATTTGCAACTCGAAGCAGGGCTACGGATTAGCGAAGATTAGCTAAGGGCGAGGTGACGATCTTGCGTGGGAAATGGTTCCAAAGTCGATGTGATCGCGGTCGGCACGCTACCTCTACATTTACCTTCGGGATTAGTTTTAGACCTAAATAATTGTTATTTGGTGCCAGCATTGAGCATGAACATTATATCTGGATCTTGTTTGATGTGAGACAGTTATTCATTTAAATCAGAGAATAATGGTTGTTCTATTTATATGAGTAATATCTTTTATGGTCATGCACCCTTGAAGAGTGGTCTATTTTTGATGAATCTCGATAGTAGTGATACACATATTCATAATATTGAAGCCAAAAGATGCAGAGTTGATAACGATAGTGCAACTTATTTGTGGCACTGCCGTTTAGGTCATATCGGTGTAAAGAGCATGAAGAAACTCCATACTGATGGACTTTTGGAACCACTTGATTATGAATCACTTGGTACTTGCGAACCGTGCCTCATGGGCAAGATGACTAAAACGCCGTTCTCCGGTACTATGGAGAGAGCAACAGATTTGTTGGAAATCATACATACAGATGTATGTGGTCCGATGAATGTTGAAGCTCGTGGCGGATATCGTTATTTTCTCACCTTCGCAGACGATTTAAGCAGATATGGGTATATCTACTTAATGAAACGTAAGTCTGAAACATTTGAAAAGTTCAAAGAATTTCAGAGTGTAGTTGAAAATCATCGTAACAAGAAAATAAAGTTTCTACGATCTGATTGTGGAGGAGAATATTTGAGTTATGAGTTTGGTGTTCATTTGAAACAACGCGGAATAGTTTCGCAACTCACGCCACCCGGAACACCACAACGTAATGGTGTGTCCGAACGTCGTAATCGTACTCTACTAGATATGGTGCGATCTATGATGTCTCTTACTGATTTACCGCTATCGTTTTGGGGTTATGCTTTAGGGACAGCCGCATTCACGTTAAATAGAGCACCATCAAAATCCGTTGAGACGACGCCTTATGAACTGTGGTTATGCTTTAGGGACAGCCGCATTCACGTTAAATAGAGCACCATCAAAATCCGTTGAGACGACGCCTTATGAACTGTGGTTTGGCAAGAAACCAAAGATGTCGTTTCTTAAAGTTTGGGGCTGCGATGCTTATGTGAAAAAGCTTCAATCTGATAAGCTCGAACCCAAATCAGAGGAATGTGTCTTCATAGGATACCCAAAGGAGACTGTTGGGTACACCTTCTATCACAGATCCGAAGGCAAGACTTTTGTTGCTAAATTCAGAATCTTTCTGGAGAAGGAGTTTCTCTCGAAAGAAGTGAGTAGGAGGAAAGTAGAACTTGAAGAGGTAACTGTACCTGCTCCCTTATTGGAAAGTAGTTCATCACAGAAACCGGTTTCTGCGACACCTACACCAATTAGTGAGGAAGTTAATGATGATGATCATGAAACTTCAGATCAAGTTGTTACTGAACCTCGTAGGTCAACCAGAGTAAGATCTGCACCAGAGTGGTACGCTAATCCTGTTCTGGAGGTTATGTTACTAGACCATGATGAACCTACGAACTATGAAGAAGCGACGGTGAGCCCAGATTCCGTGAAATGGCTTGAAGTCATGAAATCTGAGATGGGATCCATGTATGAGAACAAAGTGTGGACTTTGGTTGACTTGCCCGATGATCGGCAAGCAATTGAGAATAAATGGATCTTCAAGAAGAAGACTGACGCTGACGGTAATGTTACTGTCTATAAATCTCGACTTGTTGCAAAAGGATTTCGACAAGCATTGACTATGATGAGACCTTCTCACCCGTAGCGATGCTTAAGTCTGTCCGAATCATGTTAGCAATTGCCGCATTTTATGATTATGAAATTTGGCAAATGGATGTCAAAACTGCATTCCTTAATGGATTTCTGGGAGAAGAGTTGTATATGATGCAACCGGAAGGTTTTGTCGTTCCAAAGGGAGCTAACAAAGTGTGCAAGCTCCAGCGATCCATTTATGGACTGGTGCAAGCTTCTCGGAGTTGGAATAAACGCTTTGATAGTGTGATCAAGGCATGTGGTTTTGTACAGACTTTTGGAGAAGCCTTTATTTACAATAAAATGAGTGGGAGCTCTGTAGCATTTCTGATATTATATATGGATGACATATTACTGACTGGAAATGATATAGAATTTCTGGATAGCATAAAGGGATACTTGAATAAGAGTTTTTCAATGAAAGACCTCGGTGAAGCTGCTTATATATTGGGCATTAAGATCTATAGAGATAGATCAAGACGCTTAATTGGACTTTCACAAAGCACATACCTTGACAAGTTTTGAAGAAGTTCAAAATGGATCAAGCAAAGAAAGGGTTCTTGCCTGTGTTACAAGGTGTGAAGTTGAGTAAGACTCAATGCCCGACCACTGCAGAAGATAGAGAGAAAATGAAAGATGTTCCATATGCTTCAGCCATAGGCTCTATCATGTATGCAATGCTGTGTACCAGACCTGATGTGTGCCTTGCTATAAGTCTAGCAGGGAGGTACCAAAGTAATCCAGGAGTGGATCACTGGACAACGGTCAAGAACATCCTGAAATACCTGAAAAGGACTAATGATATGTTTCACATTTATGGAGGTGACAAAGAGCTCATTGTAAATGGTTACGTTGATGCAAGCTTTGACACTGATCCGGACGATTCTAAATCGCAGACCGGATACGTGTTTACATTGAACGGTGGAGCTGTCAGTTGGTGCAGTTCTAAACAAAGCGTCGTGGCGGGATCTACGTGTGAAGCGGAGTACATAGCTGCTTCGGAAGCAGCAAATGAAGGAGTCTGGATAAAGGAGTTCATATCCGATCTAGGTGTCATACCTAGTGCATCGGGTCCAATGAAAATCTTTTGTGACAATACTGGTGCAATTGCCTTGGCGAAGGAATCCAGATTTCACAAGAGAACCAAGCACATCAAGAGACGCTTCAATTCCATCCGGGATTTAGTCCAGGTGGGAGACATAGAAATTTGCAAGATACATACAGATCTGAATGTTGCAGACCCGTTGACTAAGTCTATTCCACGAGCAAAACATGATCAGCACCAAGACTCCATGGGTGTTAGAATCATTACTGTGTAATCTAGATTATTGACTCTAGTGCAAGTGGGAGACTGAAGGAAATATGCCCTAGAGGCAATAATAAAGTTATTATTTATTTCCTTATATCATGATAAATGTTTATTATTCATGCTAGAATTGTATTAACCGGAAACATAATACATGTGTGGATACATAGACAAACAGAGTGTCACTAGTATGCCTCTACTTGACTAGCTCGTTAATCAAAGATGGTTATGTTTCCTAACCATTGACATGAGTTGTCATTTGATTAACGGGATCACATCATTAGGAGAATGATGTGATTGACTTGACCCATTCCGTTAGCTTAGCACTCGATCGTTTAGTATGTTGCTATTGCTTTCTTCATGACTTATACATGTCCCTATGACTATGAGATTATGCAACTCCGTTAACGGAGGAACACTTTGTGTGCCACCAAACGTCTAGCGTAATCGGGTGATTATAAAGGTGCTCTACAGGTGTCTCCGAAGGTACTTGTTGGATTGGCATATTTCGAGATTAGGATTTGTCACTCCGATTGTCGGAGAGGTATCTCTGGGCCCTCTCGGTAATGCACAACACTTAAGCCTTGCAAGCATTGCAACTGATGAGTTAGTTGCGGAATTATGTATTACGGAACGAGTAAAGAGACTTGCCGGTAACGAGATTGAACTAGGTATTGAGATACCGACGATCGAATCTCGGGCAAGTAACATACCGATGACAAAGGGAACAACGTACGTTGTTATGCGGTCTGACCGATAAAGATCTTCGTAGAATATGTGGGAGCCAATATGAGCATCCAGGTTCCGCTATTGGTTATTGACCAGAGACGTGTCCCGGTCATGTCTACATAGTTCTCGAACCCGTAGGGTCCGCACGCTTAAAGTTTCGATGACAGTTATATTATGAGTTTATATGTTTTAATGTACCGAAGGTAGTTCGGAGTCCCAGATGTGATCACGGACATGACGAGGAGTCTCGAAATGGTCGAGACATGAAGATTGATATATTGGAAGCCTATGTTTGGATATCGGAAGTGTTCCGGGTGAAATCGGGATTTTACCGGAGTACCGAGGGGTTACCAGAACCCCCCGGGGGCTTAATGGGCCATAGTGGGCCTTAGTGGAGAAGAGGAGAGGCCGTCAGGGCAGAGTCGCGCGCCCCTCCGCCCCTAGTCCGAATAGGACAAGGAGAGGGGGGCGGCGCCCCCCCTTCCTTCCTCTCTCCCTCCTCTTTCCCCCCAAGTCCTAATCCAACTAGGAAAAGGGAGGGAGTCCTACTCCCGGTGGGAGTAGGACTTCTCCTGGCACGCCCTTCTCCTGGCTGACCGCACCCCCCCCCCCTTTCTCCTTTATATACAGGGACAGGGGGGCACCCCAAAGACTCAAAAATTGATCGTTTGATCTTTTAGCCGTGTGCGGTGCCCCCTCCACCATAGTCCACCTCGATATCTCAGTGGCGGTGCTTAGGCGAAGCCTGCGTCGGTAGAACATCATCATCGTCACCACGCCGTCGTGCTGACGAAACTCTCCCTCAACACTCGGCTGGATCAGAGTTTGAGGGACGTCATCGGGCTGAACGTGTGCTGAACTCGGAGGTGCCACACGTTCGGTACTTGATTGATCGGATCGTGAAGACGTACGACTACATAAACCATGTTGTGCTAACGCTTCCTCTTTCGGTGTACAAAGGTACGCAGACAACACTCTCCCCTCTCGTTGCTATGCATCACCATGATCTTGCGTGTGTGTAAGATTTTTTTAAAATTACTACATTCCCCAACAGGTTCCTGCTGCTGCAACGGCCTTAGAGCCAAAGCAGATCGTGCCATCCGAGGCCACAAAGTCCACGGTGCTGGAGCCGCACACGGACTCGACATCCCGCAATATTCGCGTCAATGGAACTCCGGACTCGTCTCAGGCTGTAAGTTTCGGACCAAGTACGCCTGCGGACACCGAGTTGGATCGGTTATCGATTTTCGAATTTAGCACCGCAGACATCTTCCACCATTCGCCTTTGGGTGACGTGCTAAACTTTTTAAAGAATTTGTCCTTGGAGAAGGACTCACAACCGAACTATGTCCGGTTCAAGCTAGAGACGGATGACGAGGAATTTTGCTTCCCGCCCGCCACCCACTTCAAATCCACTGTTGATGACTTAACCGACGTGCTTGACTATGTCTCCGAAGACATCGACGGTATGGACGACGATGCCGACAAGGAGCAAGGCCAAGACCCGCCATTCACTGGACGTTGGACGGCCACCTCTTCGTACGACGTGTACATGGTTGATACACCCAAAGGATCTGGCGACGACAAAGAAGAGCCAGCTGCGAATAACACCTCGGAGACGCAGTCCAGGCGCCGACGCCCCAAACGCTGTTCTAAGCCTCGTCGCTCAAAAGACGGCAACATCGGCACCAGAGAAAATAGTACTCCAGGCGACGCTGAAAACAATGAAGACCCTGTCGGAGCTTCATCCGAACAGGAGGAACATGGCAACGGGCAGGATAACTCTGATGAGTAGGCCATAGAAGATGACTCGGAGCACGACAGTTACCGTCCAACCTCCAAGGAGGAGACAAGCCTCGGCAACGAAGTCTTCATTGTGCATGAGGATCCTCTGGAGCAGGAGCGCTTTAAGCTTGAGCTCATAGCCACTTCAAGGAACCTGAAAAAGAAACAACAGCAGCTTCAAGGTGAACAAGATCTGCTCCTCGACAGATGGACTGATGTCCTGACAGCTGAGGAATACGGCCTCAAGTGCCCAGCCAAGAGCTACCCCAAACGCAGAATGCTACCTCAATTCGTTGAGGAGGCACCAGAGCACATATCTCCCTTGCGTAATGCAGAACGACCACCACGTGGCCGAGATAGGGCGGCCGACCAGCCACCCCGCGGTCGGGATAAAGCGGCAACTCAGGCCGAACAGCAGCCGGCCCCACAGCCCCATAAAAATAGAGACGGAAGAGTTCGGGGTCACACGTACGACCTCCGGCACACCCTGGACAGTAGAGCAGGACATACAAGATTGGTCTATGGATCGCAACGCCGACTACTTATTCGGACGTGACAAACCTAACTACGCTCGGGCCAAATGCCGCAGACGGACTCCATCAGAGCTACGACGCGACGTGGCCCGATACAGAGGTGCCGCACACCCTCTCTGCTTCACAGATGAAGTACTGGATCACGAATTCCCTTCAAGCCCGTCAATATCGAATCATACAACGGCACAACAGATCCCGAGGTGTGGATCAAAGATTTTATTCTCCACATCCACATGGCCCGAGGAGATGACCTCCACGCCATCAAATACCTCCCATTAAAGCTCAAAGGACCAGCTAGACACTGGCTAAATAGTCTGCCTAAGAACTCCATCGGCAGCTGGGAGGACTTGGAAGAAGCCTTCCTCGACAACTTCCAAGGTACATATGTCCGGCCACCCGATGCCGATGACTTAAGCCACATAGTTCAACAATCTGGAGAGTCAGCCAGGAAATTCTGGACTAGGTTCCTAACCAAAAAGAACTAGATCGTTGACTGTCCGGATGCCGAGGCCCTAGCAGCCTTCAAACACAGCATCCGTGACGAATGGCTAGCACGCCACCTCGGCCAAGAAAAGTCGATGTCTATGGCAGCCCTTACGGCACTCATGACCCGGTTTTCCGCGGGTGAGGACAACTGGCTGGCCCAAAGCAAAAACACAGCTAGCGAGGCAGGCCCCTCAGAGGCCAAGATCAGCACCAGCAAGCTCCAGCACAATAGTCACAAACGCCGAAGCAATGGCGATAACACCGATGACACAACAGTAAACGCCGGATTTAGGGGCTCCAAGTCCGGCCAACGGAAGAAGCCCTACGAGAGGAACACCGAGGGACCTTCCAGCCTGGACCGCATACTCGACCGTCCGTGCCAGATACATGGCACCCCAGACAAACAAGCCAATCACACCAACAGAGATTGTTGGGTCTTCAAATAGGCTGGCAAGTTAAATGCCGAGAACAAAGAAAAGGGATCACAAAGTGAGGACGAGGACGAAGAGCCCCGGCAGCTGGGGGGCAGAAGAAATCCCCCCCCCCCCCCCAAGTCAAAATGGTGAACATGATATACGCCACGCACATCCCCAGAAAGGAGCGCAAACGGGCACTCATGGACGTCTACGCGGTAGAGCCAGTTGCCCAAAGTTCAATCCGTGGTCATCATTTCCGATCACCTACGATTGTCGAGATCATCCGACTAGTATCCGCCATGGCGGTTCGGCCGCACTGGTCCTTGACCCAATCATCGACGGATTCCACCTAACACGAGTCCTGATGGATGGTGGAAGCAGCCTCAACCTGCTCTACCAGGATACAGTACGGAAGATGGGCATTAATCCCTCACGAATCAAACCCACAAAGACTACCTTTAAAGGAGTCACACCAGGCGTGGAGGCCCGCTGCACGGGCTCAATCACATTGGAGGTGGTCTTCGGTTCTCCGGACAACTTCCGAAGCGAAGAGTTAATCTTCGATATTGTCCCCTTCCGCAGTGGCTACCACGCACTGCTCGGACGAACTGCGTTCGCTAGATTCAACGCGGTCCCACACTATGCTTACCTCAAGCTCAAGATGCCCGGTCCATGCGGCGTCATAACAGTTAATGGAAATACGGAACGCTCCCTCCGTACAGAGGAGCACACAGCCGCCCTAGCAGCAGAAATACAGAATGGCCTTTTCAAGCAGATCCGCAATCCGGCTGCCGAGCCCACGGACACCGTCAAGAAGGTCCGGACTACGCTGCCACAGGACAACTCGGCCCATCAAGAGCTTGACTAGCAATTCGGCCTCCGTCCTAGCCCTGATCAAGTAGTGGCATTCGTACCACGCACATATAATTACGCACTCAAAATTCCATGGGCATAGACGGAGGCACAACTTGTGGTCCACAGTACGGCCAGACCGACCCCGGACTCACATATACCTTCCCCTTTTTTACTTTTTGTTTCAGGTTCTGTTTCCCTTGTGCCTGATAACCAGTCCCTTCGAAGGATCGAAATACAAAGACGGCTAGCAGCATAGGTGCGTAGGGTAACCTCTACACGTTCTTCTTGACGTTATTTCTACATATTTCTCGGGACCCGCACGCTACGCCCCCACAACTCCGGCATGTTAAATAGCTCGGAGGCTTATTGCACTCTTTGTACAGGATACACCTTGACGTATCCATACAGTCATAATAAAAATGGTTTGCGGCCCAGTTTCTGTGGTTTGCGTTTCTTACTTCATTTTTATTTCGATTTGCCAGGGGCTCCCTATCGTCCCATAATATGGCAGCAAAGTCCGAACACTTCTTATATATAACTTCGGCACCCCGAATTTAGCATTATATGCATTGGCTCCGAATCATGTCTTTGGTCAATAGTTGGGTTGCCCGGCTCCTGTGCTTGCTACCCTACGTTTTGCTGAATCGGCTACGGTAGTAAAGGGAGAACTACTGCGATTGTGCCCTGGCCTTGACCATATGAGCACCTCATTAGAGAAAGCCAAAAACTGACTGTCATGATATGGCGAGAGCCGGTCAGCTGTTCGAGGGTTACAAATTCGTTGGAGATTTTTTCCGCGTTATGCGAGAGATTGGCACTTCCCGATCAGATGTTGACATCACTCTAGTTTAAACCAGGGGCTGCGCCCATGCTTTATTATAAAACTCCTATGGCTAAGTGAGGGCGTTCAAGCCGTATAGTCTGATTGCCTTGTTCGTTGCGCTCAACAACTCCTTCAAGGACCATGTAATTGGATCAAGATTGTTTATATTCCATCCCGAACACCTCCGTACTACCTACATGAGGGCAGAAGCCGATGACTGGTGATGTCTACTACACAACCTTCTTCTTGTAGACGTTGTTGGGCCTCCAAGTGCAGAGGTTTGTAGGACAGTAGCAAATTTCCCTCAAGTGGATGACCTAAGGTTTATCAATCCGTGAGAGGCGTAGGATGAAGATGGTCTCTGTCAAGCAACCCTGCAACCAAATAACAAAGAGTCTCTTGTGTCCCCAACACACCCAATACAATGGTAAATTGTATAGGTGCACTAGTTCGGCGAAGAGATGGTGATACAAGTGCAATATGGATGATAGATATAGGATTTTGTAATCTGAAAATATAAAAACAGCAAGGTAACTAATGATAAAAGTGAGCACAAACGGTATTGCAATGCTAGGAAACAAGGCTTAGGGTTCATACTTTCACTAGTGCAAGTTCTCTCAACAATAATAACATAATTGGATCATATAACTATCCCTCAACATGCAACAAAGAGTCACTCCAAAGCCACTAATAGCGGAGAACAAACGAAGAGATTATGGTAGGGTACGAAACCGCCTCAAAGTTATTCCTTTGGATCGATCTATTCAAGAGTTCGTACTAGAATAACAGCTTAAGACACATATCAACCAAAACCCTAATGTCACCTAGATACTCCAATGTCACCTCAAGTATCCGTGGGCATGATTATACGATATGCATCACACAATCTCATATTCATCTATTCAACCAACACAAAGTACTTCAAAGAGTGCCCCAAAGTTTCTACCGGAGAGTCAAGACGAAAACGTGTGCCAACCCCTATGCATAGGTTCATGGGCGGAACCCACAAGTTTATCACCAAAACATACATCAAGTGGATCACGTGATATCCCATTGTCACCACAGATAAGCACGGCAAGACATACATCAAGTGTTCTCAAATCCTTAAAGACTCAATCCGATAAGATAACTTCGAAGGGAAAACTCAATCCATTACAAGAGAGTAGAGGGGGAGAAAAATCACAAGATCCAAATATAATAGCAAAGCTCGCGATACATCAAGATCGTATCACCTCAAGAACACGAGAGAGAGATCAAACAAATAGCTACTGGTACATACCCTCAGCCCCGAGGGTGAACTACTCCCTCCTCGTCATGGAGAGCGCCGGGATGATGAAGATGGCCACCGGTGAGGGTTCCCCCTCCGGCAGGGTGCCGGAACAGGGTCCCGATTGGTTTTTGGTGGCTACAGAGGCTTGCGGCGGTGGAACTCCGATCTATTGTGTTCCCCGATGGTTTTAGGGTATATTAATATATATATGCGAAAGAAGTCGGTCAGGGGAGCCACGAGGGGCCCACGAGGATGGAGGGCGCGCCCAGGGGCGGTGGGTGCGCCCCCTGCCTCGTGCCCTCCTCGTTGATTCCCTGACATGTACTCCAAGTCCCCTAGATTGCTTCCGTTCCAAAAATAACTCTCCCGAAGGTTTCATTCCGTTTGGACTCCGTTTGATATTCCTTTTCTGCGAAACACTGAAACAAGGAAAAAACAGGAACTGGCACTGGGCTCTGGGTTAATAGGTTAGTCCCAAAAAAAATATAGAAGTGTAAAATAAAGCCCATTAACATCCAAAACAGATAATATAATAGCATGGAACAATCAAAAATTATAGATACGTTGGAGACGTATCAACTGGCCAATCCTCATACTACATGCAACACGGCCGCACAGGAGGAAACAATTCAAAGCATAATAAAAGTACTTTACAAAAACCGGCTTTGTTTTCATAATACAAAGCAAGGGCAACATGAATACATGTTGGAAATATGCCCTAGAGGCAATAATAAAATGGTTATTATTATATTTCTTTGTTCATGATAATAGTCTATTATTCATGATATAATTGTGTTATCCGGAAATCGTAATACACGTGTGAATACATAGACCACAACATGTCCCTAGTGAGCCTCTAGTTGACTAGCTCGTTGATCAACAGATAGTCATGGTTTCCTGACTATGGACATTGGATGTCATTGATAACGGGATCACATCATTGAGAGAATGATGTGATGGACAAGACCCAATCCTAAGCATAGCTCAAAGATCGTGTAGTTCGTTTAGCTAGAGCTTTTCCAAATGTCAAGTATCATTTCCTTAGACCATGAGATTATGCAACTCCCGGATACCGTAGGAGTGCTTTGGGTGTGCCAAACGTCACAACGTAATTGGGTGACTATAAAGGTACACTACGGGTATCTCCGAAAGTGTCTGTTGGGTTGGCACGAATCGAGACTGGGATTTGTCACTCCGTATGACGGAGAGGTATCTCTAGGCCCACTCGGTAATGCATCATCATAATGAGCTCAATGTGACCAAGTGTTTGGTCACGGGCTCATGCATTACGGTAAGAGTAAAGTGACTTGCTGGTAACGAGATTAAACGAGGTATTGGGATACCAACGATCGAGTCTCGGGCATGTAACGTACCGATTGACAAAGGGAATTGTATACGGGGTTGCTTGAATCCTTGACATCGTGGTTCATCCGATGAGATCATCGAGGAGCATGTGGGAGCCAACATGGGTATCCAGATCCCGCTGTTGGTTATTGACCGGAGAGGCGTCTCGGTCATGTCTGCATGTCTCCCGAACCCGTAGGGTCTACAAACTTAAGGTTCGGTGAAGCTAGGGTTGTATAGATATGAGTATGCAGTAACCTGAAAGTTGTACGGAGTCCCGTATGAGATCCCGGACGTCATGAGGAGTTCCGGACTGGTCCGGAGGTAAATAATTATATATAGGAAGTCAGGTTTCGGCCATCGGGAAAGTTTCGGGGGTCACCGGTATTGTACCGTGACCACAAGATGGGTCCCGGGGGTCCACCGGGTGGGGCCACCTATCCCAGAGGGCCCCATGGGCTGAAGTGGGAGGGGAACCAGCCGCTGGTGGGCTGGTGCGCCCCCCCTTGGCCCCCCCTGCGCCTAAGGTTGGGAAACCCTAGGGGTGGGGGCGCCTCCACCTGGCTTGGGGGGAAGTCACCCCCTGGCCGCCGCCCCCCTTGGAGATCCCATCTCGGGGCCGGCGCCCCTAGGGGCCTATATAAGAGGGGGAGGAGGGCAGCCGCACCCATGCTCTTGGCGCCTCCCTCTCCCCTTGTCACACCTCTCCCTATCGCAGACGCTTGGCGAAGCCCTGCCGAGATCGCTGCTGCATCCACCACCACGCCGTCGTGCTGCTGGATCTTCAGCAACCTCTCCTTCCCCCTTGCTGGATCAAGAAGGAGGATACATCTTCCCAACCGTACGTGTGTTGAACACGGAGGTGCTGTCCGTTCAGCACTATGATCTCCGGTGATTTGGATCACGACGAGTACGACTCCCTCAACCCCGTTCTCTTGAACGCTTCCGCTCGCGATCTACAAGGGTATGTAGATGCACTCCTCTCTCTCGTTGCTAGATGAACTCATAGATTGATCTTGGTGAAACCATATAATTTTTTTATTTTCTGCAACGTTCCCCAACAGTGGCATCATGAGCTAGGTCTATTGGTAGTTCTCTTTGTTGGGTAACGTAGTAATTTCAAAAATTTTCCTACGATCACGCAAGACCATGGTGATGGCATAGCAACGAGAGGGGAGAGTGTCCGTCCACGTACCCTCGTAGACCGAAAGCGGAAGCGTTATAACAACGCGGTTGATGTAGTCGTCGTCTCCACGATCCGACCGATCCAAGCACCGAGCGTCGGCACCTCCGAGTTCTGCACACGTTCAGCTCGATGACGATCCCGGACTCCGATCCAGCAAAGTGTCGGGATGAGTTCCGTCAAGACGACGGCGTGGTAGCGATGTTGATGCTCCACCGACGCAGGGCTTCGCCTAAGCTCATGACGATATGACTTCTCCGGCGCAGGGCTTCTCCTAAGCTCCGCGACGATATGACCGAAGTGGAATATGGTGGAAGGGGGCACCGCACACGGCTAAGGCAAGATCCGTAGATCAACTTGTGTGTATTGGGGTGCCCCCTGCCCCCGTATATAAAGGAGCCAAGGGGGAGGTGGCCGGCCCTAGGGGAGGCGCACCAAGGAGGAGTCCTACTCCCACCGAGTAGGACTCCCTCTCCTAGTTGGACTAGGATTGGAGGAGGGAAGAGGAAGGCGCGCCCCCTTCCTGTCCTATTCGGACTAGAGGGGAGGGGGCGCAGCCCACCTTGGCCTGCCCTTCCTCTTCTCCCATGGCCCATTAAGGCCCATGGACTTCCGGGGGTTCCGTAACCTCCGGTACTCGATAAAATCCGATTTCACCCGAACACTTCCGATGTCCAAATGTAGGCTTCCAATATATCAATCTTTATGTCTCGACCATTTCGAGACTCCTCGTCATGTCCGTGATCACATCCGGGACTCGAACAACCTTCGTGCATCAATACTTATAAACTCATTATGAACTGTCATCGAAGCGTTAAGCGTGCGGACCCTACGGGTTCGAGAACTATGTAGACATGACCTAGAACCATTCTCGGTCAATAACCAATAGCGGAACCTGGATGCCCATATTGGTTCCTACATATTCTACTGAAGATCTTTATCGGTCAAACCGCATAACGACATCGTTGTTCCTTTGTCATCGGTATGTTACTTACCCGAGATTCGATCGTCGGTATCAATACCTAGTTCAATCTCGTTACGGTAAGTCTCTTTACTCGTTCCGTAATACATCATCTCACAACTAACTCATTAGTTGTAATGCTTGCAAGGCTTAAGTGATGTGCATTACCGAGAAGGCTGGAGATACCTCTCCGACAATCGGAGTGACAAAACCTAATCTCGAAATCGCCAACCCAACAAGTACCTTTGGAGACACCTGTAGTACTCCTTTATAATCACCCGATTCGTTGTGACGTTTGGTAGTACCAAAGTGTTCCTCCGTAAACGGAGTTGCATAATCTCATAGTTATAGGAACATGTATGGGTCATGAAGAAAGCATTAACATACTAAGCGATCAAGCTGTTAAGCTAACGAAATGGGTCATGTCAATCAGATCATTCAACTAATGATGTGACCTTGTTAATCAAATAACAACTCCTTGTTCATGGTTAGGAAACATAACCATCTTTTATTAACAAGCTAGTCAAGTAGAGGCATACTAGTGACATCTGTTTGTCTATATATTCACACATGTATTATGTTTCCGGTTAATACAATTCTAGCATGAATAATAAACATTTATCATGATATAAGGAAATAAATAATAACTTTTATTATTGCCTCTAGGGCATATTTCCTTCATCTCCCACTTGCACTAGAGTCAATAATCTAGATTACAAAGTAATGATCCTAACACCCATGGAGTCTTGGTGCTGATCATGTTTTGCTCGTGGAAGAGGCTTAGTCAACGGTCTGCGCAACATTCAGATCCGTATGTATTTTGCAAATCTCTATGTCTCCCACTTGGACTTGGTCCCGAATGGAATTGAAGCGTCTCTTGATGTGCTTGGTCCTCTTGTGAAATCTGGATTCCTTTGCCAAGGCAATTGCACCAGATTGTCACAGAAGATCTTCATCGGTCCCGATGCACTAGGTATGACACCTAGATCGGAAATGAACTCTTTCATCCAGACTCCTTCATTTGCTGCTTCGAAGCAGCTATGTACTCCGCTTCACATGTAGATCCCGCCACGACGCTTTGTTTAGAACTGCACCAACCGACAGCTCCACCGTTTAATAAAAACACGTATCCGGTTTGCGATTTAGAATCGTCCGGATCGGTGTCAAAGCTTACATCGGCGTAACCATTTACGACTAGCTCTTTGTCACCTCCATATCGAGAAACATATCCTTAGTCCTTTTCGGTATTTCAGGATGTTCTTGACCGCTGTCGATGATCCACTCTGGATTACTTTGGTACCTTCCTGCCAAGCTTACAGCTAAGCATCGTCAGTCTGGTACACAGCATTGCATACATGATAGAGCCTATGGCTGAAGCATAGGAACATCTTTCATTTTCTCTCTATCTTCTGCTTGTGGTCGGGCATTGAGTCGACTCAATCTTACACCTTGCAACACAGGTAAAAAACCTTTCTTTGCCTGATCCATTTTGAACTTTTTCAAAACTTTATCAAGGTATGTGCTTTGTGAAAGTCCAATTAAGCGTCTTGATCTATCTCTATAGATCTTGATGCCCAATATGTAAGCAGCTTCACCGAGGTCTTTCATTGAAAAACTTTTATTCAAGTATCCTTTTATGCTATCCAGAAATTCTATATCATTTCCAATTAATAATATGTCGTCCACATATAATATCGAAATGCTCTGAGCTCCCACTCACTTTCTTGTAAATACAAGCTTCTCCAAAAGTGCAGTACAAACCCATATGCTTTGATCACACTATCAAAGCGTTTATTCCAACTCCGAGAGGCTTGCACGGACCATAAATTGATCATTGGAGCTTGCACACTTTGTTAGCACCCTTTGGATCGACAAAACCTTCTGGTTGCATCATATACAACTCTTTTTCTAGAAATCTATTCAAGAATGCGGTTTTTACATCCATTTGCCAAATTTCATAATCATAAAATGCGGCAATTGCTAACATGATTCGGACAGACTTAAGCATCGCTACGGGTGAAAAGTCTCATCGTAGTCAACCCCTTGAACTTGTCGAAAACCTTTTGCAACAAGTCGAGCTTTGTAGAACGATTACATTACCATCGGCGTCGGTCTTCTTCTTAAAGATCCATTTATTTTCAATGGCTTGCCGATCATCGGGCAAGTCAACCAAAGTCCATACTTTGTTCTCATACATGGATCCCATCTCAGATTTCATGGCTTCCAGCCATTTTGCGAATCTGGGCTCACCATCGCTTCTTCATAGTTTGTAGGTTCGCCATGGTCAAGTAACATGACTTCCGAATAAGATTACCGTACCACTCACAGTGCGTATTTTACTCTGGTTGACCTCACGAGGTTCAAGAGCAACTTGATTTGAAACTTCATGATCATCATCATTAGTTTCCTCACTAATTGGTGTAGTTGTCACAGAACCATTTCTTGTGATGAACTACTTTCCAATAAGGGAGCAGATCTGATTATCTCATCAAGTTCTACTTTCCTCCCACTCACTTCTTTCGAGAGAAACTCCTTCTCTAGAAAGGACCCGAATTTAGCAACGAAAATCTTGCCTTCAGATCTGTGATAGAAGGTGTACCCAACAGTCTCCTTTGGGTATCCTATGAAGACACATTTTTCCGATTTGGGTTCGAGCTTATCTGGTTGAAGTTTCTTTACATAAGCATCGCAGCCCCAAACTTTAAGAAACGACAACTTTGGTTTCTTGCCAAACCACAGTTCATAAGGCGTCGTCTCAGCGGATTTTGACGGTGTCCTATTCAACGTGAATGCGGCCGTCTCTAAAGCATAACCCCAAAGCGATAGCGGTAAATCGAAATAGACATCATAGATCGCACCATATCTAGTAAAATACGATTCGACGTTCGGACACACCATTTCTCTGTGGTGTTCCGGTGGCGTGAGTTGCTGAAACTATTCCACATTGTTTCAAATGTAAACCAAACTCGTAACTCAAATATTCTCCTCCACGATCAGATCGTAGAAACTTTATTTTCTTGTTACGATGATTTTCCACTTCACTCTGAAATTCTTTGAACTTTTCAAATGTTTCAGATTTGTGTTTCATTAAGTAGATATACCCATATCTGCTCAAATCATCTGTGAAGGTGAGAAAATAACGATACCCCGCGTGCCTCAACATTCATTGGACCACAAACATCGGTATGTATGATTTCCAACAAATCGGTTGCACGCTCCATAGTTCCGGAGAACGGCGTTTTGTCATCTTGCCCATGAGGCATGGTTACGCAAGTACCAAGTGATTCATAATCAAGTGATTCGAAGCCCATCGGATGGAGTTTCTTCATGCGTTTTACACCGATATGACCTAAGCGGCGATTGCCACAAATAAGTTGCACTATCATTATCAACTCTGCATCTTTTGGCTTCAACATTATGAATATGTGTATCACTACTGTCGAGATTCAACAAGAATAGACCATTCTTCAAGGGTGCATGACCATAAAAGATATTACTCATATAAATAGAACAACCATTATTCTCTGATTTAAATGAATAACCGTCTCGCAATAAACAAGATCCAGATATAATGTTCATGCTCAACGCTGGCACCAAATAACAATTATTTAGGTCTAAAACTAATCCCGAAGGTAGATGTAGAGGTAGCGTGCCGATCATGATCACATCGACTTTGGAACCATTTCCAACGCGCGCCGTCACCTCGTCCTTAGCCAATCTTCGCAATCCGTAGTTCCTGTTTGAGTTGCAAATATTAGCAATGAACCAGATCAAATACCAGTACTCTGCGAGTATTAGTAAGGTACACATCAATAACATGTATATCACATATACCTTTGATCACCTTGCCATCATTTTTATCCGCCAAATACTTGGGGCAGTTCCGCTCAAATGTCGATCTGCTTGCAGTAAAACACTCGATTTCAGGCTTAGGTCCAGACTTGGGTTTCTTCTCTTGATCAGCAACTTTCTTGCTGTTCTTTTGAAGTTTCCTTCTTCTTCCCTTTGCCCTTTTCTTGAAACTAGTGGTCTTGTTGACCATCAACACTTGATGCTCTTTCTTGATTTCTACCTCCATGCTTTCAGCATCGCGAAGAGCTCGAGGAATTGTCTTAGTCATCCCTTGCATATTATAGTTCATCACGAAGCTCTTGTAGCTTGGTGGCGTGATTGGAGAATTCATCAATGACACTATCATCCGGAAGATTAACTCCCAGCTGAATTAAGTGATTGTTATACCCGGACATTTTGAGTATGTGCTCACCGATGTAACTATTCTCCTCCATCTTGAAGCTATAGAACTTATTGGAGACTTCATATCTCTCAATCCGGGCATTTGCTTGAAATATTAACTTCAACTCCTGGAACATCTCATATGCTCCATGACGTTCAAAACGTCGTTGAAGACCCGGTTCTAAGCCGTAAAGCATGGCACACTGAACTATAGAGTAGTCATCAGCTCTTGCTTTGCCGACGTTCACAACTTCTCGCTCAAGCATCTGCAGCAGGCACTGTCACCCAAAGGTGCTTCCAGGACGTAATTTTTCTGTGCAGCAATGAGGATAATCCTCAAGTTACGGACCCAGTCCGTGTAATTGCTACCATCATCTTTCAACTTTGCTTTCTCAAGGAACGCATTAAAATTCAACGGAACAACAGCACGAGCCATCTATCTATAAGAAACATAGACAAGCAAAATACTATCGGTACTAAGTTCATGATAAATTTAAGTTTAATTAATCATATTAAAAAACTCCCACTTAGATAGACATCTCTCTAGTCATCTAAGTGATTACGTGATCCAAATCAACTAAACCATGTCCGATCATCACGTGAGATGGAGTAGTTTCAATGGTGAACATCACTATGTTGATCATATCTACTATATGATTCACGCTCGACCTTTCGGTCTCTGTGTTCCGAGGCCATATCTGTTATATGCTAGGCTCGTCAAGTTTAACCTGAGTATTCCGCGTGCGCAACTGTTTTGCACCCGTTGTATTTGAACGTAGAGCCTATCACACCCGATCATGACGTGGTGTCTCAAAGACGAAGAACTTTCGCAACGGTGCATACTCAGGGAGAACACTTCTTGATAATTTTTAGTGAGAGATCATCTTATAATGCTACCGTCAATCAAAGCAAGATAAGATGCATAAAGGATAAACATCACATGCAATCAATATAAGTGATATGATATGGTCATCATCATCTTGTGCTTGTGATCTCCATCGCCAAGCACCGTCATGATCACCATCGTCACCGGTAGCGACACCTTGATCTCCATCGTAGCATCGTTGTCGTCTCGCCAACTATTGCTTCTCGACTATCGCTACTCCTTAGTGATAAAGTAAAGCAATTACATGGCGTTGCATTTCATACAATAAGCGACAACCATATGGCTCCTGCCGATTGCCGATAACTCGGTTACAAAACATGATCATCTCATACAATAAAGTATAGCATCACGTTTTGACCACATCACATCACATCATGCCCTGCAAAAACAAGTTAGGCGTCCTCTACTTTGTTGTTGCAAGTTTTACGTGGCTGCTACGGGCTGAGCAAGAACCGTTCTTACCTACGCATCAAAACCACAGCGATACTTCGTCAAATAGACTCCGTTTTAACCTTCTCAAGGACGGGCGTAGCCACACTCGATTCAACTAAAGTGAGAGAGCAGACACCGCCGGTCACCTTTAAGCAACGAGTGCTCGGGCGGTGAAACCAGTCTCGCGTAAGCGTCTGCGTAATGTCGGTCCGGGCCGCTTCATCTCACAATACCGCTGAACCAAAGTATGACATGCTGGTAGGCAGTATGACTTGTATCGTCCACAACTCACTTGTGTTCTACTCGTGCACATGACATCAACGCATAAAACCAGGCTCGAATGCCACTGTTGGGTAACGTAGTAATTTCAAAAATTTTCCTACGATCACGCAAGACCATGGTGATGGCATAGCAACGAGAGGGGAGAGTGTCCGTCCACGTACCCTCGTGAGACCGAAAGCGAAGCGTTATAACAACGCGGTTGATGTAGTCGTGCGTCTCCACGATCCGACCGATCCAAGCACCGAGCGTCACGGCACCTCCGAGTTCGCACACGTTCAGCTCGATGGCGATCCCGGACTCCGATCCAGCAAAGTGTCGGGGATGAGTTCCGTCGACCTGACGGCGTGGTACGATGTTGATGCTCCACCGACGCGGGGCTTCGCTTAAGCTCCGCGACGATATGACTTCTCCGGCGCAGGGCTTCTCCTAAGCTCCGCGACGATATGACCGAAGTGGAATATGGTGGAAGGGGGCACCTGTAACGCCCCGGATCCGATGCGCCAGGTGTCTGCCAGTTATTCGCTGTCTTTGCCATGTCATGTGCTTGCGTGTTGCACTTTGCCATGTCATCATCTGCATTTCATATCATGTCATCACGTGCATTTCGTTTTGCATACGTGTTCGTCTCATGCATCCGAGCATTTTTCCCGTTGTCCGTTTTGCAATCCGGCACTCCCATGTCTCCCGGCGCCCCCTTTTACCTCTTTTCATGTGTGGGTATTAAACGGTCTCGAATGGGCGAGGTTTGTCAAGCGGCCTTGAATAGCACCGTGAACCGCTGTCAAGTTTCGGATCATTTGGAGGTCGTTTGGTACTCAACAGTTAACGGGTAACCGCAAAAGCCTCTTTGTTGCAGCCCAACTCCCCTTTCTAAGTGGCCCAAAACCCACCAAACTCCTCTCCATGCTCTCGGTCGTTCGATCACGATCGCGTGGTCGAAAAACGCACCTCATTTGGACTCCCCTAGCTCCCTCTACCTATTTATATGGGCACCCTTCAAATTTCGGTCCAAAACCCTAGTCTAGCTCCTCCCGCAGCCCCGGACGTGTCCACCCCGCCGCCGACGTGTCCGCCGCCGCCTCCATCGCCCCAGCCAATCGGCGGCGCCACGTCACCCGCCGCCTTCCTCCTCCACTCGCGCCGCCACGTGGGCTCCCGCCGCCGCCCGCCGCCGAGCCGCCAAAACCCATCGCGGACCAGGCCCGTCCGCCGCCGCGCTGCCCACGCCTCCGCCTCCGCCTCCGCGCCGCGCGCCGCCGCTGCGATGCCCCGTCGCCAGCGAAGCTCCGCCAGCGCCATCCGCCGCCGCTTCTTCGCGTCGTCCGCCGACGCCGCCAGCGTCCGGCCGCCCGGCCCTCGCCGCTGGCGCGGCGTCCTCGCCGCCGCCCCTCGCTCCAGCGCCCGCCAGGCGTCCGAAGCTTCGCGGAGCTTCGCCTCGCCCGCCGCCATCCTCCGGCCCTGCTGCGCCGCCCGCCTCCGCTGCCGGAGCCCGCCAGCGCCCTCCGCGCGCCCGGCCGATCCGGCCATGGGGAGCCCGGATCCGCCGCCCCCCTCGCCGGCCCCCGCCTCTCCGGCGATCCCCGCCCCTCCGGCCGACGAGCTCCGAGAGATGCGGCGCTGCATCAAGAACCGTGCACGCAGGGTTGACTTCCCCCCCTCTTAAAAATCCTCTAAGTCCTTTTTCTGCATGTAATTTTGTGCCATTTTCATCGTGCTGTAACTTTGTCATCGTAGATCCATTTTGCGCGTATAATATGTCAAAATGTTCGTATCGAAGAGTAGATCATTTCATCTCATCGCATCATTTTCATTTGAGCTCATCTTGATGCCCTAAATGCTGTTGCAAGAGTGCTATGTGATGTTAGTTTCTGATTTTTATCAGGACTTGCACTTTTGTCATTTTTGCCATGATTGATGTGTGCATCCTATGGACTTGAGTCCTACATGTGTTTTGAAATATGCCATGTCTTCTTTCCAGTGGTGCTTGCTATGTATTTTTGTGATCTATGTCGTGGCTAGCACAAGCATGCAAACTAGGTGTCTTGTTGCTGCTGATTTCAGCCCTGTTTGCTGTTATTTTGATGCCATGTTAACTTGATGATACCGAGAGATCTATGCATATTTTGAGATACTTCAGTAAGGATGTTTTGTTAAACATGTCTTGATCTATCCATCCATGTCCTTGCTTGCAATTATGAAGTGCCATAGCTTGAGTCAATCGAGCTCTACTTTTGCTATCAAATGTTTCCTGGCAGATTGTTTACATGTTATTCAATTTTGCCTAGGTTGTTGTGGTTGATCCATGTATGCTATGTTATTGTTCTTGCCATGTATGTCTTCTATGCCATGCCTTCTTGATGTATGTATGTTTAGTTTTTCATATAAGGCTCTGTAGTGAGTGCATTGAGCTTGTAAACATGCCTACTTGTTATCAGTTTTTGACATGTCATGTTGCTGAATCTGTTAACGAAACTTTCAATATTGACATGGGTGTTACTATATTTTCTGATCCTTTTTGACTCGTGGTCACTAAAGGACTTTTGTTCTATGATATTAGTAGATTCATGCCATGCCTTTGTTTGCCATGATAAGTTCCTGTAACATGTTGTTTCATAGCTCTAAACATTGCAACCTGATGTTATTTTCTGCAAAGTCTGAAACTGTTATTAGTTGCAATCTTGCCATGTCATTTTGAGCATGTTATAGTCATTTATGGAGATAGCTCAGTGCTCATGTTTTGTAATGCATTACCTGTACATCATGCCCATGCCTTTTGTTTTCTTGTTGAGGTCCTGTAGCATGTTGTTTTGATGCTTGCAATATGCCTAGTTGCTGTTTTGGACAGCTTGTCCTTTAAACTTGTATAGGGTGTATGTGTTGAACCGTTGCTCCGTTTTGAGTGTGCTCTATATGAAACTTGCTTGATTTTGCATGTAGTTTCATATTATCATGTTGGATCCTTGTTTTGAGAGTGTTTGCTTGATGTTTGTATGCATTTTGCATCAATGCCATGGTTATCTTGTTTTGCTCATATCTTCTAGGCCGTAGCTCCGAATCTAATGAACTTTATATGTAACTTGACTAGAATTTCGTGTAGATCATCGGGGTGCATATTAAATTGCTGTTTAACAACTTGAACATAAGGTTTATCCAGATCTGGACCAATTTCGAAATTGCATATGAGGACTTACCGGAATTGTTCTATGTCGTTTCCGGCCTCATTTAAACTTGCCTTGATGTGTTGCCCTTGTTTGCATCATCTCTTGCCATGAGTAGCTTCATGTAGCGTTGTCATGCATCATGCTTGGTTGTGCATCATGTCTTGTTCATGTGTGGAGTGTTTACTATGTTGTGTGCTTCTTCTTGTTAGTTCCTGTTGCGTTGCGATCGTGAGGATTCGTTTGTCTACGCTTGGTTCGGCTTCATCCGTTCGTCTTCTTCATGGACTTGTTCTTCTTCCTTGCGGGATTTCAGGCAAGATGACCACTACCCTGGATCTCACTACTATCATTGCTATGCTAGTTGCTTCGTTCTATCGCTATGCTGCGCTACCTATTACCTGTTTATCAAGCCATCCCAAATTGCCATGTCAGCCTCTAACCTTTTGCACCCTTCCTAGCAAACCTTTGTTTGGCTATGTTACCGCTTTGCTCAGCCCCTCTTATAGCGTTGTTAGTTGCAGGTGAAGATGAAGTTTGTTCCTTGTTGGAACATGGAGATGTTGTTCCTTGTTGGAACATGTTTACTTGTTGGGATATCACAATATATCTTATTTAATTAATGCATCTATATACTTGGTAAAGGGTGGAAGGCTCGGCCTTATGCCTGGTGTTTTGTTCCACTCTTGCCGCCCTAGTTTCCGTCATATCGGTATTATGTTCCCGGATTTTTGCGTCCCTAACGCGATCGGGTGATTTATGGGACCCCCTTGACAATTCGCTTTGAATAAGACTTTTCCAGCAAGGCCCAACATTGGTTTTACCATTTGCCTCACCACCACCTATATTTCCCTTGGGAGTAATTAACCCAAGGGTCATCTTTATTAGCCCCCGGACCAGTGCTTCTCTAAGTGCTGGCCCGAACCGAGTAGATGCATGGGGCCCCTCGTGGCAACTCGAGGTTTGGTTTTACTCGTAGGATGTCTCATCCGGTGTTGCCCTGAGAACGAGATATGTGCAGCTCCTATCGGGATTGTCGGCGCATCGGGCGGTCTTGCTGGTCTTGTTTTATTGCTGTGAAATGTCTTGTAGCCGGGATTCCGAGACTGATCGGGCTTCCCGGGGAGAAGGTCTATTCCTTCGTTGATCGCGAGAGCTTATCATGGGCTAAGTTGGGACACCCCTGCAGGGTATAAACTTTCGAAAGCCGTGCCCGCGGTTATGTGGCAGATGGGAATTTGTTAATGTCCGGTTGTAGAAAACCCGAAGTTGATCTCAATTAAAATACACCAACCGTGTGCGTAACCGTGAGTGTCTCCTTTCGGGGTTGATCGAGAGGAGAACACGGTTTTCTTGGGTTATGTCTGACGTAAGTAGGTGTTCAGGATCACTTCTTGATCATTACTAGTTGACGACCGTTCCTTTGTCTCTCTTCTCGCTCTCATTTGCGTATGTTAGCCACCATATCATGCTTAGCCGCTGCTGCAACCTCACCACTTTATCCCTTCCTTTCCCATTAAGCTTTGCTAGTCTTGATACCCATGGTAATGGGATTGCTGAGTCCTCGTGGCTCACAGATTACTACACCACCAGTTGCAGGTACAGGTTTGCGATGATCATGACGCGAGCGCGATGTTTGCTTGTTTGGAGTTCTTCTTCTGATTCTTCTTCGATCAGGGGATAGGTTCCAGGTCGGCAGCCTGGGCTAGCAGGGTGGATGTCGTTTGAGTTTCTGTTTATGTTTCATCCGTAGTCGGATGTTGATCTTGTATGATGTTGATGTATTCTTGTGGCATTTGTGCCTTGTGTATGTATCCCCATCTATTATGTAATGTTGATGTAATGATATCCACCTTGCAAAAGAGTTTCCAATATGCGGGTCTATCCTTGGTGGGACCGTCGAGTTCCTTTTGGATAGGGTCGCATATTGGGCGTGACAGCACCGCACACGGCTAAGGCAAGATCCGTAGATCAACTTGTGTGTATTGGGGTGCCCCCTGCCCCCGTATATAAAGGAGCCAAGGGGGAGGTGGCCGGCCCTAGGGGAGGCGCACCAAGGAGGAGTCCTACTCCCACCGGGAGTAGGACTCCCCCCCCCCTCTCCTAGTTGGACTAGGATTGGAGGAGGGGGAAGAGGGAAGGGGCGCCGCCCCCCTTCCTTGTCCTATTCGGACTAGAGGGGGGAGGGGGCGCGCAGCCCACCTTGGCCTGCCCTTCCTCTTCTCCCATGGCCCATTAAGGCCCATGGACTTCCCGGGGGGTTCCGGTAACCTCCCGGTACTCCGGTAAAATCCCGATTTCACCCGGAACACTTCCGATGTCCAAATGTAGGCTTCCAATATATCAATCTTTATGTCTCGACCATTTCGAGACTCCTCGTCATGTCCGTGATCACATCCGGGACTCCGAACAACCTTCGGTGCATCAATACTTATAAACTCATTATGAACTGTCATCGAAACGTTAAGCGTGCGGACCCTACGGGTTCGAGAACTATGTAGACATGACCTAGAACCATTCTCGGTCAATAACCAATAGCGGAACCTGGATGCCCATATTGGTTCCTACATATTCTACGAAGATCTTTATCGGTCAAACCGCATAACGACGTCGTTGTTCCCTTTGTCATCGGTATGTTACTTACCCGAGATTCGATCGTCGGTATCCAATACCTAGTTCAATCTCGTTACCGTAAGTCTCTTTACTCGTTCCGTAATACATCATCTCACAACTAACTCATTAGTTGTAATGCTTGCAAGGCTTAAGTGATGTGCATTACCGAGAAGGCCTGGAGATACCTCTCCGACAATCGGAGTGACAAAACCTAATCTCGAAATCGCCAACCCAACAAGTACCTTTGGAGACACCTGTAGTACTCCTTTATAATCACCCGATTCGTTGTGACGTTTGGTAGTACCAAAGTGTTCCTCCGTAAACGGAGTTGCATAATCTCATAGTTATAGGAACATGTATGGGTCATGAAGAAAGCATTAACATACTAAGCGATCAACTGTTAAGCTAACGGAATGGGTCATGTCAATCAGATCATTCAACTAATGATGTGACCTTGTTAATCAAATAACAACTCCTTGTTCATGGTTAGGAAACATAACCATCTTTGATTAACAAGCTAGTCAAGTAGAGGCATACTAGTGACATACTGTTTGTCTATATATTCACACATGTATTATGTTTCCGGTTAATACAATTCTAGCATGAATAATAAACATTTATCATGATATAAGGAAATAAATAATAACTTTTATTATTGCCTCTAGGGCATATTTCCTTCACTCTTTGCACGAGTAGAACACAATTTGTTGTGGGCGTAGATGTTGTCAACTTTCTTGCCACTACTAGTCTTATTTTGCTTCAGCTGTATTATGGGATGAAGTGGCCCGGACCGACCTTACACGTACGCTTACGTGAGACAGGTTCCACCGACTGACATGCACTAGTTGCATAAGGTGGCTAGCGGGTGTCTGTCTCTCCCACTTTAGTTGGAGCGGATTCGATGAAAAGGGTCCTTATGAAGGGTAAATAGAAGTTGACAAATCATGTTGTGGCTTTTACGTAGGTAAGAAAACGTTCTTGCTAGAACCCTATTGCAGCCACGTAAAACATGCAACAACAATTAGAGGACGTCTAACTCGTTTTTGCAGCATGTGATTGTGATGTGATATGGCCAAAAGTTGTGATGAATGATGAATGATATATATGTGATGTATGAGATCATGTTCTTGTAATAGGAATCACGACTTGCATGTCGATGGGTATGGCAACCGACAGGAGCCATAGGAGTTGTCTTAATTATTGTATGACCTGCGTGTCGTTGATTCAACGCCATGTAATTACTTTACTTTATTGCTAAACCGTTAGCCATAGTAGTAGAAGTAATAGTTGGCGAGCAACCCCATGGAGACACGATGATGGAGATCATGGTGTCATGCCGGTGACGAAGATGATCATGGAGCCCCGAAGATGGAGATCAAAGGAGCTATATGATATTGGCCATATCATGTCACTATTTGATTGCATGTGATGTCTATCATGTTTTTCATCTTGTTTACTTAGAACGACGGTAGTAAATAAGATGATCCCTCATAATAATTTCAAGAAAGTGTTCCCCCTAACTGTGAGCCGTTGCGAAAGTTCGTTGTTTCAAAGCACCACGTGATGATCGGGTGTGATAGATTCTAACGTTCACATACAATGGGTGTAAGACAGATTTACACATGCATAAACACTTAGGTTAACTTGACGAGCCTAGCATGTACAGACATGGCCTCGGAACACAAGAGACCGAAAGGTCGAACATGAGTCGTATGGAAGATGCGATCAACATGGAGATGTTCATCGATGATGACTAGTCCGTCTCACGTCATGATCGGACACGGCCTAGTCGACTCGGATCATGTATCACTTAGATGACTAGAGGGATGTCTAATCTGAGTGGGAGTTCATTAAATAATTTGATTAGATGAACTTAATTATCATGAACTTAGTCTAAAAACCTTTGCAAATATGTCTTGTAGATCAAATGGCCAACGCTCATGTCCACCTCAACTTCAACGCATTCCTACAGAAAACCAAGCTAAAAGATGATGGCAGCAACTATACGGACTGGGTCCGGAACCTGAGGATCATCCTCATAGCTACAAAGAAAGATTATGTCCTAGAAGCACCGCTAGGTGAAGCTCCCATCCTAGAGAACCAAGGCGTTATGAGCGTTTGGCAGTCTCGTCTGATGATTACTCCCTCGTTCGATGCGGCATGCTTTACAGTTTAGAACCGGGCTCCAAAAGCGTTTTGAGCAACACGGAGCATATGAGATGTTCAAGAGCTGAAAATGGTTTTCAAGCTCATGCCCGGTCGAGAGATATGAAGTCTCCGACAAGTTCTTGAGTTGTAAGATGGAGGAAAATAGTTACACGGTGAGCACATACTCAAAATGTCTGGGTTGCACAACCGCTTGACTCAGCTGGGAGTTAATCTCCCGGATGACGCGTTTATTGACAGAATCCTCCAGTCGCTTCCACCGAGCTACAAGAGCTTTGTGATGAACTTCAATATGCAGGGGATGGAAAAGACCATTCCTTAGGTATATTCAATGCTGAAATCAGCGGAGGTAGAAATCAAGAAGGAACAACAAGTGTTGATGGTGAATAAATCCACTAAGTTCAAGAAAGGCAAGGGTAAGAAGAACTTCAAGAAGGACGGCAAGGGAGTTGCCGCGCCCGATAAGCCGATTGCGGGAAGAAGTCAAAGAATGGACCCAAGCCTGGCGGAGTGCTTTTATTGCAAGGAAGCGGACCTTTGAAGCGGAACTGCCCCAAATACTTAGCGGACAAGAAGGCCGGCAACACTAAAGGTATATGTGATATACATGTAATTGATGTGTACCTTACCAGTACTCGTAGTAGCTCCTGGGTATTTGATACCGGTGCCGTTGCTCATATTTGTAACTCAAAACAGGAGCTGCGGAATAAGCGGAGATTGGCGAAGGACGAGGTGACGATGCGCATCGGAAATGGTTCCAAGGTCGATGTGATCGCCGTCTGCACGCTACCTCTACATTTACCTACGTGGTTAGTTTTAAACCTCAATAATTGTTATTTAGTGCCAGCTTTGAGCATGAACATTGCATCTGGATCTCATTTAATACGAGATGGCTACTCATTTAAATCCGAGAATAATGGTTGTTCTATTTATATGAGAGATATGTTTTATGGTCATGCCCCAATGGTCAATGGTTTATTCTTAATGAATCTCGAACGTGATGTTACACATATTCATAGTGTGAATACAAAAATATGTAAAGTTGATAACGATAGTCCCACATACTTGTGGCACTGCCGCCTTGGTCACATTGGTGTCAAGCGCATGAAGAAGCTCATGGCTGATGGACTTTTAGAGTCTCTCGATTATGAATCATTTGACACATGCGAACCATGCCTCATGGGCAAAATGACCAAGACTCCGTTCTCCGGAACAATGGAGCGAGCAACCAACTTATTGGAAATCATACATACTGATGTGTGTGGTCCAATGAGCCTTGAGGCTCGCAGAGGATATCGTTATGTTCTCACTCTCACTGACGACCTGAGTAGATATGGGTATGTCTACTTGATGAAACACAAGTCTGAGACCTTTGAAAAGTTCAAGGAATTTCAGAATGAGGTAGAGAATCAACGTGACCGAAAGATAAAGTTCTTACGATCAGATCGTGGAGGGGAATACTTAAGTCACGAATTTGGTACGCACTTAAGGAAATGTGGAATCGTTTCACAACTCACGCCGCCTGGAACACCTCAGCGTAACGGTGTGTCCGAACGTCGTAGTCGCACTTCATTGGATATGGTGCGATCTATGATGTCTCTTACCGATTTACCGCTATCATTTTGGGGATACTCTCTAGAGACAGCTACATTCACTTTAAATAGGGCACCGTCTAAATCCGTTGAGACGACACCATATGAATTATGGTTTGGGGAGAAACCTAAGCTGTCGTTTCTAAAAGTTTGGGGATGTGATGCTTATGTCAAGAAACTTCAACCTGAAAAGCTTGAACCCAAGTCGGAAAAATGCGTTTTCATAGGATACCCTAAGGAAACCATTGGGTATACCTTCTACCTCAGATCCGAAGGCAAGATCTTTGGTGCCAAGAACGGGTCCTTTCTGGAGAAAGAGTTTCTCTCGAGAGAAGTAAGTGGGAGGAAAGTGGAACTTGATGAAGTACTGCCTCTTGAACCGGTGAGTAGCGCAGCTCAAGAAGATGTTCCTGTGGTGCCAGCACCAACTGAAGAGGAAATTAATGATGATGATCAAGGTACTTCGGATCAAGTTACTACTGAACTTCGTAGGTCCACGAGGACACGTTCCACACCAGAGTGGTATGGCAACCCTGTCCTGGAAATCAGGTTGTTGGACAACGATGAACCTTCAAACTATGAAGAAGCGATGGCGGGCCCAGATTCCAACAAATGGCTTGAAGCCATGCAATCCGAGATAGGATCCATGTATGAAAACGAAGTATGGACTTTGACAGACTTTCCCGATGATCGGCGAGCAATAGAAAACAAATGGATCTTTAAGAAGAAGACGGACGCAGATGGTAATGTTACCATCTATAAAGAAGTGGGAGGGGAACCAGCCCCTGGTGGGCTGGTGTGCCCCCCCCCTTGGCCCCCCCTGCGCCTAGGGTTGGGAAACCCTAGGGGTGGGGGCGCCTCCACCTGGCTTGGGGGGGGGGGGTGGGAAGTCACCCCCTGGCCGCCGCCCCCCTTGGAGATCCCATCTCCAGGGCCGGTGCCCCCCCTAGGGGGCCTATATAAAGAGGGGGGAGGGAGCGCAGCCGCAACCATGCTCTTGGCGCCTCCCTCTCCCCTTGCTACACCTCTCCCTCTCGCAGACGCTTGGCGAAGCCCTGCCGAGATCGCTGCTGCATCCACCACCACGCCGTCGTGCTGCTGGATCTTCATCAACCTCTCCTTCCCCCTTGCCGGATCAAGAAGGAGGAGACGTCTTCCCAACCGCATGTGTGTTGAACGTGGAGGTGCTGTCCGTTCAGCACTACGATCTCCGGTGATTTGGATCACGACGAGTACGACTCCCTCAACCCCGTTCTCTTGAACGCTTCCGCTCGCGATCTACAAGGGTATGTAGATGCACTCCTCTCTCTCGTTGCTAGATGAACTCATAGATTGATATTGGTGAAACCGTAGAAAATTTTTATTTTCTGCAATGTTCCCCAACAATACATTCATTCAAATTCAATGTCCTGCGAACATTGCACCGCTACAAGTCGAGACCCTTCTATGACATCTGCAAAATATCGCTCGGGTGTGCGGTGCTCCTTTCCCTCCGGTGACCCGCAGCAACTTCAACGGCATTCATCTTCGCCCACCACATCTTGCAGCGAGCGAAGGCCATACGGGAACCTTTAATACAGGTGGAGCGCTTGACGACGTCTAGCCGAGGACTGGCATTCACCATCCGCCTCACGAGCCCGAAGTAGCTGCCAGGCATAGCTTCGGCTGGCCATAGCCGGATTGTCATATCCTTCATGGCTAATTCGGCCACCCTGTGCAGCTCCACCAGCTGTTTCAGCTGATCGGTGAAGGACACGGGAGGCTCTGACACCGCATATTGCGACCAGAAGAGCTTCTTCGTAGAACCCCCTCCTTTGGCTCGATAGAACTCCACGCACCATCTGCCGATACACTGCGTGGTAAATTAGCAAAATCCCCTGGGGATGTGATAACCCACAAGTATAGGGGATCGCAACAGCTTTCGAGGGTATTCAACCCAAATTTATTGATTCAACACAAGGGGAGCCAAAGAATATTCTCAAGTATTAGCAGTTGAGTTGTCAATTCAACCACACCTGGAAACTTAGTATCTGCAGCAAAGTATTTAGTAGCAAAGTAATATGATAGTGGTGGTAACGGTAACAAAAGTAAAGACAACAAAAGTAATGTTTTTGGTATTTTGTAGTGATTGTAACAGTAGCAACGGAAAAGTAAATAAGCGAAGACCAGTATATGGAAAGCTCGTAGGCACCGGATCAGTGATGGATAATTATGCCGGATGCGGTTCATCATGTAACAGTCATAACATAGGGTGACACAGAACTAGCTCCAATTCATCAATGTAATGTAGGCATGTATTCCGAATATAGTCATACATGCTTATGGAAAAGAACTTGCATGACATCTTTTGTCCTACCCTCCCGTGGCAGCGGGGTCCTAATGGAAACTAAGGGATATTAAGGCCTCCTTTTAATAGAGAACCGGAACAAAGCATTAGCACATAGTGAATAATTGAACTCCTCAAACTATGGTCATCACCGGGAGTGGTCCCGATTATTGTCACTTCGGGGTTGCCGGATCATAACACATAGTAGGTGACTATAGACTTGCAAGATAGGATCAAGAACTCACATATATTCATGAAAACATAATAGGTTCAGATCTGAAATCATGGCACTCGGGCCCTAGTGACAAGCATTAAGCATAGCAAAGTCATAGCAACATCAATCTCAAAACATAGTGGATACTAGGGATCAAACCCTAACAAAACTAACTTGATTACATGATAAATCTCATCCAACCCATCACCGTCCAGCAAGCCTACGATGGAATTACTCACGCACGGCGGTGAGCATCATGAAATTGGTGATGGAGGATGGTTGATGATGACGAGGCGACGAATCCCCCTCTCCGGAGCCCCGAACGGACTCCAGATCAGCCCTCCCGAGAGGTTTTAGGGCTTGGCGCGGCTCCGTATCGTAAAACGCGATGATTTTTTCTCTCTGATTTTTTTCTCCCCGAAAGCCAATATATAGAGTTGGAGTTGGCGTCGGAAGGTGTCCAGGGGGCCCATGAGGTAGGGGGGCGCGCCCTAGATGGGGGGCATGCCCCCACCCTCGTGGACAGGGTGTGGGCCCCCTGGTCTTCATCTTTGGCGAGGATTTTTATTATTTTTTATAAGACATCCCGTGGAGTTTCAGGTCATTCCGAGAACTTTTGTTTTCTGCACATAAAACAACATCATGGCAATTCTGCTAAAAACAGCGTCAGTCCGGGTTAGTTCCATTCAAATCATACAAGTTAGTGTCCAAAACAAGGGCAAAAGTGTTTGAAAAAGTAGATATGACGGAGACGTATCAACTCCCCCAAGCTTAAACCCTTGCTTGTCCTCAAGCAATTTAGTTGACAAACTGAAAGAGAAAAAGAAAAACTTCTACAAACTCTGTTTGCTCTTGTTGTTGTAACTATGTCAAGCCAGCATTCAAGTTTTTAGCAAAGATCATAACTAACCACATTTGCAATAACTCCTAGGTCTCATGTTTACTCATATCAATAGCATAATCAGCTAGCAAGCCATAATAGTAGATCTCGGATGACAACACTTTCTCAAAATAATCATAATATGATATAACAAGATGGTATCTCGCTAGCCCTTTCTGAGACCGTAAAACATAAATGCAGAGCACCTTCAAAGATCAAGGACTGACTAGACATTGTAATTCATGGTAAAAGAGATCCAATCATAGTCATACCCGATATAAATTAACAGTAATGAATGCAAATGACAGCTGTGCTCTCCAGCTAGTGCTTTTAATAAGAAGTTGATGACTCAACATAAAAGTAAATAGATAGGCCCTTCGCAAAGGGAAGCAGGGATTTGTAGAGGTGCCAGAGCTTGGTTTTGAAATAGAGATAAATTATATTTTGAGCGGCATACTTTCATTGTCAACATAACAACTAAGAGATGACGATATCTTCCATGCTAAACAAATTATAGGCGGTTCCCAAACAGAATGGTAAAGTTTATACTCCCCCTCCTCCACAAGCATCAATCCATGGCTTGCTCGAAACAACGAGTGCCTCCAACATTCAACGGGCCCAGGGGGAGTTTTGTTTGCAATTATTTTGATTTAGTTTGCATAAAGCATGGGACTGGGCATCCCGGTGACCAGCCATTTTCTCATGAGTGAGGAGCGGAGTCCACTCCTCTTGAGAATAACCCGCCTAACACGGAAGATAAGGGCAGCCCTAGTTGATATATGAGCTATTCGAGCATGCAAAACAGAATATTTATTTGAAGGTTTAGAGTTTGGCACATACAAATTTACTTGGAACGGCATGTAGATACCGCATATAGGAAGGTATGGTGGACTCATATGGAATAACTTTGGGGTTTAAGGGATTGGATGCACAAGCAGTATTCCCGCTTAGTACAAGTGAAGGCTAGCAAAAGACTGGGAAGCGACCAACTAGAGAGCGACTACAGTCATGAACATGCATTAAAATTAATAAACATTGAATACAAGCATGAGTAGGATATAATCCACCATGAACATAAATATCGTGAAGGCTATGTTGATTTGTTTCAACTACATGCGTGAACATGTGCCAAGTCAAGTCACTTAAATCATTCAAAGGAGGATACCACCCCATCATACCACATCACAACCATTTAATAGCATGTTGGCATGCAAGGTAAACCATTATAACTCATAGCTAATCAAGCATGGCACGAGCCACTATGATCTCTAATTGTCATTGCAAAACATGTTTATTCATAATAAGCTGAATCAAGAACGATGAACTCATCATATTTACAAAAACAAAAGAGGTCGAGTTCATACCAGCTTTTCTCATCTTAGTCAGTCCATCATATATCATCATAATTGCCTTTCACTTGCACGACCGAACGGTGTGAATAATAATATGAGTGCACGTGCATTGGACTAAGCTGGAATCTGCGAGCATTCAATAAACAGGAGAAGAGAAGGCAATATGGGCTCTTGGTTAAATCAACAATGATGCATATAAGAGCCACTTCAACAATTTAATCATGGTCTTCTCCTACTGACCCCCAAAGAAAAGAAAAGAAATAAAAACTATTTACACGGGAAAGCTCCCAACAAGCAAAAGAAGAATGGGAAATATTTTTGGGTTTTCTTTTTAATTACTACAACAAAGAATTAAACTACTACTAATTTTTTTATTTTTCTTAAGGTTTAACAGACACACAAGAAGAAAGCAGGAAAAAGAAAATAAACTAGCATGTATATTACAGTGAAAGAGTATGAGCACCGCCATTTAGCAATGAGTGTGTGTGAACATAAATGTAATGTTGGTGAGAAATACGTACTCCCCTAAGCTTAGGCTTTTAGCCTAAGTTGGTTCATTGCCAGGGATGGCCTGGCGGATACCCGTAGGTGTAGCTGGGGTCGTACTGTGATGCAGCAGCTATCGCCTCCTGAGCTGCAGCGTGGCGTCGAGCCGCCTCCTCTCTTCTCTCGTACTCATCTGCCTCCTCTCTGGTAATAACATATCTTCCTTTTGTCTGAGAATCAAAGAAGGCAGGAGCAGGAAGAGTAATACGGACAACATGCCGTTTGTTAAAGATTAGTTGATACTGGAGAGGTGGTTCAGTCCTCTCAACAAACTGGTGGGAAACCATAGAATCAAAATCTAAATAAGTAGGGAGTAACTCCATATCACCCTCACGAATGTCTATCTCAAGAAAATTAGCTAAGCGGGTTGCATACATTCCTCCAAGTTAATCTCCATTATATCTATTATGATGCAACCTACGAGCTACAATGGCTCCCATATGATAAGATTGGTCTCCTAACACAGCACTCCTGAGAATGCTGAGATCAGGGACACACATGTAACATGCTTCATCCTTAGCATTTATGCATCTACCTATGAAGAGAGCAAAGTAATGTATAGCAGGAAAGTGAATGCTCCCTATAGTGGCTTGCGTTATATCTCTAGATTCCCCCACAGTTATACTAGCAAGAAAGTCTCTAAATTTAGATTTAGGGGGATCCCTGACACTACCCCAAGATGGAAGTTTGCAAGCAAAATTGAAATCCTCTAAGTCCATGGTATAAGATTTGTCATAAAGGTCAAACATGACTGAAGGAGAATTACACGAAGATGAATACTCAAACCTCCTTACAAATGAACTTGTGAGAACATGATACCAGGGGCATTTGTCAGCTTAAAAATCCTCAAGACCGGCATTGCGCAAATATGCTTTAAATTCTTCTTTAATTCCCGCACGGTCCATAAAATTTTCCGACGGCCATTCACAAGGCCGCACTAGAGCGCCTCTTGGTGGTTCCTCGTCAACATCACGCATATCAAGCCTGGGTCCTTGCTTCCTTGAAGAACCACCTTGGAACATCTTCCTAAGCATATTGTTTTGCTCTAAAAAATTTCTGAAATTTTTAGTAACTTCAAACAAAAGTGAACCAACTTTAATGAAACTGATAGCAACTACTCCTACAAGTGCCTAGAGCCTATATCAAGCATTAGAACTACTTGGAACCATATAAATTTGACATGCAAGCTCAAGAACATGGTCACCTATGCAGCACAAATTTGCAAAGAATAAAGCACTAGAACAAAAACTAATTGGACCAATGGAGGAGTCACATACCAAGGAACAATCTCCCCAAGCAGTTTTGCGAGAGGTGCTTTGAGCAAGGAGATCGAAAATCACAGCAAAAGTGGCTGGAACTCGTGCTTGAGTTGGTTTTTCGGGTTTGTGTGAGGCAGAGGAAGAAGATGGGTGCAGGGATAAGTGGAGGAGGGCCACCGTGGGCCCATGAGGTAGGGGGCGCACCCAGGGGGTAGGGCGCGCCCTCCACCCTCGTGGCCAGGTGGCAGCTCCCCCTGCGGTGATTTTTGCACTATAAATCGTCAAATATTCCCGAAAAAATCATATTAAATTGGCATGGCATTCTAAGGACTTTTATTTTCGGGGTATCTTTATATTGCACGGGTAAGCCAGGAGACAGACAGAAAAAAATATTTTACTTTATTTCTACTAAATAACAGAAAATATAAAGAGGGCACAGAAGGTTGTTCTTCTAGTTTCATCCATCTCATGCTCATCAAAAGGAATCCACTAACAAGGTTGATCAGGCTTTGTTAACAAACTCATTCCCGGTAATCATGAAACCGAAGAAATTTTGAATAACACTAGGTTACCTCAACGGGGATATGGACATCCCCAATAATAAGTATATCATATTTCTTCTTGACAGTAGGGAGAGGAATTTCAAAACCTCCAAATATAAGCGATGGAATTTTTTCCAATAGAATTGATACTATAAACTTGAGGTTGTTTCCTCGGAAAGTGTACTGTATGCTCTTTACCATTAACATGAAAAGTGACATTGCCTTTGTTGCAATCAATAACAGCCCCTGTAGTATTCAGAAAAGCTCTTCCAAGAATAATAGACATACTGTCATCCTCGGGAATATCAAGAATAACAAAGTCCGTTAAAATAGTAACGTTTGCAACCACAACAGGCACATCCTCACAAGTACCGACATGTATAGCAGTTGATTTATCATCCATTTGCAAAGATATTCCACTAGGTGTCAACTTATTCAAGTCAAGTCTACGATATAAAGAGAGGCATAACACTAACACCGGCTCCAAGATCACATAAAGCAGTTTTAACATAATTTCTCTTAATGGAGCATGGTATAGTAGGTACTCTTGGATCTCCAAGTTTCTTTGGTATTCCACCCTTAAAGTATAATTAGCAAGCATGGTGGAAATTTCAGCTTCCGGTATCTTTCTTTTATTTGTAACGATATCTTTCATATATTTAGCATAAGGATTCATTTTGAGCATATCAGTCAATCGCATACGCAAAAAGATGGGTCTAATCATTTCAGCAAAGCGCTCAAAATCCTCATTATCCTTTTTCTTGGATGGTTTCGGAGGAAAAGGCATGGGTTTCTGAACCCATGGTTCTCTTTCTTTACCATGTTTCCTAGCAACGAAGTCTCTTTTATCATACCGTTGATTCTTTGATTGAGGGTTATCAAGATCAACAGCAGGTTCAACTCCACATCATTATCATTACTAGGTTGAGCATCATCATGAACATCATCATTAACATTTTCACTAGGTTCATGTTCATTACCAGATTGTGTTTCAGATCGGACATAGAGATATCATTTGGATTCTCAGGTGGTTCAACAATAGGTTCACTAGAAGTTTGCAAAGTCCTATCATTTTTGTTTTTCTTCCTTTTAGAAGAACTAGGTACATCAATATTATTTCTCTGAGAATCTTGCTTGATTCTCTTAGGGTGGCCTTGAGGATACAAAGGCTCCTGAGTCATTCTACCAGTTCTAGTAGCCACTCTAACAACATTATCATTTTTCTTACTATTAATTTCATCAAGCACTTCTTTTTGGGCTTTAAGTACTTGTTCTACTTGAGTGGTAACCATAGAAGCATGTTTGCTAACAAGTTTAAGTTCACCTCTAATATTAGCCATATAATCACCCAAGCGTTTAATCATATAAGTATCTTGTTTTAATTGTCTACCAAAATAAGCATTAAAGTCATCTTGCTTAAACATAAAGTTATAAAACTCATCCAAGCACTGACTAGCAATTTTAGTAGGAGGGACTTCAGCTTTATCATATTTGTATAGAGCATTTACCTTTACTACCTGTGTCGAGTTATCGGGATGAGGAGGTTCTTCAATAAGTAATGGATCAATATCATAAGTTTCTTCAGCAGGCGGTAGATTAAGTCCATGTATTTCTTCAATCGGAGGTAAATTCTTAACATCTTCAACTTTAATACCTTTTTCTTTCATAGATTTCTTTGCCTCTTGCATATCTTCAGGACTGAGAAATAGAACACCTCTCTTCTTGGAGTTGGTTTAGGAATAGGCTCGATAATTGGAGCGAAGCTGGCTCAGGAGGTGCCCAATTATTTTCATTTGTCAACATATTATTCAATAGAATTTCAGCTTCATCCGTGTTCTTTCCTGAAAAGAGAACCAGCACAACTATCCGTAATCTCTGGAAGCATCGGTTAGTCCATTATAAAAGATATCAAGTATTTCAGGTTTCTTAAGAGGATGATCAAGCAAAGCATTAAGTAACTTGAGAAGCCTCCCCAAGCTTGTGGGAGACTCTCTTCTTTAATTTGCACGGTTGTATATTTCCCTCAAAGCAGCTTGTTTCTTATGAGCAGGGAAATATTTAGCGAGAAGTAATAAATCATATCACGGGACTACGCACACAACCAGGATCAAGAGAATTAAACCATATCTTAGCATCACCCTTTAATGAGAACGAAAATATTTTGAGTATATAAAAGTAGCGCGATCTCTCATCATTAGTAAACAGGGCGGCTATATCATTTAACTTAGTAAGATGTGCCACAACAATTTCAGATTCATAGCCATAAAAATGATCAGATTCGACCAAAGTAATTATATCTGGATCAACAGAAAATTCATAATCCTTATCGGGAACACAAATAGGTGAAGTAGCAAAAGCATGGTCAGGTTTCATTCTGTCTCTAAGAGATTCTTTACTCCATTTAAATAGCAGCCTCTTAAGTTCATATCTATCTTTGCAAGCAAAAATAGCTGCAGAAGATTCCATATCAAAAACATAACCCTCAGGAATAACAAGCATATTTTCATCATCACTTTCATCATCGTATTTAGATTCAATAATTTCTTTCTCTCCATCCCTAGCAATTTGTTCATCTAGAAATTCACCAAGGGGCACAGTAGTATCAAGCATAGAAGTAGTTTCGTCATAAATATCATGCATAGCAGAAGTGGCATCATCAATAACATGCGACATATCGGAACAAATAGCAGAAGCAGGTTTAGGTGTCGCTAGCTTACTCATAACAGAAGGTGAATCAAGTGCAGAGCTAGATGGCAGTTCCTTACCTCCCCTCGTAGTTGAGGGATAAATTTTGTCTTAGCGTCTTTCAGGTTCTTCATAGTGTCCAGCAGATATAAATCCCAAGTGACTCAAAGAATAGAGCTATGCTCCCCGGCAACGGCGCTAGAAATTGGTCTTGATAACCCACAAGTATAGGGGATCGCAACAGCTTTCGAGGGTAGAGTATTCAACCTAAATTTATTGATTCGACATAAGGGGAGCCAAAGAATATTCTCAAGTATTAGCAGCTGAGTTGTCAATTCAACCACACCTGGAAACTTAGTATCTGCAGCAAAGTGTTTAGTAGCAAAGTAATATGATAGTGGTGGTAACGGTAACAAAAGTAAAGACAGCAAAAGTAATGTTTTTGGTATTTTGTAGTGATTGTAACATAGAGCGGAAAAGTAAATAAGCGAAGACCAATATATGGAAAGCTCAGAGGCACCGGATCGATGATGGATAATTATGCGGATGCGGTTCATCATGTAACAGTCATAACATAGGGTGACACAGAACTAGCTCCAATTCATCAATGTAATGTAGGCATGTATTCGAATATAGTCATACGTGCTTATGGAAAAGAACTTGCATGCCATCTTTTGTCCTACCCTCCCGTGGCAGCGGGGTCCTAATGGAAACTAAGGGATATTAAGGCGTCCTTTTAATAGAGAACCGAAACAAAGCATTAGCACATACTGAATACATGAACTCCTCAAACTATGGTCATCACCGGGAGTGGTCCCGAGTATTGTCACTTCGGGGTTGCCGGATCATAACACATAGTAGGTGACTATAGACTTGCAAGATAGGATCAAGAACTCACATATATTCATGAAAACATAATAGGTTCAGATCTGAAATCATGGCACTCGGGCCCTAGTGACAAGCATTAAGCATAGCAAAGTCATAGCAACATCAATTTCAGAACATAGTGGATACTAGGGATCAAACCCTAACAAAACTAACTCGATTACATGATAAATCTCATCCAACCCATCACCTTCCAGCAAGCCTACGATGGAATTACTCACGCACGGCGGTGAGCATCATGAAATTGATGATGGAGGATGGTTGATGATGACGACGGCGATGAATCCCCCTCTCCAGCGCGCCGAACAGACTCCAGATCAGCCCTTCCGAGAGGTTTTAGGGCTTGGCGGCGGCTCCATATCGTAAAACGCGATGATTTTTTCTCTCTGATTTTTTTCTCCCCGAAAGCCAATATATAGAGTTGGAGTTGGCGTCGGAAGGTGTCCAGGGGCCCACGAGGTAGGGGGGCGCGCCCTAGAGGGGGGGGGCCCCACCTCGTGGACAGGGTGTGGGCCCCCTGGTCTTCATCTTTGGCGAGGATTTTTTATTATTTTTTATAAGACATCTCGTGGAGTTTCAGGTCATTCTGAGAACTTCTGTTTTCTGCACATAAAACAACATCGTGGCAATTCTGCTGAAAACAGCGTCAGTCCGGGTTAGTTCCATTCAAATCATACAAGTTAGAGTCCAAAACAAGGGAAAAAGTGTTTGGAAAAGTGGATACGACGGAGACGTATCAGGAACTCCGAACCCGGGTTAGTAAAAGGTACTCCTTTTTCGCATACTTGCTTTGCATCTTAAAATCCTTACCCGCCGTGATCTTCTTGGCCTCCTGGATCTCCTGGAGGGCGGCCTGGGCCTCATTCTGTGCGGTCTCCGCGCTCTGACGAGCCTTGGTGAGTTCGACCCCTTGAGCCGATGCATAATTCTCCAAGGTCTCACATTTGTTAACCTCATCCTAGAGCTCCTGCTGGACTTCTTTGACCTGGGCCTTGAGCTTCTTACGGGCGGCTTGCTGCTGGACAGCCTTCTCCTCGGCCTCGCCCAGGGCCTTCCTCAGGGCCTCGACCTCGGTCGCGGCTTCTGCACATACCATGACACCGCTGTCAATATACAACGCTTATTCTTTTCCGAACACACAGCAGGACGTCACTCACCTTGCTTCTCCCGGAGCCGAATTTTAACCTCGCCGAGCTCATTCTCGGTCCGCTCCAGCCTCTGCTTCAGTTGACCTCGGCAGTATGCGAGGTCGCGGCCAACAGTGATGCCTGCTTATTGATACATATTCAGTTAGTATCCTATAATTAATTATTGATCCTCTGTCCGGTTCTTCTCGCCGAACACCGGACAGTGTCCAGGGGCTACGGACTACACGGGGTTTTTCTCTTTCTTACTTCAAAACCTGTCAACAGGTTGCTGCAAGATCCATTCAGTCCGCTCTTGGAGGACTGAACCTTCTCGATCACCGCACCCATAAGGACACGGTGCTCGTCCATGACGGAGGCGCCTCGTAGCGCCTCCATCAGGTTATCCGGCGCCCCTGGATGTACAGGAGCCACCGATGGAGGCGGCGCACCCCCTCCTTCAAAGGGGGCTGCTCGCCCGACTCCGGAGCCATAGGGGTTCTCCGGAATCGTATTTGGCTGAGGGCCGAACTGGATGCGGCCCTCTTCGCCAGTCTCCATGGGGATCGGCTCCCCCATGTGTCCGGCAGTGGAGGTCTCGCCCCCCCGGACAGCATCCCGAGCTCCTCCCCGGTTCGGAGCGGCCCTCCGAGACAAAACTTCGGTGTCGTCTAATAACCCACAAGTATAGGGGATCGCAACAGTTTTTGAGGGTAGAGTATTCAACCCAAATTTATTGATTCGACACAAGGGGAGCCAAAGAATATTCTCAAGTATTAGCAGTTGAGTTGTCAATTCAACCACACCTGGATAACTTAGTATCTGCAGCAAAGTATTTAGTAGCAAAGTAATATGGAAGTAACGTTAACGATAGCAAAAGTAATATTTTTTGGGTTTTGTAGTGATTGTAACAATAGCAACGGAAAAGTAAATAATCGGAGAACAATATGTGAAAAGCTCGTAGGCATTGGATCGGTGATGGAGAATTATGCCAGATGCGGTTCATCATGTAACAATCATAACATAGGGTGACACAGAACTAGCTCCAATTCATCAATGTAATGTAGGGATGTATTCCGAATATAGTCATACGTGCTTATGGAAAAGAACTTGCGTGACATCTTTTGTCCTACCCTCCCGTGGCAGCGGGGTACTAACGGAAACTAAGGGATATTAAGGCCTCCTTTTAATAGAGTACCGGACCAAAGCATTAACACATAGTGAATACATGAACTCCTCAAACTACGGTCATCACCGGGAGTGGTCCCGATTCTTGTCACTTCGGGGTTGCCGGATCATAACACATAGTAGGTGACTATAGACTTGCAAGATAGGATCAAGAACTCACATATATTCATGAAAACATAATAGGTTCAGATCTGAAATCATGGCACTCGGGCCCTAGTGACAAGCATTAAGCATAGCAAAGTCATAGCAACATCAATCTCAAAAAATAGTGGATACTAGGGATCAAACCCTAAGCAAACTAACTTGATTACATGATAGATCTCATCCAACCCATCACCGTCCAGCAAGCCTACGATGGAATTACTCACGCATGGCGGTGAGCATCATGAAATTGGTGATGGAGGATGGTTGATGATGACGACGGTGATGAATCCCCCTCTCCGGAGCCCCGAACGGACTCCAGATCAGCCCTCCCGAGAGGTTTTAGGGCTTGGTGGCGGCTCCGTATCATAAAACGCGATGAATCTTTCTCTCTGATTTTTTTCTCCATGAAAGTGAATATATGGAGTTGGAGTTGAGGTCGGTGGAGCGTCAGGGGGCCCACGAGGCAGGGGGGTGCGCCCAGGGGGGCAGGCGCGCCCCCACCCTCGTGGACACGGTGTGGTCCCCCAGACATGGATTTTTCTTCCAGTATTTTTAATATTTTCCAAAAAGATGTTCCGTGGAGTATCAGGTCATTCCGAGAACTTTTGTTTCTGCACATAAATAACACCTTGGAAAGTCTGCTGAAAACAGCGTTAGTCCGGGTTATTTCCATTCAAATCATGCAAGTTAGAGTCCAAAACAAGGGCAAAAGTGTTTGGAAAAGTAGATACGACGAAGACGTATCAACTCCCCCAAGCTTAAAACTTTGCTTGTCCTCAAGCAATTCAGTTGATAAACTGAAAGTGATAAAGAAAAACTTTTACAAACCTCCCGAGAGGTTTTAGGGCTTGGCGGCGGCTCTGTATCGTAAAACATGATGAATCTTTCTCTTTGATTTTTCTCTCCATGAAAGTGAATATATGGAGTTGGAGTTGAGGTCGGTGGAGCGTTAGGGGGCCCACGAGGCAGGGGGCGCGCCCAGGGGGGCAGGCACGCCCCCACCCTCGTGGACAGGGTGTGGGCCCCCAGACGTGGATTTTTCTTCCAGTATTTTTAATATTTTCGAAAAAGATGTTCCGTGGAGTTTCAAGTCATTCTGAGAACTTTTGTTTCTGCGCATAAATAACACCATGGAATGTCTGCTGAAAACAGTGTTAGTCCGGGTTAGTTCCATTCAAATCATGCAAGTTAGAGTCCAAAACAAGGGCAAAAGTGTTTGGAAAAGTAGATACGACGGAGACGTATCAACTCCCCCAAGCTTAAACCTTTGCTTGTCCTCAAGCAATTCAGTTGATAAACGGAAAGTGATAAAGAAAAACTTTTACAAACTCTGTTTGCTCTTGTTGTTGTAAATATGTAAAGCCAGGATTCAAGTTTTCAGCAAAGATTATGACTAACCACATTCACAATAACTTTTAGGTCTCATGTTTACTCATATCAAAGGCATAATCAACTAGCGAGCCATAATAATAAATCTCGGATGACAACACTTTCTCAAAACAATCATGATATGATATAATAAGATGGTATCTCGCTAGCCCTTTCTGAGACCGCAAAACATAAATGCAGAGCACCTTTAAAGATCAAGGACTGACTAGACATTGTAATTCATGGTAAAAGAGATCCAGTCATAGTCATACCCAATATAAATTAATAGTAATGAATGCAAATGACAGCAGTGCTCTCCAGCTAGTGCTTTTTAAGAAGAGGGTGATGACTCAACATAAAAGTAAATATATAGACCCTTCCCAGAGGGAAGCAAGGACTTGTAGAGGTGCCAGAGCTCAGTTTTGAAATAGATATAAATAATATTTTGAGCGGCATACTTTCATTGTCAACATAACAACCAAGAGATGGCGATATCTTCCATGCTGCACACATTATAGGCGGTTCCCAAACAGAATGGTAAAGTTTATACTCCCCCTCCACCAACAAGCATCAATCCATGGCTTGCTCGAAACAACGAGTGCCTCCAACTAGCAACAGACCCGGGGGAGTTTTGTTTGCAATTATTTTGATTTAGTTTGCGTAAAGCATGGGACTGGTCATCCCGGTGACCAGCCATTTTCTCGTGAGTGAGGAGCGGAGTCCACTCCTCTTTAGAATAACCCGCCTAGCATGGAAGGTATGGACAACCCTAGTTGATACATGAGCTATTCGAGCATACAAAACAGAATTTCATTTGAAGGTTTAGAGTTTGGCACATACAAATTTACTTGGAACGACAGGTAGATACCGCATATAGGAAGGTATAGTGGACTCATATGGAATAACTTTGGGGTTTAAGGAATTGGATGCACAAGCAGTATTCCCACTTAGTACAAGTGAAGGCTAGCAAAAGACTAGGAAGCGACCAACTAGAGAGCGACAAGAGTCATGAACATGCATTAGAATTAATAAACATTGAGTGCAAGCATGAGTAGGATATAATCCACCATGAACATAAATATCGTGAAGGCTATGTTGATTTGTTTCAACTACATGTGTGAACATGTGCCAAGTCGAGTCACTTAAATCATTCAAAGGAGGATACCACCCCACTATACCACATCACAACCATTTTAATAGCATGTTGGCACGCAAGGTAAACCATTATAACTCATAGCTGATCAAGCATGGCACAAGCAAATATGATCTCTAATTGTCATTGCAAACATGTTTATTCATAATAGGCTGAATCAGGAACGATGAACTAATCATATTTACAAAAACAAGAGAGGTCGAGTTCATACCAGCTTTTCTCGTCTCAGTCAGTCCATCATATATCGTCATAATTGCCTTTCACTTGCATGACCGAACGAAGTGAAAAATAATATGAGTGCACGTGCATTGGACTAAGCTGGAATCTGCGAGCATTCAATAAACAGGAGAAGACAAGGCAATATGGGCTCTTGGTTAAATCAACAATAATGCATATAAGAGCCACTTCAACAATTTAATTATGGTCTTCTCCTATCGACCCCCAAAGAAAAGTAAAGAAATAAAACTATTTACACGGGAAAGCTCCCAACAAGCAAAAAGAAGAACATGAAATATTTTTGGGTTTTCTTTTTAATTATTACTACAACAACAACAAAAGTAAACTAACTAAAAACTACACTAATATTTTTTGTTTTTCTTAAGGTTTTTCAAACACACAAGAAGAAAGCAAGAAAAATAAAACAAACTAGCATGGATATTACAGTGAAAGAGTATGAGCACCGACATCTAGCAATGAGTGTGTAAACATAAATGTAATGTCGGTGGGAAATACATACTCCCCCAAGCTTAGGCTTTTGGCCTAAGTTGGTTTATTGCGACGGATGGCCTGGCGGATATCCATAGTTGTAGCCGGTGTCGTACTGAGATGCAGCGGCTATTGCCTCCTCAGCTGCAGCATGGCGGTGAGCTGCCTCCGCCCTCCTCTCATACTCATCTGCCTCCTCTCTGGTAATAACATATCTTCCTTTTGCCTGATAATCAAAGAAGGCAGGAGCAGGGAGAGTAATACGGACAGCACGATGTCTGTCAAAGACTAAGCGATACTGGAGAGGTGATTCATTCCTCTCGACAAACTGGTGGTGAACCATAGCATTAAAGTCTAGGTAAGCAGGAGGCAATTCAATATCATCATTACATATGGTTACACCAAGAAAATAAGCTAAGAGGGTTGCATAAATTCCATCGAAAAATCTCCATTAAATCTATTATGATGCAACCTACGTGCAACAATGGCTCCCAAATTATATGATTTGTCTCCTAACACAGCACTCCTAAGAATGCTGAGGTCAGGGACACACATATGACATGCTTCATCTTTACCATTTATGCACCTACCTATGAAAAGAGCAAAATAATGTATAGCAGGAAAATGAATGCTCCATATGGTAGCTTGTGCTATGTCACTAGATTCCCCCACAGTTATACTAGCAAGAAAATTTCTAAATTCAGATTTGCGGGGTTCACTAGCACTACCCCAATGTGGACGTTTACAAGCAGTAGAAAATCCTCTAAGTCCATCGTATAAGATTTTTCATAAAGATAAAAGAGGACAGTTGGAGAATTGCGTGAAGATGAAAATTCAAACCTCCTCACAAAGGAACTAGTGAGATAGTGGTATGGAGGCACTTTTCTTCCTCGAAGCTCACAAGATCAGCGTTACGCAAATATGCGTTAAATTCTTCCTTGATTCCCGCTCGATCCATAAAGTTTTCTGAAGGCCATTCACAAGACCGCACTGGAGCGTCCCTTGGTGGCTCATCGTCAGCATCACGCATTGCAAGCCTGGGTCCTTGCTTCCTTGAAGAACCACCTTGGTACATTTTCCTAATCATGTTTCTTCCTCTGAAAAATTTCTGAAATTTTTAGTAACTTCAAATAAAAGTGAACCAAGCTCAAAAAGATTGATAGCAACTACTCCTACAAGTGCCTAGAGCCTTTATCAAGCATTAGAACTACTTGGAACCATATAAATTTGACATGCAAGATCAAGAACATGGTCACCTAGGCAGCACAAATTTGCAATGAATAAATCACTAGAACAAAAACTAATTGGACCAATGGAGGAGTCACATACCAAGGAACAATCCGCCCAAGCAGTTTTGTGAGAGGTTCTTTGAGCAAGGAGATCGAAAATCGCAGAAAAATGAGCTAGAAATCGTGCTTGAGATGGATGGTGATTTTTTTGGGAGGAAGAAGAAGTGTGTGGGTGCAGGAATAAGTGGAGGGGAGCCACCATGGGCCCACGAGGCAGGGGGGCATGCCCTGTAGGGGTGGGCGTGCCCTGGACCCTGGTGACCAGGTGCTTGCTCCCCGTGCTGTGTTCTCAGTGCCAGATGTTCTCAAATATTCCAGAAAAAATCATATTTCATTTTGAGGGCATTTGGAGAACTTTTATTTTTGGGGTAATTTTATATTGCACGGATAAATCAGAAAACAGACAGAAAATACTATTTTTACTTTGTTTCAACTAAATAAAAGAAAGTAGAAAAAGAGTACAGAAGGTTGTGCCTTCTAGTTTCATCCATCTCATGCTCATCAAAAGGAATCCATTAACAAGGTTGATCAGGTCTTGTTAACAAACTCATTCCGAATAACATGGAAGCGGAGAAATTTCGAATGACACTATGTTACCTCAACGGGGATATGCACATCCCCAATAATAAGAATATCATATTTCTTTTTGACAGTAGGAAGAGGAAATTCAAAACCTCCAAAAATAATCGATGGAATTTTTCCAATAGAATTGATACTGTGGACTTGAGGTTGTTTCCTCGGAAAGTGTACTTTATATGCTCATTACCATTAACATGAAAAGTGACATTGCCTTTGTTGCAATCAATAACAGCCCTGCAGTATTCAAAAAGGTCTTCAAGAATAATAGACATACTATCGTCCTCGTGAATATCAAGAATAACAAAGTCCGTTAAAATAGTAACGTTTGCAACCACAACAGGCACATCCTCACAAATACCGACAGGTATAACAGTTGATTTATCAGCCATTTGCAAAGATATTTAGTAGGTGTCAACTTATTCAAGTCAAGTCTACGATATAAAGAGAGAGGCATAACACTAACACCGGCTCCAAGATCACATAAAGCAGTTTTAACATAGTTTCTTTTAATGGAGCATGGTATAGTAGGTACTCCTGGATCTCCAAGTTTCTTTGGTATTCCACCCTTAAAAGTATAATTAGCAAGCATGGTGGAAATCTCAACTTCCAGTATCTTTCTTTTATTAGTGACAATTTCTTTCATATACTTAGCATAAGGATTCATTTTGAGCATATCAGTTAATCGCATACGCAAAAAGATAGGTCTAATCATTTCAGCAAAGTGCTCAAAATCCTCATCATCCTTTTTCTTGGATGATTTGGGAGGAAAAGGCATGGGTTTCTGAACCCATGGTTCTCTTTCTTTACCATGTTTCTTAGCAACAATGTCTCTCTTATCATAACATTGATTCTTTGATTGTGGGTTATCAAGATCAACAGCAAGTTCAATTTCTACATCATTATCATTACTAGGTTGAGCATCATCATGAACATCATCATTAATATTATCACTAGGTTCATGTTCATTACCAGATTGTGTTTCAGCATCAGAAATAGATATATCATTTGGATTCTCAGGTGGTTCAGGAATAGGTTCACTAGAAGCATGCAAAGTCCTATCATTTTTCTTTTTCTTCTTTTTAGAAGGACTAGGTGCATCAATATTATTTCTCTGAGAATCTTGTTCAATTCTCTTAGGGTGGCCTTCAGGATACAAAGGTTCCTGAGTCATTTTACCAGTTCTAGTAGCCACCCTAACAGCATAGTCATTATTCTTACTATTTAATTCATTGAGCAAATCATTTTGAGCTTTAAGTACTTGTTCTACTTGAGTGGTAACCATAGAAGCATGTTTACTAATGAGTTTAAGTTCACCTTTAACATTAGCTATATAATTACTCAAGTGTTCAAGCATATAAGCATTTTGTTTTAATTGTCTACCAAAATAAGCATTGAAGTCTTGTTGCTTAACCATAAAGTTATCAAATTCATCCAAACATTGGCTAGCAAACTTAGTAGGAGGGATTTCAGCTTTATCATATCTATAGAGAGAATTTACCTTTACTACCTGTGTCGGGTTATCAAGACCATGAGTTTCTTCAATAGGTGATGAATTAAGATCATGTATTTCTTCAGCAGGCGGTAAATTAAGACCATGTATTTCTTCAATAGGAGGTAAGTTCTTAATATCTTCAGCTTTAATACCTTTTTCTTTCATAGATTTCTTTGCCTCTTGCATATCTTCAGGACTGAGAAATAGAACACCTCTCTTCTTCGGAGTTGGTTTAGGAATAGGCTCAGGAATTGGCTTAGGAGCTGGCTCAGGAAGTGTCCAATTATTTTCATTTGTCAACATATTATTCAATAGGATTTCAGCTTCATCCGGTGTTCTTTCCCTGAAAACAGAACTAGCACAACTATCCAGGTAATCTCTGGAAGCATCAGTTAGTCCGTTGTAAAAGATATCAAGTATTTCATTTTTCTTGATAGGATGACCATGCAAAGCATTAGGTAATTGGAGAAGCCTTCCCCAAGCTTGTTGGTGACTCTCTTCTTCAATTTGCACAAAATTATATATATCCCTCAAAGCAGCTTGTTTCTTATGAGCAGGGAAATATTTAGCAGAGAAGTAATAAATCATATCCTGGGGACTACGCACACAACCAGGATCAAGAGAATTAAACCATATCTTAGCATCACCCTTTAATGAGAACGGAAATATTTTAAGGATATATAGGTAGCGAGATTTCTCATCATTAGTGAAGAGGGTGGCTATATCATTTAATTTAGTAAGATGTGCCACAACAGTTTCAGATCAGATTCAACCAAAGTAATTACATCAGGATCAACAGAGAATTCATAATCCTTATCAGTAATACAGATAGGTGATGTAGCAAAAGCAGGGCCAGGTTTCATTCTAGCATTAAGAGATTGCTGCTTCCATTTAGCTAATAACCTCTTGAGCTCGTATCTATCTTTGCAAGCTAAAATAGCTATAGCAGCTTCTTTTTCCAAAACATAACCCTCAGGAACAACAGGCGTTTCATATTTATTAGGGGGAGAGTCTTCATCATCAGTTTCATCAATGTTATTAGTTTCAATAATTTCATTCTCTCTAACCCTAGCAAGTTGTTCATCAAGAAATTCACCAAGTGGCATAGTAGTATCAAGCATAGAAGTAGTTTCATCATAAGTATCATGCATAGCAGAAGTGGCATCATCAATAACATGCGACATATCAGAACAAATAGCAGAAGCAGGTTTAGCTGTCGCAAGCTTACTCAAAACAGAAGGTGAATCAAGTGCAGAGCTAGATGGCAGTTCCTTACCTCCCCTCGTAGTTGAGGGATATATTTTTGTTTTCTCGACTTTCAAGTTCTTCATAGTGACCAGCAGATATAAATCCCAAGTGACTCAAAGAATAGAGCTATGCTCCCCGGCAACGGCTCCAGAAAATAGACTTGATAACCCACATGTATAGGGGATAGCAACAATTTTCGAGGGTAGAGTATTCAACCTAAATTTATTGATTCGACACAAGGGGAGCCAAAGAATATTCTCAAGTATTAGCAGTTGAGTTGTCAATTCAACCACACCTGGATAACTGAGTATCTGCAGCAAAGTATTTAGTAGCAAAGTAATATGGAAGTAACGATAACGATAGCAAAAGTAATATTTTTGGGTTTTGTAGTGATTGTAACAATATCAACAGAAAAGTAAATAACCGGAGAACAATATGTGAAAAGCTCGTAGGCATTGGATCGGTGATGGAGAATTATGCCGGATGCGGTTCATCATGTAACAATCATAACATAGGGTGACATAGAACTAGCTCCAATTCATCAATGTAATGTAGGCATGTATTCCGAATATAGTCATACGTGCTTATGGAAAAGAACTTGCATGACATCTTTTGTCCTACCCTCCCGTGGCAGCGGGGTCCTAATGGAAACTAAGGGATATTAAAGCCTCCTTTTAATAGAGTACCGGACCAAAGCATAGTGAATACATGAACTCTTTAATAGAGTACCGGAACATAGTGAATACATGAACTCCTCAAACTACGATCATCACCGGGAGTGGTCCCGATTATTGTCACTTCGGGGTTGCCGGATCATAACACAACGTAGGTGACTATAGACTTGCAAGATAGGATCAAGAACTCACATATATTCATGAAAACATAATAGGTTCACATCTGAAATCATGGCACTCGGGCCCTAGTGACAAGCATTAAGCATAGCAAAGTCATAGCAACATCAATCTCAGAACATAGTGGATACTAGGGATCAAACCCTAACAAAACTAACTCAATTACATGATAGATCTCATCCAACTCATCACCGTCCAGCAAGCCTACGATGGAATTACTCACGCACAACGGTGAGCATCATGAAATTGGTGATGGAGGATGGTTGATGATGACGACGGCGACGAATCCCACTCTCCGGAGCCCCGAACGGACTCCATATCAGCCCTCCCGAGAGGTTTTAGGGCTTGGTGGCGGCTCCGTATCGTAAAACGTGATGAATCTTTCTCTCTGATTTTTTTCTCCCCGAAAGTGAATATATGGAGTTGGAGTTGAGGTCGGTGGAGCGTCAGGGGGCCCACGAGGCAGCGGGCGCGCCCAGGGGGGCAGGCGCGCCCCCACCCTCGTGGACAGGGTGTGGGCCCCCAGACGTGGATTTTTCTTCCAGTATTTTTAATATTTTCCAAAAATATGTTCCGTGGAGTTTCAGGTCATTCTGATAACTTTTGTTTCTGCACATAATAACACCATGGAAAGTCTGCTGAAAAACACGTCAGTCCGGGTTAGTTCCATTCAAATCATGCAAGTTAGAGTCCAAAACAAGGGCAAAAGTGTTTGGAAAAGTAGATACGACGGAGACGTATCATCGTCCCTGGCCCCGGGGGAATAAGCAGGCGGTGACGACATGCTCGCCATCTCCGACGGAGCCAACGAACCTCCAGACGAGGATCGTTGGATAAGGTCGCGGGCCGGAATGCAATAGTACAGTTAAACTATGTCAAGATAAACGGAGAGAAAGGGCTGGATGTGCGCATGAGCAAGCCATGCCACTTACGATGCGGCCTGGGGCTTAGTGCGGGGGCATCGTCCCGGACTACTGTCGACATCCCATGCGGTGTTGACCGCTGAGACGCCTTTCCCCTTCTTGGGTGTTTCCGCCTCCAGATGCGCCGGAGCCGCCCTCTTCTTCTTCTTCTTCTTCTTCCTATCCTCAGGAGGAGGGTTGTGTTCCTCCTCCTCCTCCTCCTCCTCCTCTTCCTCGTCCTTGTCCTCTGGGACAGAGGAATGAGCCTCGTCGTCTTCGGATGTCACATCCGCGGTGCCCTTGCGGCGAGGGCCACTCTTGGCCCCCATGGTCTTCTTCTTGGCCTTCTTCTCCGGCGCCATGTATGGCGCCGGCACCAGCATCTTCGCTAGACGCGGGATGACCGGTTCTTCAGGCAGCGGAGCCGGACACTGGATCCGCTTCGCCCTCTCCATCCAGTCCTGAAAAAGCAATAATAAAAGCTCTGGCGTCATCCTTGAATCAAACATGCAGGGAATACATTCAAAAAGACATACCTCGCTGGCGAGATGCTTAGCGTCGTGCCCTCGATCTGAATCCACGGCCGGCAGTTTCTCGTCGCCCTTGAAGAGCAGCTTCCATGCGTCTTCGTGAGAAGTCTCGAAGAGCCTCACCAAGGTCTGGTGCTTCTTCGGATTGAACTCCCACAAAGGGTGGCTTCGGCGCTGGCACGGAAGAATCCGGCGCACTAACATCACCTGGATTACATTAACGAGCTTGACGTTCTTGATTATCATGCTCTGAACGCGCGTTTGCAGCGCTATCAGCTCATCAGGCGAACACTAGTCCGGACTCTTCTCGACCCAAGAGGTGAGTCGCATGGGAGCACCGGAGCGAAACCCGTCAATGGAGGCTCAAGTGGTGCCGCGGGGTTCTGTGATGTAGAACCACTGTCTCTGCCACTCCTTCTTTGTCTCCACGAAAGTGCCTTTTGGCCAGGAGATGTTGGGCAGCTTACTCACCATGGCTCCTCCGCACTCCGCGTGCTGGCCGTCCACCACCTTCGGTTTCATGTTCAAGACTTTGAGCCACAACCCGAAGTGGGGATAGATGCGGAGGAAGGCCTTGTCGGTGTCAAAACCGGCGGATCTCGGGTAGGGGGTCCCGAACTGTCCGTCTTGGGTCTATGGTAACAGGAGACGGGGGACACGATGTTTACCCAGGTTCGGGCCCTCTCTATGGAGGTAATACCCTACTTCCTGCTTGATTGATCTTGATGAATATGAGTATTACAAGAGTGGATCTACCACGAGATCGTAATGGCTAAACCCTAGAAGTCTAGCCTATGACTATGGTAATGTGTATATTTTTTCCGTACTACCCCCTCCGGTTTATATAGACACCGGGGGGATCTAGGGTTTACATGGAGTCGGTTACATAAGAAGGAATCTTCATAATTGGTTGCCAATCTTGCCCTCCACGCCAAGGAGAGTCCAATCCGGACACGAGTATGGTCTTCGGTCTTCATGTCTTCGCAGCCCATCAGTCCGGCCCATGGATAACATGCCGGACGCCCGAGGACCCCTTAATCCAGGACTCCCTCAGTAGTCCATGAACCTGGCTTCAATGACGAGGAGTCCGGCGCGCAGATTTGTCTTCGGCATTGCAAGGCGGGTTCCCTCCTTCCAACTCCAGAATATTCTTCGGATGAAGTAAGCATGTCTGGACTTGTGTATATATTTGCGGAGAATACAATATCCCTCTCACAACCCTAGAATACCTGAGTGAAATAGTTGCAACTGCACTCATGCATCATGTCTAAAATTTCTGAAAGTTGAATTGAGGTTTGTTGAAACTCTCATAAATCAGTTAAAAAATAACCAACTTTAAAATCTTCTCAAATGAGTCCAAGAAAATGTTCCTGTTATTCTATAGAAATATTGGCAAGAGGTAAAATTCAAACCAACATTTTTAGGAGCTCAGAAACATTTATTTTGGCCATTTGAATTAATCCAATAATTATTTTGTATTGAATATATATATTAAATATAACTCCAATAATTCTGGAAGTTTGTGAGTGGCTTTGTATATATTTTAGCAAGCCATATAATAACCTACATAATTTATTAAAATTATTTAGTAGCTAAACTAAATCAGAACAGAGGAAGTGAAATAGAAAACAAAAAAAAGGAAAGAAACTTACCTGGCGCAGCCCACCTAGCGCCCAACCGGCCCAGCGCTGTGACAGCCCAACCGGCCCGACTGGCCCAGTGGCTAGTCATCGTTCTCCTCTTGCCAGGAGGATGTAGCGCGCGGTCACTGCGGCGCACGCCTCGCCTCTCCGGCTCCTGCCGCCGACGCCTGGACGCCTCCAACGCTGCCACGCACTCCCCTCGACCCTCTGCACCTCCCCCCCTCCTCGCAGCTTTCTCCCCTCGCCTCTCTGCTCTCTTCCCGAGCGGAGCCCGTCGCCGCCGTTCGACATAGCCGCAGCCACCGCCTCCCCTTCGCCCCCTCGACAGGTCCACGAGCTCCATCTCTACCACTTCTTCCTCTTCGCCGAGAACCACATCGCCGGATGCCCCGTGACGCCGCCTTGGAGGCCATCTTCAACCTCCTGCACCGAGCGTTGCCGTCGTCGATTCGCCGCCGTCCGCGATTCCCCGAGCCCGCTGAGACCGTCAATGACCCCAATGTGAGCCCCTGCTTCTAACCCCTCTTCTACCCACGCGTTTGCACCCTCTAGGCCGTAGTTCCACCATGGCCGAAGCTCGCCTCTGCTCGAGCTTGTCGCCGGCATCGCTCTGGCGACCATTTGGTCGTCTCGTGCTGCCTAACACATTTGCTATCCCCACGCTGAGCCTCGCTAGCGCCTCCCCTTGCCCGCTTGCACCCCACAACGCCACCCGCGCACATCACCGAGCTCTCGCCGCCGCTAACCTCGCCGTCGACGTCGCAATAGGCCATCCCCGACGGCCCCGCGGCCTCCCCTAGACGCGCACGGGCCTGGGCTTCCTCGTGGTGCCCTCGCCCGCCATCCCCGTGGCCTGCCGTGCGGGCTCCGCCATGACTTGAGGTCGCCTACGACTAATCGCCGGCAGCGCTGACATGGCAAGTCATTAGCCACTAATGATGCCCTAACTAACCCCCTAGAGCCACTGCTATGTGGGCCCCTGTACCTGTTTAGGTTAGTTTTATTTTCTGTTTAGATTAGTTCATAAACAGTGGGACCCGCCCGTCAGCATTGACTCTGCTGACTTGGCCGTTGACCAGGCCCACCTGTCAACGACACTAACCAGCCCTGTGTCACTGACGTGTGGACCCCACACGTCAGGTTTGACCTGGACTAGCCCTGTTGACCTGCTAACGCCAGCATGACGCAATGCTGACACAATTAATCATTTTTTGGATTAAAAAATAATTCAGAAATTCCAGAAAATGCCCAAAACTTGTAAAATTCATCGAAAGTCAACCATAACTCCAAATGAAACAAATTATATATGAAAAATGATCGGAAAAATCCAATCTTTCCATCTGTACTATTTTCATGCATGCTTGAGCAACTTATGCCTGCTGATCAGGTCAAATTAATTAAATGGCATTTAAACAATTACATATGGAGTTTGATTTTGAACCATGGGTTCAAACCAACTTCATTTAAATTGCTGCTAGTTGCATTAGCTCAAACACACTCATTTTGCCATGTCATGATCATGCATCATATTGTCGCATTTGCATTGATTGTGTTCCCTCTTGTTTGACGGTGGTTGTTCCCGCTCGATAGATGTGTTCCGATGATGAGTTCGATGACACCAATGAAGAGCTATATCATCTTCAGAAGTGCCAGGCAAGAAAAACCCCCTTGTTCATTCCGATGCAATCCCACCCTCTCACTCCTTCTCTCTTTTACTGCATTAGGACAACAACGATTCAACCGTTACATGCTGTGGTAGTTAAACCCCTTTCCTCTGCATGACCTGTCATTGCCACATTAACTAGATGAAACCCACTAGCATGAGTAAGAGTTGTTTGAGCCCTGATGTGCCTACTCATTCATGCTTGTTTGTCATGCCTGCCACTTCTTAGAGTTGAGTCAGGTCTGATTCATCGGGGATGAATTGGAATGTGGTGAACATGTCCTACTATTGAGAGCTAAGTGTGTGAACACATTTTGGTAAAGGTAGCGGTGAGAGGCCATGTAGGAGTACATGGTGGGTTGTCTCATTGCAGCCGTCCTCATGAACTGAGTTCTGTGTTTTGTGATCCATGAGCAGTTAGTACCACGCATTGGAATGCTTAAGTGCCCCTCTCGACTTATTAATCAACCTGATCTCTGACCAGGAGTTGCAACTAGTTTCCGTGTTTGTAGGTTGTGTTAGTAGTCTACCGGTGGCACCGATGCAGTGGGCTTGGGACAGACTAGGCACCATGGCACGGTGTACCAAGCGTAGATCCATCCGTCGAGGTGGGCTTGGGAACCCTGCACACATCATTTGGGGCCGTGAGCGACACCCCGGCCGGATCTCCTTGCGGATGGAACCCGAATAGGCGATAAACCCGGACTAGAGACTTGTGTGGTTAGTCGGTCGTGGCCGACTCCTCGCCAAAGCTTCCGCTTGAAGGTTGCCGAGATACCCGACGTGTACATGGTGGTAAGTGGCGAGAGCGTGTGTGAAGAAGTACACCCCTGCAGGGTTAACATCATCTATTCGAATAGCCGTGTCCGCGGTAAAGGACTTCTGGGTTGCCTGTATAGTTCATAGACAAGTGTTAGTGGATACTCTAAAACTCGCAAGATAAGCGTGAGTGCTATGGATGGCTTTCTCGTTGGGAGACGGGAGCGGATCCATAGTGGTGTATGGATATGGTGAATATGTGGACTCGTGTGTGCCACCTCAAAGAGTTACTTGTAGTCGTAGTTCAGGATAGCCACCGAGTCAAAGCTGGCTTGCTGCAGACAAATTCCACCACCCCTTTGTTGATACTGATGCATATGTAGATAGTTCTGATGTAATTCTTGCTGGGTACATTTGTACTCTATGTTTTTGATGAGAGACGTCAGTCTCACTAGTAGTTCCACGTGGACTTCAACGTTTAGCTTGTTACCTCAGCTATGATCTTGTACCCTTGGGAGGGTCTTGTAGATAGTCAGGCTTCTCAGCCTTTTTCATTTGTAGTTGTTTGTACTCAGACATGTTTATGCTTCCGCTTGTTTCTTGTATGTTTCAGTATGTTGGGTCATGAGACCCATGTTTGTGTACTTGGCTCCTCGAGCCTAATGAATAAATACTCTGAGTCGTAGAGTCTTGTTGTGATGCCATGTTGTATTTGCACATATCGAGCATATTGTGTGTATGATTGAAATGCTTGGTATGTGTGAGATCCGACAACCTAGTTGTCTATCCTTGGTAGCCTCTCTTATGGGGAAATGTAGTCTGGTGCTTCCACTGAGCCAGGGTAGTCTGCTACAGCCCGATTTACCGGAGTCTTGCTAGCCCAACACTACTGCTCCGGAACACTTAGACTGGACAACATGTGAATCACATCGTTCCTGTGTCTGTCCCTTCGGGGAAATGTCACGCGGTGATTTCCGGAGTCATGCTAGCCTGCTACAGCCCGGATTCTCGGAGTCCTGTTAGCCCAGTTGCTACAGCCCGGATTCACACGCTGATGACCGACACGTTTGATGCTGGTTCATGTATGCCTGTCCCCGTAAGTTAGTGCCACTTTGGGTTCACGACTAGTCATGTCGGCCCGGGTTCTCTGTCATATGGATGCTAGCAACACTATCATATACGTGAGCCAAAAGGCACAAACAGTCCCGGGCAGGTAGGGCGATACCCGTGGGAATACTGTGCGTGAGGCCGCAAAGTGATATGAGGCGTTACATGCTAGATCGGTGTGACTTAGAATCGGGGTCTTGACAGCTTTGGTATCAGAGCCTGACTGCCTGTAGGATTACCAAGCCAAACTGGTCAAAGTTGAGTCTAGAAATGCTTTAGTTATATAAGGGAATTGATTATGGATGGGAACGTAAGGCTCTTTTACTCCTTTACCTTATGTCCTCTGATCTGAGTCACCCTCTTCTCTTCTACGGGGTTTAAGAACTAGGCTTCTCATCTTTCTATCAGGATCACGTGTTACTAATCCATAGACTTATAGGATTGATGGATTCAAGTCTCAGTTTAGTTTCTACTACTTCTGTATGTTCATAGCTGGTCTTAGAACCTTGATATTGTGATGTTGAGTGGTCATGCCACTATTCTGCAGGATGTCTCAAATATTTTTTGAGAATTTACAGCCGTTATGTTGTCCGAGTCATCCCAGGTTTCAAAATAGTCTGATGCATTTGCAAATTCCTTCTTTCCGTTCCAATGTCTTTTTAGGTCAAGTTAACCACACTAAATTGCAGAGTTGAGGTACTTCATTCACTCGACATATATGTTGGAGCTATTGTTATGACCCCAGGTGTCTTAGAGAGTCTCCTAGTAATCTAGCCATGTTTTGTGTTCCAAGTGTGAAGATTCTGGCCATCGTTCTCGAAAGCATCCCGTGATGTTATTAGTTAGTAGGTATTCCATTTCTAGGTTTTTGAACCTGAGATTCACCCTACTTACTTCTTGTTGATAGTGTTGCTAGTTCCTTTAGGATATTAGTAACCTTTGCGATAGTCCTCGAGGTCCGTGGTATTTCCTTCTTCCAAATACCATGAACTGCTTATGGCAGAAGTTCTTCTGAACCAAAAGATCACAACCAAAGTGCTCTTAATGGGTTCTCCATTCTACATTGTGATTCTGCCAGTTCTACATTTCTGCATGGGTTATCCGAAAGAAATGTTGAGCTTTGCTCGACATAGTAATCTATGCGTCCACAACTCAGAAAGATATATGTTCCTTTGAGTTGTGCCTCTCTAGTTGTTTCTGACCTCCGTCTATCAATTGATAGTCAAGAGTATGCGTGCATTCATTCATCGTTGCCTTTACTCTTGCGTTCTGTCAAGCCATTCTATCCCAGAATGACTAGGAGAAACAAACTCCGGAACCTTATCCATATCTAGGATTGGTTCAAAGTAGTTATATTCCACAGATCAAGATGTCAATCCAGTTTTTGTTCTGTTCTACCTTGGAGTATTACCATCTTTATATCAAGAATATCATGGGAATTGCACACCATCCTATGAACTCTTGATACATTGGTACTTCTCGCCATCATTTTTCATTCCTCGGTCCCTGTGTTGTTGCAACCGGAATGACGACAAGTAAACTATGATGTGTGAAATCAATACTACTAGCAACTCCGTTTCTTGGTAGCTAATAGACAATAATTTCATTCTTAGCGTGTTGGTTATTGAATCATCATTCTAAGATTGATCGTGCTACGTAGTCCATTTTCCCTGGGGCACTCCTCGATCAATGAGATAGGATTGTGTCAATCCATCACTCTCTTGAGCACATCGTCTTTCCCTTAAAAGCAAGATTTATCTCGAGCTTAGTAACATATCGGTGGTTCATGATTTTCTGAATATCTTCTCAGATGTGTTACCAGGTTGTCACCTGACCGCTATGTTGACTTCGTGATTAATTTGGTTTCTTGTAAACCACCCCTTCTCCAAGAATCTGTGTTGGGTATCCCTGAGCTAGCTGGTTGAGCTAGACAACAACTTGGAGAGTTGGAAGATAAAATCTTCGCCTAACTTAGTTCATTTCCAAAGGGATATCTTGTGTTTGTGTGTTGTTGTAGAAATATGATTTCTTCATCGATTGGTCCTCGTGATTAGTTGTTGAACCTATCATCTTGCAAAAACCATGATTTGAGTGTGGGCCATCGTCAAATCAAGTTAGAACCAACGATATTTGTAATGTTGTCTTACTCGTGGTTGATTCCTCGAGCATACACCATTACATCTTTTGGTTCGACCAATACTATCACATTGTTCACATAATGGTGGAAGTCCAGTGATATGGAAATTCCAATGAGTTGCTGTTGAGCCCATCAGCGGCATTTTGTCTCCTCCATGATTCGTGTTGAACATCCAGCTAGTGTTGGAAATTTGTGTAAGCATTTCTTCATGCCCCGTTCGTGAAGTATATGTTTGGATGAAATTAGTGACTTCCTCTAAGTTCACGTGCAATCGATGCAAGTTGTCGTCGTGGATCCGAGAAAGTTTGTTTTTGTTTCCTCTGGAATCATCCCAAGTCGGTTATGCATGTGTGAGTGTATTGTATGGTTTGGTAGATTAATTACCTCCACTCCATATGTATGCCCTAGCACACCAAGCCACTGATTGATTTGTTCAAGAAAAAGGAGTATGTTGTGCTAATCCTAGGTCATGCACATGGCTTTGTTATGGTCGATGATGGTTCCCAACCAGAACTCGGTAGTGTTTCATTGTAAGATTACTATGTGGGCATGCTTGTCTTGGACAACGTCTTCACAGGTATGTAGCAGAACCAGCTCATGTTTTGGAGCTTTCTATCGTAGTTCATTTCCCGAGAATCTCGCAACGTCATCTCGTCGGTTTGTGATGCAAACTTTCTTTTCAGACATGCTGAGTCTGAAGTATCCTATCACCAATCGGAGCTGAATCTTAGGCAGATATGATGGTTGGAACATTCCCGACATTTGCATTTTTTCCCAGCTTGCACCCCTTTGTGCCAATTTTCCCACGGGCTGCCCTTCTCAGCAATTGCTGTCCAGGATCATCTTCAAAAATGAACTTACCATGGGTCCCATCAATTTTTGATGATAAGCAAAAATCATCCATTGCATTGTCTTCAACAAGGTAGTCCACATCATCCTTTCTAGTGTGAGTATGCCATTCGTTCGAACTCTTTCAACCAATCGATTGTGATTTGCCTTCGGCTGGTATAGAGAGTTTCAGTGATCTCTGTATCAAAAGGAATTCTTTTTGCCACTCAAGGGAATATTTCTACGAGTCACCCCCAAGGTGCCCCGCTAGAGAATCATGGCAATTATTTCCTCGCTACCTTGACACCATCTACCATTTTCTTAAGCGTGGAATTGTTGCCCACCAAATCAAACCTCGTCGTTGTTCTCCCATCCCTCTCGATGTGTGTTTTGTGTCTCAACTCGAGATGTTTCAACATCTCATTCCGCGAGTTGATCTTGAATAGCTCGATCTTCGAGAAGATCAATCCTAGTAGAGTTTCTTTCCGTCATCCTCATGTGGATGAAGATCTCAAAAGCGAGGATGTCAAGATCAACGTGATGCAACGAATCAACAACCTTATCAGGTGCAACCTGGATCGTGAAGTTTGTGTTGGTCTTGTGCCCCTCTGTCTTCTTACCTCACGTCTTGAATCTCGGGACGAGATTCTTGTTTAGTGGGGGTCAGTTGTCATAGCCCTAGAATACCTCAGTGAAATAGTTGATGCATCATGTCTAAAATTTCTGAAAGTTGAATTGAGGTTTGTTGAAACCCTCAGAAATCAGTTCAAAAATAACCAACTTTAAAATCTTCTCAAATGAGTTCAAGAAAATGTTCCTATTATTCTATAGAAATATTTGCAAGAGGTAAAATTCAAACAAATATTTTTAGGAGCTCAGAAACATTTATTTTGGCCATTTGAATTAATCCAATAATTATTTGCTTTGGATTTATATTGAATATATATTAAATATAACTCCAATAATTCTGGAAGTTTGTGAGTGGCTTTGTATATATTTTAGCAAGCCATATAATAACCTACAAAATTTATTAAAATGATTTAGTAGCTAAACTAAATCAGAACAGAGAAATGAAATTGAAAACAAAAAAGGAAAGAAACTTACCTGGCGCGGCCCAGTTAGCGCCCAACCGGCCCAGCTCTGTGACAGCCCAACCGACCCGACTAGCCCAGTGGCCAGTCATCGTTCTCCTCTTGCCAGGAGGATGCAGCGCGCGTGGTTGCCGATCGCGAGCACGCGCCTCGCCAGCTCCTGCTTGCCGCCGACGCCTGGACGCCTCCAACGCTGCCACGCACTCCCCTCGACCCTCTGCACCTTCCCCCTCCTCACAGCTTTGTCCCCTCCCCTCTCTGCTCTCTTCTCGAGCGGAGCCCGTTGCCGTCGTTCGCCATAGCCGCAGCCACCGCCTCCCCTTTGCCCCCTCGACAGGTCCACGAGCTCCATCTCTACTACCTCTTCCTCTACGCTGAGAAACACATCGCCCGATGCCCCATGATGCCGCCTTGGAGGCCACCTTCAACCTCCTGCATCGAGCGTCGCCTTCATCGACTCGCCGCCGTCCGCGCCTCCGCGAGCCCGCTGAGACCGTCAACGACCCCTACGTGAGCCCCTGCTTTGAACCCCTCTTCTACCCCACGCGTTTGCACCCTCTAGGCCGTAGTTCCACCATGGCCGAAGCTCGCCTCCGCTCGAGCTTGTCGTCGGCATCGCTCCGGCGACCATTTGGTTGTCCTGTGGTGCCTAACACATTTGCCGCCCCGCGCTGAGCCTCGCTAGCGCTTCCCCTTGCCCGCTTGCACCCTGCAATGCCACCCGCGCACATCACCAAGCTCCGGCCGCCGCTAACCTCGCCGTCGCCGTCGCAACAGGCCATCCCCGACGGCCCCTTGGCCTCCCCTAGACGCGCATGGGCCTGGGCTTCCTCGTGGTGCCCTCGTTTGCCATCCCCGTGGCCTGCCGTGCGGGCTCCGCCGCGACTTGAGGTCGCCGGCGACTAATCGCCGGCAGTGCTGACATGGCAAGTCATTAGCCTCTAATGACGCCCTAACTAACCCCCTAGAGCCACTGCCATGTGGGCCCCTGTACCTGTTTAGGTTAGTTTTATTTTCTGTTTAGGTTAGTTCATAAATAGTGGGACCCACCCGTCAACATTGACTCTGCTGACGTGGCCGTTGACCAGGCCCACCTGTCAGCGACACTAACCAGCTCTGTGTCCCTGACGTGTGGACCCCACACGCCGTTTGACTGGACTAGCCTCATTGACCTCTTGACGCCAAAGATGATTGAATCGGACACAATTAATCATTTTTGGATTAAAAAATAATTCTGAAATTCCAAAAAAATCGCAAAACTTCTAAAATTCATCGAAATTCAACCATAACTCCAAATGAAACAAATTATATATTAAAAATGATCAGAAAAATCCAATATTTCCATCTGTACCATTTTCATGCATGTTTGAGCAAGTTATGCCTGCTGATCATCTCAAATCAATTAAATGGCATTTAAACAATTACATATGGAGTTTGATTTTGAACCTTGGGTTCAAACCAACTTCATTTAAATTGCTGCTAGTTGCGTTAGCTCAAACACACTCATTTTGCCATGTCATGATCATGCATCATATTGTTGCATTGCATTGATTGTGTTCCCTCTTGTTTGCCGGTGGTTGTTCCCTCTTCATAGATGTGTTCCGATGATGAGTTCGATGACACCGATGAAGAGCTATATCATCTTCAGAAGTACCAGGCAAGCAAAACCCCCTTGTTCATTCCTACAATCCCACCCTCTTGCTCCTTCTCTCCTTTACTGCATTAGGACAACAACGATTCAACTGTTACATGCACTACAAAAAAATACACTTCCGTGATGATACGTGTTTGTCACAGTAGGTCGCGTTTTTTGTCATGCATGTACATCCATGACAAATTTATGACAGAATCAAGATAGTCATACCTGTGCTGTCATAGAAGTGTTCCATGACATTACCAAAATTATCATCATGGAAGTGTCCACTTCCATGACGATAAATCGCGTGTCACAGAAGTGCTTTCGTCAAGGGTGACCGACACATGGCATCTACCGTAACGGAACGCCGTTAAGCTATCGGGTCGGATTTTGGATCCGATAACCCGTTAACAGCCACGACCAATGCTGATTTTCCACGTGTAAAATTCTCATTGGCTGACGGATCCACGTGTCAGCTCCGCGTTGGCACAGGTGTCACTCATCCAACGGTCGAGATGGGCCTATGATATGTTGACACGTGGACCGGCCCAAAAGTGGCCCAAAAAGTTTAAATGGGCCGGCCCAACCGAAGGCCCATAAGATTTAGCAGACCATAATGGGCCGGCCCAGCTAAAGGCCCACAAAATTTAGCGGACCATAATGGGCCGGCCGAGCTAAAGGCCCCCAAGATTTTGCGGACCACAATGGGCCGGCCCAGCTAAAGGCCCACAAGATTCTGCAGACCATAATGGGCCGACCCAGCTACAGGCCCAACATTCTCTGTCAAATCGGCCCGTCAACGTCCTGGTCTAAACTTGTCATCAATGCGGCCCGCGGTCACTTCTGGCCCGTTAACAGTCCGCTAAGTAATTGGGCCGAAATACGGCCCGGTGTATTTCTGGCCTGTTAAAGGTCCGGCTTCATTTGGGCCCATTTACAGGCCATCAAAACTTTCAGCCCATAAACGACCGTGAAGGATTTGGGTCATATTCGGCCATGTCTGTCATTCGGTATGTTGTCATTTTCGTCCCGTTAACGCCGGACGTAAACCATGGGCCATATGTGGCCCAACGTCATATCAGGCCCATTAACGACCCACATAAAAATGATGATAATCTAGCCCGACCGAAGTTCCGGCCTGTTAAAGGCCCGTATATTAGGTCGGCGCATTTACGGCCCGTCCGAATTTCGGCCTGTCAAATATCCGCATCGTAAATGGGCCACCATTTCAGCTTGCTAAGTCTAGTGGGTTATTTGGCACAATCAGGGCCCAATCTCACTTTCGGTCTATTAAAGGCCCATGTTTTTATGGGCTCGACATATTACACCTGTAAACGGCCTACTTTTCTTGAGGGCCCAAATTATGTTTAGGCTCGTTAAAGGCCCACTATGGGCATAGGCCTACCAGAAAAATTTGAAAGCATATGCTAATTTAAGCCCAGATATTTTTACTGGGCTACATGCCAATTTCGGCCCGTAATCGTTTGTTAGCCCAATTGGAATGGGCCCGACGAATGTTGGCATGTTGGGATCCTACGAAGCTTTCGCCCGAATACATTACTATGATAAACCTACGCTATACAAAAATAGCGTCATAATTATTGCAGCCTGTGGCAGCATCAGAAATGTTGTATCGCAACAAAATAAATTCCAATCATACAACAAAAGGCCTGTTGGCATAAAGTTTACAGTCCTTCCGATAAAAGCACCATCAGATGTATAGAAGCACAGATCATTTGACCTGAGTGCTAATGTTTCAGGCGGTAGAATCTGATGGAGCAGCACGATGTCCACCTTTTTTCCGCCATTGCTCTTCAACAACGAAGCGAATGTCTGATAGTCTGGTTTCAAAACCATTCATATCTTGACGGCATTTCACAACCACTATTCTTGTTTCCGAAACAACGTGCATTAGGGATTGGACTTGTGTCTGGAGCACATATATATCACTCTGTCTAGCAGGAAGATTTTGTTCAAGAGGGCGATTTGGGCGAGGTTACCTTGACAACCAACCCGAATTACGCAGAAGGTGCTTTTTGCACTTGTTAGTGGAGAGATCTTGGCCTTGCTGCAGCAAGAGGTGACATTGTGCCTGTAGTAGCCTCGTCACCTACAGGTGGTTGTGGCTATTTAATCATTTGTTCCATAGCTTCCTGAAAGTTTGAACTTATAGATTAGTGTACCAGTGAGTTAGTAATGAGACAAAAACAAACAAAGTAGGTTAAACGTTTATACATAACTTATTTTGGTGAATTACTGTAATACATTAGCATGTATTGTAGTGCCAACTACATAATAAAATCACTTTTGGAACATATGTCCATGTAGCATGCCTACTGTACTATCTATGTCCTCACATTCGTTGACATCTAAGGATAAAGAGACATGGTTTAAAGTAGGATGGACTTAGTATGACATCATTCATATCATGGGCAAATCGATATAAAACAAACAGGCTATTTTATCATTATGTGCGCACGTGAACATAACAACTAGATTACAGATCAAGACCAAAATAATATCCTTCATCTCTTTTAAACCATGTAAGGTGAAATGATACGTTAAGACAACTGTGTATAAAAGTGAACAGAGTAACTGACATTGGCTGCAAACCAAGTAGTTAAATGAACACATCACAGTACCAATCAGTTCAAGGCAGGTGGAGTAAGGACTTACAACAGCAGCTTGAACTGGTGTGCTCATGCCCTTCATCTTGCTGGTGTGGCAATCCTTGAAGATTTGCACTGCATTTGGTTCAGGTTCTTTTTGGTCCGCATGGGCTTTCCTCTGTATTTGGAACAAGTCAATATAGATACGATAATATGGCACAAAAAAAGGAAGTAGCAGCTATTTACAAAAGCCTCACAGTGTGCAATATAGCTACGAGATCGTGTTGTCTGTTGGAATTTCACTTTAGAACGGTTGGTTTTGTTCTTCAAACAGCTAGTCTAGAAGAAGATACACTTGTAAGGCACATACATAAATACAAGTTCAATATGTGGTCTGATCAAATACATATAGCCTACCTGATACTTTGGATCAGACTAGTGTTTAACGAGGGCTGTCCAGTCTTCATTTGTAATATATTCCACTGGAGATGTTTGGGCGATTTCATTGTTATCCTTGCCTTCAAAGTGAGATTTTATAAGGTGGTACCGATCTTGTCATGAGAGCGGATGAAAAACATGAGTGCATGCTTGTTTAGTTGCATCATCTCTGGATCAACTTGAACCTCATCTGTTGAAAAAGAATGTGAGTCTTATTAGGAGGAAGCTAGAAAGTATGGGACAGAGCAAGACAATATTACTAATTGCGATGAATAACATTACTTACGGATAAATGGTCAAGGAAGGTGTTAAACTGGGTATTGTCTTTCTCATTCTGTCTTTGGATCCATGTTGGGAGGATCGGCGCATGACACCTAACGCAACGATGCTCTCGATACTAATTTGGCTGACTCAGCAGCATCACGTGGCCTTTTAAACCTGCCTCAAAATGGATCTCCATTCTTCCTCCTTTAGATTTTGTTAATCTGTCAAGCATTATCCACGATGTCTGTTTCGCTTGCGCCATGGTGCTAGTTCAATAACGAATATGGAAAGTGTTAGTGTACATCAAGCTGTGAGAGTACATATAAAGGAGCATGCAATCGCAACTTGACTCGGTCGGTACCGTCTTGGTGTTGATGCTCATGAGGTTCATTTGATCTTGCCAAGTCTGTTGTGTCAACAATGCTTGAAGTAGTGTTAGGTGTGAAGGCATCTTGGGAACTGCCAGTTCGAGCAAACGAACGAGTAACTGGTTGAGATGTTGATACAGTTGAAGCGGATGCTGCAGCTGGTGGAGCAGTGATCTTGTGTTTGTAGATTTAGCGGTGGACTTGGACCTTCTACTGCACTATAAGTACCAGCAGAATCTCGACGGCAGAGCCTTTTCCGTTTCACCCGACGAGTAACAACACTCCCTACTATATTATTTTCCTTGCTCTTTTTTGACTTTGCCATGTCAAGCTGTACCCACAACACAAAAGAATAAAATCACTCTTCAGAACTCATTGATGCATGATACGGACAAGCAATACTTTGATGTAAGACAACCGTATGAGGATGGAATATGTAAGAAAAACAGGACGACATGACATATTCACAGCTACGATGTGCAAACTAAGCAGAAGGATTTTCAAGAAAATAGAAGTAATGCAAGCTAGACACCATATGAAAGATGCAACCAATATTACTCTGCCAAGTTAAAAGTGTCTTGTCATAAGTGGCAATTCGAAAAATTAGAAGCAGTACAACATAGAAATCAATGCAAGATGCAACCACTATCAAACTGCCATGTTAAAAGCGTCCAATCATGAGTTCTTGATGCGGGATACACAACAGCAGTACTTTGATGTAAGAACATGGTATGATAGATAGATGCGATGTATTCTAGACACGAAAGCCATGTCATATGCACATGTATAACGATAAACTCAGCAGGTGCAATTTAATCAAAATAGAAGAAATACATGCTAGACAACATATGCAACATGAAACCAATTATCACATCTGTCAACTTAGAGCAAGCACTGCGATGGTGGAGTCGGGAGATGAACTCATCATGTAGACTTGGGACTTCAACTTCATTAGCGATAGCAGTGGCAAATCTAGAGAGTCTCTGTTTATGTCGGTGCGGAGTACCACCAACATCCCCTAACTTACTCTTTTCCTTCCTATTTTCGATATTGCCTTATGAAGTCAAAACCACAAGAAGATGAATAAAATTAGCTCTGCATAACTGGTTGATGCATGATACGATTTAACACTACTTTGATGTAAGGCAAGCGAGGAGGATGGAATATATACAAAAAAGACAGCGTTTCATATTCACACGTACGATAGGAGGATGGAATATGTATGAAAAAACAGTAAGCGGAAGGCATTTCAACAAAATTAGAAGAAATGAAAGCTAGGCACCATATGAACATGCAACGAATATCACTCTATCAGGTAAAAAGTGTCTCGTCGTAAGTGCCATTTCAAAAAATGAGAAGCAGTACAAACTAGAAGACAATGCAAGATGCAACCTACATCACAGTCCCAAGTTAAATGTGTCATGGGTAAGTGATCGTTGCAGGTATAAGTTGTAAGTTACGCAGATGCAATTCAACATAATCAGAAGCAATACAAACTAGACATCATACGGAAAGCGCAACCACATATAACAGTTCCAAGTAAGAGCAAGCATCTGTGATGGTGGAGTTGGGGAGATGTGCTCATCGTGTACACATATGTTCTAGAAACAGGAACACATGTCATATTCACAGGCATTATGTGTAAAGTAAGCAGATGCAATTCAAGTTAGAAGCAATACAAGATAGACATCATACGCAACATGAAACCACATATAATAGTGTCAAGTTAGAGCAAGCACCTGTGATGGTGGAGTAGGGGAGATATGCTCATCATCTACGCAGCTACGTTGACTGTCCAGCCTTGTGTTGTCTTGCGAATCTTGTTGGGAGGATGGCGGAGTAGAATCTGTAGAGACCCCCTGTTTGAGTTGCTCCGAAGGACCACCATCATCCACTGCCGGACTAATTTCCTTCAGCTGTAATGATTTTGCATTGTGAAGTCAAACCGATAAGAAAAAGGAATAAAATTCGCTCTTCAGAACTCATTCATGCATGATACTGACGAACACTACTCGGATGAAAGGCAAACACATGATGCGAGGATGGAATATCTATGAAAAACAGGATGGTGTGACATATTCACACCTATGATGTGGTAACTAAGCAGAAGGCATTTCAACAAATTAGAAGCACTGCAAGCTAGATACCATATGAAAGATGCAACCAATATCACTCTGCCAAGTTCAAACTATATGGCGTTTCAACAAATTAGAAGAAGTATATGCTAGAAATCATATGCAAGACACAACCAATATCACAGTGGCGACTTAAAGGTACCTTATCATAAGTGGCTGATGCAGGATATGCAAGAATAGTAGTCTGATGTAGAAACAGGAACACATGTCATATTCACAGGCATTATGTGTAAAGTAAGCAGATGCAATTCAACAAAGTTAGAAGCAATACAAGCTAGACATCATACGCAACATGGAACCACATATAATAGTGCCAAGTTAGAGCAAGCACCTGTGATGGTGGAGTAGGGGAGATGTGCTCATCATCTACACAACTATGTTGACTATCTAGCCATGCGTTGTCTTGCGAATCTTGTTGGGAGGATGGCGGAGTAGAATCTGTAGAGAACCTCCGTTTCAGTTGCTCGGAAGGACCACCATCATCCAATGCCTAGCCAATTTCCTTCAGCTTTATTGATTTTGCATTGTGAGGTCATACCGACAAGAAAAAGGAATATCATTCGCTCTTCAGAACTCACTCATGCATGATACACTACTCTGATGGAAGGCAAAGTCATGATACGAGGATGGAATATGGACGAAAAAATGGACGACTTGACATATTCACACCTATGATGTGGTAACTAAGCAGAAGGCACTTCAACAAATTAGAAACACTGCAAGACACCATATGGAAGGTGCAATCAATATCACTCTGCCAAGTTAAAACTGTCTCGTCATAGGTGGCGTTCATCAAACTAGAAGCAATACATGCTAGAAATCATATTCAAGACGCAAACCAATATCACACTGCCAACTTAAAGCTGTCCCATCATAAGTGACTGATGAAGGATACACAAGAAGAGTAGTTTCATGTAAGAACATGGTGTGATAGACAGATATAGTATGTACCAAAAATAGGAAAGCGTGTCATATTCACATGTATCATGTCTAAGCTAAGCGGATGCAGTTTACACTAATTAGGAGCAATACGAGCTAGACACCATATGCAACATGCAACCAGATATCACACTGCCAAGTTAGAGCAAGCACCTTGGATGGTGGAGTAGGGGAGCGGAGACTTGGACCATGTAATGCACTATCAGTACAAGGAGAATCGGTACAGATGCTCCGTTTACGTTGTTGCAGAGGACCACCATCATCGCCTTTCCTTACTTTTTTCCTTCCTCTTTCTTGATTTTGCCTTGTCAAGTCAAACCCACAAGAAAAAGGAATAAAATTTGCTCTTCGAACTTATTGATGCATGATCTTGATTTAACACTACTTTCATGTAAGGCAGCCGCATGATAGGAGGATGGAATATGTATGAAAAATAGGACAGCGTGACATATTGACATGTATGATGTATAAAGTGTAAACTAAGCACAAGGTGCTTGAACTTGTTAGAATTGATGCAAGCTAGAAACCATATGAAAGATGAAACCAATATCACTCTGCCAAATTAAAAGGGTGCCCTAACAAATGTATTTGACCAAATTAGAAGCAATACATGGCAACAGGCTAGAAATAATATGCAATATGCAACGAATAAAGGTGACTCATCATAAGTAATTGATGCAGGATACAGAAGAGAGGTAGTTTCATGTAAGAACAAGGTTAACACATAGATGTAGTGTGTACCAAAAAATAGGAAGGCATGTCATATTCACAGGTATAGTGTGTAAACTAAGCAGATGCAATTTACCCTAATTAGAAGCATTACAAGCTAGACAACGTATGCAACATGCAACCACATATCACACTGCGAAGTTGGAGCAAGCACATGTGATGGTGGTGTAGGGAAAGTGCTGTCTTCAGGTACAGAGCAACGTTCAATATCTTCATTTAGGCTTGCTGTTTCTTGAGAATCATGTGGAGAGGATGAAATTGCATTCTTTATAAGAGTATTGCGTCTCATATTAACCCATGCGCGTGACTGTCTCATCATAAGCGATAGACGCAGGATACACAAGAACAGTAGTTTGATGTAAGAACATGGTGTGATAGGCAGATGTAGTATGTACCAAAAACAGGAAGGCGTGTCATATTCACATGTATAATGTGTAAGCTAAGGAGATGCAATTTAACAAATTAGGAGCATTGATGAGGGATACACAAGAGAAGTAGTTTGATGTAAGAACATGGTTAATAGAAAGACGTGGTATGTACCAAAAACAGGAAGGCATGTCATATTCACAGGTATAATGTGTTAACTAAGTAGATGCAATTTACCCTAATTAGAAGCATTATAAGGTAGACACCATATGCAACATGCAACCACATATCACACTCCCAAGTAAGAGCAAGCACCTGCGATGGTGGTGTGGGGGAATTGCGGTGATCAACTAGAGAGCTACGTTGACTATCTTCATTTAGCCTTGCTGTTTCTTGAGAATCATGTGGGTAGGATGACACTTCACTCTTTAAACGAGTAGGGCGTCTCACAGTAACCCACCCGGGTGACTGCCTCATCATAAGTGATTGACGAGGGATACAAAAGAGAATTAGTTTGATGTACAAACATGGTTAATAGACATATGTAGTATGTATCAAAAACAGGAAGGCATGTCATTATCAAAGGTATAATGTGTAAAGTAAGCAGATGCAATTTAACCAATTTGGAAGCAATACAAGCTAGACACCATATGCAACATGCAACCACATTTGACAGCGAAGTTAAAGCAAGCACACAGGATGGTTGTGTGTGGCAATTGAGATCATCAACTGCAAAGCTACTTTTCTTGTCTCCAATCACGACATCGCTTATCTTGAATTACACTAGAGCGACTTCTGTCTTTTCTTTTCTGCATTCATCAACACTGCGTCGAGTCTGAAATACCCATGCATAAAAAACAATAGTGTGAGTATGGGTGAAGTGTGTGCACAATTAGTACAGTGTAAAGGTAGCGGATAGCAGGTCGGTGAGAAATAAATGACGGAGACATATGATAGCTCTACAACATGCATGGCACACTCAATTACTACAGGATTCTATGAAAATAACAATCATTGAAAGCAAATAGGTCAGTCCATTTTTCTGCACCGTCCGATGTACAAAGAACGGAGATCGCCTTCATCTACCTCCAACCAGTTAGTGTTGACGATCTTCCTCGAAACGCCAGTGACCACCGCCCAGTATTCCTCCCCTGCGCCCTCCCCTCGACCTCACCGCACCGCCGTGCTTGGCACCGCCCCGCCATCCATTCAAGCCCCGCCGACCTCCAGATCGGGCGCAAGCAGCTCCTGCGCCCCACACCCCTATGATAGACACCGATGCGCCGCTTCCCCGGGGAACAGGCGGACTAGGTGCTCCGCGCCTAAGCGGGTGCTGCTTCTTTTAATTGCGGTTCGACTGACCCTGAATTGAAATCCAGGCAGGCTACTGACCTCTAGCAAAGGTGAAATAGTAAAAGGGAGGAAACCTTGTGCATTTAGTATCACGAAGAAGATGCAGTAAGAAGCGCTCAACTAGTTTCTTTCATGGGATGAATACGGTGTGAGCGGAGACGTAAGATTTGCATGAATAAGGAAGAGGAGTACCTCTTTTGTTGGCGGTCTGTGTCCTCCTTCTTTTTCCGATGATCTTGTTGTTCGCCGGAAACCAGAAGTTGTGGAGGAAGGTGCAGCCTTGGACGAACCCATGGCCAAGTTGTTGAGTGTGGTGTGGTGGCCGTCTGTCAGCGGCGGGGAAGCAGATCCGAGGCGGCGAACGACGGCGTAGCGGGAACAGCTCCGGTGCGGTGGACGGTTGCGACAGTGGAGCCGCAGCAGTGAGGCGCAGGACGGCGTGGTCGGAGTGGTTCTGGTACGGCGCACGTCGGCGTCGGCGTCGTGGAGGCAGCTCTGCCTCGGCTTCAGCTGCTAAGTCCTTGAGGGCGTTGCGGTTGCGGTTGTGTTGGACGACGACGTCGGGTACCGCTCGGCGTGATGGAGGAGGGCGGCGGTGGATTGGCGCTATGGGGTGGAGGACGGAGGAGGTTGGGGTTTGGCGGCTGGTGGAGAGGCGTTTTCACGCCCATGGAGTATGAATGGGGAACGGAGGAGGCGAGGAACTAAGGGGAACAATGTTTGGTTTGAGGCGCTTGTTTGAAATTTGGGGAAAGTTACAAACTTTGCCCCATCTAAAATTTCGGACATATTGCGGGTTGGGGTAGGACAGTCATGTCGGTGTCCCAAATGTGGGCGGGATAGATTTGCCGAGCGCATGGTGTTTAGGCGCCCACGGCGATGAATGCTTCTCGAGGCGGTTGAGACTGGCGTCTTGGTGAAGTTACAAACCTACCCGGTTTAGACCTTTGGACATCGGGCGATAGGCTACACGGCGAGTCGGATAGTAATTTCCTACCACCAAAACATTAGTCTCGCGCGTTTTGGGTGACCAGAGGCCTATTTGGCGCTTCGTTCAATATTTGGGAGCGAAGCATTAACGTTTTCGGTTCTCTTGAATTGAACTTTCAGGATTTGTCAAACTTCACAAATCTTTACTCTTGAAAATCCTAAAGCTACGATTATTTTGGAATGGAGGGTACATTTTAATATACATTGTACACAGTATATATTAAAAATATGCAACTTACCTCAGTTCATGCATGGTTCAGGTATAATCTCCTTGGTTGCAAAAAAGTTAGATATGCGTATGAATATATATAGCATGTTCAAACTCACAACAAAGATTGATGCCCCTTTACATCTGATTTACAAATGCCATTATCTCGGTTCAAATAGATGAATGCACTTCCTATGAATTGAATCTTGAAACCCCTTTATGTTGAATTAGACATGTATTTTATTTCGTAGCTAGCAATTTGGAATGTATCCATGCAAGTGACAAATGTATAAAGTGCTTCACACTAACAACATGGAGTGCACTAATTAATGTTTATATATGAATTGCAAAAGCATCCATTGCCTGTATTTCAAACCGCTCTCACTCTATGGATCGATAATATGAAATAAACACATGCACATGCTAGAATTCAATAGAGTATGGGTGTCTGATAGACCGATTTTCGTCCATACACAATTTTGCAAAATTCATGATCTCATCCAAAAATAATAATGCCATTTATATTTTAATTTAATGCATAGAACCGCCTTTTACACGTAGATATCTCTCTATCTAACGCATAAGTGCACACACTTTATATGCATCGGCATTTCTCTTTCACACATGCTCACAATCTCTCTCAGGGTGTCGGGGTGTCTCACGCACATGCTCTCTCTGCTTTCTCTCTCTCTCTTTCGACTACTATGTACCACTCTTTTCACTAATCTCAGTTGGAAAACACTATTTCTCTCACATGCATATATACACATGCACGGTCTCTACTAGCCAGGTATAATGTGTTAACTAAGCAGATGCAATTTACCTAATTAGAAGCATTACAAGGTAGACACCATATGCAACATGCAACCACATATCACACTCCCAAGTAAGAGCAAGCACCTGCGATGGTGGTGTGGGGAATTGCGGTGATCAACTAGAGAGCTCGTTGACTATCTTCATTTAGCCTTGCTGTTTCTTGAGAATCATGTGGGAGGATGACACTTCACTCTTTAAGCAGTAGGGCGTCTCACGATAACCCACCGGGTGTTGTCTCATCATAAGTGATTGACGAGGGATACAAAAGAGAATTAGTTTGATGTACAAACATGGTTAATAGACATATGTAGTATGTATCAAAAACAGGAAGGCATGTCATTATCAAAGGTATAATGTGTAAAGTAAGCAGATGCAATTTAACCAATTTGGAAGCAATACAAGCTAGACACCATATGCAACATGCAACCACATTTGACAGTGTGAAGTTAAAGCAAGCACACTGGATGGTTGTGTGTGGCAATTGAGATCATCAACTGCAAAGCTACTTTTCTTGTCTCCAAGCTAGCGTGCTTTGCTTATCTTGAATTACACTAGGCGACTTCTGTCTTTTCTTTTCTGCATTCATCAACAACTGCGTCGAGTCTGAAATACCCATGCATAAAAAACAATAGTGTGAGTATGGGTGAAGTGTGTGCACAATTAATGCAGTGTAAAGGTAGCGAGATAGCAGGTCGGTGAGAAATAAATGGCGGGAGACATATGATAGCTCTACAACATGCATGGCACACTCAATTACTACAGGATTCTATGAAAATAACAGTCATTTGAAAGCAAATAGGTCAGTCCATTTTTCTGCACCGTCCGATGTACAAAGAAGCAGGAGATCGCCTTCATCTACCTCCAGCTAGTCGGTGTTGGCGATCTTCCTCGAAACGCCAATGACCACCGGCCCGATATTCCTCCCTGCCTGCACCTCCCTCGACCTCACCGCACCGCCGTGCTTGCACCGCCCGGCCATCCATTCAAGCCCGCCGACCTCGGATCGGGCGCAGCAGCTCCTGCGCCCACACCCCTATGATGACACCGATCGCTGCTTCCCGAGGAACAGGCGGACTAGGTGCTCCAGCGCGCCTAAGCGGGTGATGCTTCTTTTAATTGCGGTTCGTGACCACGAATTGAAATCCAGGCGACTCTTGACCTCTAGCAAAGGTGAAATAGTAAAGGAGAAACCTTGTGCATTTAGTATCACGAAGAAGATGCGATGAAAGCGCTCAACTAGTTTCTTTCATGGGATGAATACGGTGTGGCGGAGCGTAAGATTTGCATGAATAAGGGAAGGGAGTACCTCTTTTGCTGGCGGTCGGTGTCCTCCTTCATTTTTCCGATGATCTTGTTGTTGCGGAAACCGAAGTTGTGGAGGAAGGTGCAGCCTTGGGCGAACCCATGGCCAAGTTGTTGAGTGTGGTGTGGTGGCCGTCATCGTGGCGGGGAAGCGATCCGAGGCGGCGAACGACGGCGTGGCGGGAACAACTCCGGTGCGGTGGGCGGTTGCGGCAGTGGAGCCGCAGCGGTGAGGCGCAGGGGCGGCGTGGTGGAGTGGTTCAATGCGGCGCCGCGTCGGCGTCGGCGTCGTGGAACAGCTACGCCTCGGCTTCAGCTGCTAAGTCCTTGAGGCGTTGCGGTTGCGGTTGTGTTGGACGGCGGCGTCGGGTACCGGCTCGGCGTGATGGAGGAGGCGGCGGTGGATTGGCGCTATGGGGTGGAGGGCGGAGGAGGTTGGGGTTTGCGGCTGGTGGAGGGCGTTTTCACGCCCATGGAGTATGAATGGGGAAACGAGGAGGCGAGGGAACTAAGGGGAACAATGTTTGGTTTGAGGCGCACTTGTTTGAAATTTGGGGAAAGTTACAAACTTTGCCCCCATCTAAAATTCGGACATATTGCGGGTTGAGGTAGAACAGTCATGTCGGTGTCCCAAATGTGGGCGGGATAGATTTGACCGGCGCATGGGTGTTTAAGGCGCCCACAGTATGAATGCTTCTCGGGCGGTTGAGGCTGGCGTCTTGGTGAAGTTACAAACCTACCCGGTTTAGACCTTTGGACATCGGGCGATAGGCTACGGGCGAGTCGGATAGTAATTTCCTACCACCAAAACATTAGTCTCGCGCGGTTCGAGTGACGAGAGGCCTATTTGGCGCCGTTCAATATTTGGGAGCGAAGCATTAACGTTTTGGATCTCTTGAATTGAACTTTCAGGATTTGTCAAACTTCACAAATCTTTACTCTTGAAAATCCTAAAGCTACGATTATTTTGGAATGGAGGGTACATTTTAATATACATTGTACAGTATATATTAAAATATATGCAACTTACCTCAGTTCATGCATGGTTCGGTATAATCTCCTTGGTTGCAAAAAAGTTAGATATGCGTATGAATATATATACCATGTTCAAACTCACAACAAAGATTGATGCCCCTTTTACATCTGATTTACAAATGCCATTATCTCGGGTTCAAATAGATGAATGCACTTCCTATGAATTGAATCTTGAAACCCCTTTATGTTGAATTAGACATGTATTTTATTTCATAGCTAGCAATTTGGAATGTATCCATGCAAGTGACAAATGTATAAAGTGCTTCACACTAACAACATGGAGTGCACTAATTAATGTTTATATATGAATTGCAAAAGCATCCATTGCCTGTATTTCAAACCGCTCTCACTCTATGGATCGATAATATGAAATAAACACATGCACATGCTAGAATTCAATAGAGTATGGGTGTCGATAGACCGATTTTAGTCCATACACAATTTTGCAAAATTCATGATCTCATCCAAAATAATAATGCCATTTATATTTTAATTTAATGCATAGAACCGCCTTTTACACGTAGATATCTCTCTATCTAGCATAAGTGCACACACTTTATATGCATCGGCATTTCTCTTTCACACATGCTCACAATCTCTCTCGGGGTGTCGGGGTGTCTCACGCACATGCTCTCTCTGTTTCTCTATCTCTCTTTCGACTACTATGTACCCTCTTTTCACTAATCTCAGTTGGAAAACACTATTTCTCTCACATGCATATATACACATGCACGGTCTCTACTAGCCCTCTATACACACATATATGTGCCTCGTGTCTCCCTTACGCACATTATCTTTAGGCCTCTCTACACACATTGCCCCCGACACACCTCTCTAATAGTAGTTGGCAGATATGATTTCATCATATCATTACGATGAGATATCCACGGCTGTTAGGCTGGATGGTATCTGAGGCAAATTTTACCCTAGTTCGGATCGGACCCTTGCAGTTGAAGAAAGAGCCTACTCCTGGTGCTGTATATTAGTGCTAGGGGTGTGTACAAAGTACGCGTGAATACCGAGCATTGTGTGTGTGTGTATACTATCGACGAACTAGCCCCCAAGCTTGTATAACATACTAAGGGCCTAGGGTTACAAATCATATATAGTCGGCTTATCACCAGTGGGGATAGAGTCCTCCGCGACTCTGGTAGCTTCGTGTTGTACATCGAGTCCTCCACATGGGTCTCCATACAACACGTCTTGGTCCAACCTATATGTGGCACAAGATGGAACCGACCCATGAGTCTTCATGTTGACGCACCACAACTAGAAATGATGTGCCCACCACACCACACACGCAATCGGCCATTAAGAAAATAAGCATATACAATAGTACAACGGTATCTAGCTCACGATCGTCTCCATATTTTGTTGATGACAGCAGGGACTTTGCATTTGATGCATGCTCCGTATTTTGTTGGCGACACTTACGGTCATTGTATTTGAAGCGAAAGCATGATATAGTCCTTTGGACTTAGAATAAGCTCATCACGGTCACCACATACATTTTGTTGTGCTAACCAACATGTGGTTGGATGGTTAGAGGACGATGGTTTCTCGAGGTTAAAGTCCGGTGCTTCGCATTTATCTTGTGGTAATTTCAGTATTTTCGGCGATGTGCGTTCGGTGGGAGAGGCGTTCCACTTGACTACGAGGCACCTATGGTGACTTCGTAAAATCTCAAGATCATATATGTTGGCCCACTCTCGAAGGTGCGGCGGACCGGCGATGGGGTGTGGTTTCGGGAGGCGGGCGAGCAGGGCGTGAGGCGGGCGGTTCGGCGGTGGTGGATGGCGGCTCGGGGGGTGGGTTTGATGATAAACTAGAGGCCCTTGATTTCGTATCCAACGGCTGGAAAATCTAATGACCAGAGATGAAAAAGTCGATCGGTGGCGTGTAGCATCACCCACACGTACACATGCGCCATAAAACACGCGCGCGTAGGCGTGCAACATTGACTGCGTACACATAACGTACACATGCACGCATCTTGGCACTGCAACAACGACACACGTACACATGCACTCACGAACACTGCGCACGTACGCACCCATGCATGCAACACTAAACGCACCCTTGCGCACGCACCCATGCATGCAACACTGAAATGCACCCTTGCACGCCACGCAACACTTCGCTGCGCCTGCATGCACACAGCACACGGCGCAAGACACACGCTTAACTACATGAAAAAGATGATGTCACACTCAATGAACAATCATCGGTTTATGAAATGCCCGCTTCTGACCGCCCTAGCCCACCAAAGGTTCCTTTGGTGTGCGCTTCCTGTGTTGGGTCACTGACATGCAGGCCATGCACCCAAAGAGCCCACACGTCAGCGGAAGAACGGCGCGGTGTCCTAGGTCAGAGTCGAGGGCGCCACTCGCGGCACGCCCGGCTGAACACGCCTCCGTGCCGCATTCAGGGCCAGTTCTTTTCGCCCTATAATTCTGGAGAATTACGATTCTGAAAACTGCCCACAGAATCGTGCGCCTGAAATTGTCTATCCATTCTTTTCCGTAATTCTAGCCTGTGATTGTTGTATGAGTTGTGTGCGAAATGTACATGCGCCCTAGATTGAGCGAGGTTGAATTGCTAACACTTGGTTATTTCGGACATTTTCATGTCTAATAGTACAATATAAAATAAATATCGGAGGAGCCATCAATCCATACAATTTAGCAAACAAGTGAGCATACAATTTTTTTACTGCATTACAAATAGGTGCTGCCCAGGGCTGAAGATTGTAAATTCAGATAACTGCTAGCATCCAATGGTATTTTACTGAGATAAGAGTCCAGGTTCCTAGTCACAACATTGGACAAAATTACGAGAGAAGAGGCAGATAAGAGAGAGACAAAGCAGAGAGAAAGAAAGCGGAGGGAGAGCGCGACCATGGCGGCGGCAAGCAACCTTGCTCTTTCCTTCAGTGGCGCCGCTGCTCTGCTTTCCTGCTTTCGGATGACGAGGAAGAGCACCTCGCCATTGGTTGTTGAGACGAGGCGGCTGGGGAGAGATGGCGAGCTCCCGGCGAGATGGCGAGATTGGGGTGGCGGCTGGGGCGGCTCGGGCTCGGAGGCCTGAGGCGAGCTTAGGCGAGGCTGGCCGAGCTCTGGCGTCGTCTTGAGCTTCGGGCGAGGCGGCTGGGGCGAGCTCGAGGCGAGGCTGGCCGAGCCGGCGAGGAAGGTGAGATCAGGGCGGCGGCGTCTGGCCCGGCGTCTGGCGCTGAGTGGCGATGTACATGTAATATGGCCTTTCGAACAGGGGTGAACACCAGCAGCGAACCGTTTTGTTTTGCGGGGAGCTTGCAGATTGCGAGAATTGTGGGTGGGGGTGCTTTTGGATTGCAGTACTGATTCGATAATTCTCGGATGATTCTGGGGCAAAACGAGTTCTTTTGTGATTGTGATTCTCTGGGTAGTAATTCTTGAATTGGATCAAAAGAATCGCCCTCAAAGCGCCTCCATGAAACCCGCCGTGTGGAAGCGAAACCCACTCTGGACACCGTCCGTTCATGACCGGGCCGTCGTTAAGCATAGCGCCCGGCCGAGCTCCTCCGTCCGCCGTCTATTTAATCTCCTATTTAAGCGAGGCCAAAGCGCCCGCCAAGAATCGCACACCTCCGCGCTCCCTATCTCCTCCACCATTTTCTTCACTCTTACAATGGCTTCTGACGAAGAGTAGTTATTCCGCATCGAAGCGGCTGGGTAGCCCGCTGGATCTGAGCTATGCAGCTCGCTGATCCACCTCCTCCCCTCGCCCGGCGGGCGATTGCCGCCCCAAGCGGGGCAGCGGTTCAACAACTTCGCCGCTCGAGCCAGCTCGGCGAGGCGGCGGCCGCGGCGTCGTTGCTGCTGTCCGCCCGCCGCCTCGTACGCGTCTCCCGTTTACGTGGCGAGACTCCCATGCGGCGGCCGCGCCATGCAAGCAGCGGCAAGCGGGTGCGGAGAAACAACAAGTCGATGTGGCGCCTCGCGTTCGCCGCCATCATCGAGGAGAAGTAGAACACAAGAGGCCGCCGCCGCTTGGGTCCCATGAAGGCCACCGCGGAGGCGACGCCGGCGTACACAGCAGGTGTCTTGCTGGATGCTTTTGTTGCGAGGACCTTCGTCGACCCCGCATGGGCTCCACGAAAGAGGTCAATGTTAGGATGAACTCGAGCCGGTGCCGGCCATGGCAAAGTAGTGGTCGGTGATGAACTCGAACCGGTGCCGGCCACTATCATCTTCGACACTAGCCAATGATATAAGTTGGGCAGTGGGGAAGCGAGCCGTCCTTTGCGCTGAAGCATATACCTCCGGGGCTCCCGGCAGTCCGATGATCGTGCTGCCGGACATGAGGAACACAAATCGATCGGCGGGCGACCATTTAGGCCATGTATTATATACCTGTGCTGTCCAGAACTAGCACCGCGTAGTTCATTTCAATGTAATGAAATCCGCCATGTTTGTGTGAAAATCCGATATTTTATATGATTTCTGTCGTTGTTTATATGAAATACTCCGGTGGTTGCGTGAATGAGTATCAGTTTGTCTACGTGTTTGCATGAATTTACGTCCGGTTGGTTGAGTTGCTTTCATAATGTGCGGCTACGGTTGGATGGCGTAATTTGCGGTCGCTTGATCGATGCAGGCGGCTCGAAGGCGGTGTTGTGGGACAAAAACACAGCTCATGCGAGCTCGTCTCCAACGTCTTGTGGCTGGAGGATGCATGACAGCATGAGCACCGAGCCGTTCCTCGTTCATCGGTGGCAAAGGCACCGGTGGACAAAAGGTCGCCAATATTTTGGCTACCCGGGCAAGATCAAACAGCCCTCCCAACAGATTCAAATCCCTCGTTAGCCGTGGAATTTTTCCATGTGTTGTTTTCATGGACTAGCAAGATGCCCGTGCATTGCACGGAACATCAATATGCATTTTTTTACGAACTCCCGCATGCATGCAAGGGATAATTAATGTCCTCCTTTGCTAGTACCACGAGGCAATCACCATTAATGTTGCATCGATTAGTGTTAGTGGCCTTGTGTATCTGCAAATTATAATTTTGATAGTGGCCCCTTGTGTATAAAAATGGAGGGAGAAATATGAGAGATAAGGTGAGGAGGAGTGGGGCGTGGTGCCGTGGTGGTGACTGGTGGTCGGACTGGGCGGAGGCATGGGGATGGACGACGCATTTGTCTAGGTTGTATCTCTCTCACACACACCCATGTAGGTGGGGGCGTGCCGAAGAAGAGGTGCACGCAGGCGCCGTACTCCGTCTCTTTCCAAACCACACCAGCGGGTACAGGTGGAGCTCATTTACATGTACGAAAAAGGCAGCCCGTGTTAATTTGGCGATGTCTTGGCTGTCCACTTGGTGCGAGGAGGATCGTCTACCACGGGTGAACAAACAAATTGCGACTTGACGCGTTATGTTAAATTAAAAAAAGAGGCAAACCATGTAGGGCCTACCTTAGAGGCAAGGCTCTATACACTGGAGTACTTTGATGTGAACCATCAAGTTGCAGAGCGAGGAGAAACTTGCTTAATCGCCGTCTCCCATGCCCAGGCGCGGTGGCTCGAGGATGAGGTGAAGCTGGAGTACTCACTGTGCGCCCGTTCGCCCGCTCCCTGCCCATGCAGCAGTGGCTCGCAGCCACGAGGAGATTTTTTACTACTCCCTCCGTTTACTCCTCGTCCCTACTACGTTACTTTGGTTAGTACTCCCTCTATTTACTTATAAAGGCCACTATAAAAATACATTTTGTATCTATACAAGGCCACAAATAATGTCGAGACAAAAGTTACTACTCCCTCCTTTCAGTTTATGGCTCAATTTCAAAATCTCTCCAACCAAGGTAGGCGGTGAGTGGTCGAATTAATTTAAGTAGTTTGCAAGTACACTCGTTTTTCTCAAGAAGTTATGTTTACCGAGGCATTAATTAGAAACGAATGCATGAATGACCACTAAATTTCCATGAACTTGTACATGCATTGGTTAGTTTCCTCTTGACCTTTGCTTGCGTCGGGTGATCTAACGCACCTCGAAATCCAACATGTAATGGTACTACTACTAGTATAGTACTAGAATTGAGACTTATCAAGCGGAAAAGCGAATGTTTTTAGATGAGCCCTATAAACCCTAGTGGTGCATTACCGTAAAAATAGATTTTTCCAAAACTAAGTCGCTCCCTTTCATGAATTCTGTAGTATACTCCTCCACCGACGCTCCCTTTCATGAATTATGTACTTCCTGTCACTAACATGTGGGACATATAGAAACCCGGTCGACGTGTCAAGCACCAAATAACAGTGCAGAACAGCAGGGGGACACACCCCACTCGTACCGGCCCAGTGTTAGTAATGAGCAATGAGACGTCAAATCACAATGCAGCGTAGTGGATGTGGTCTATATCTAGTACATTCTGATGCCATGCATGACGATGAAACGTGTAATGAGGTTTCTCCAGTTTGCGGTACGAAGGATGAACTATGGCTCCTGCCGAGGTCAGCGTGAGGGCTGGCGAGAGGGCAGCACCGATTCTTACGGAGGTCGAAGGGTTGCCTACAAGCGAGGCCTATCCGGCGCTTATGACTTCTTTGTCGTTCTTAAAGTCTCTGATGTGAATTTGACTGTTTTGTCCTCGAGGATGTTCTTAAAATCCGGCACTCAACGTCGACATGGCATATGTGGTAGACCAAGCAAGCGTTATGTCGCAAACCTGGATCACGGTGGGCTTCTTCCTCTCTTCGTCCTTTAGATCCTTCTCTTGTCCCACGGCGTGGTGTACTCAACATCTAGCCCAGCGACCCACTCATCATGTGAGTTTTCGAACATGCGTCTGAAGCGAAAAGACATCCTTTCACCATCGCGGAAATGCAGGTGTAGATGACGTCGAACTCATAGCGGTGATGGTTCTAACCTTGTACTCACCGCCAATCGGGGAGATTTGGGGCGCCATGGATTTGGGAGGAGGTTAGGATTAGTGGAACTACCGTAATGTGAATGGGCCAGGGCGACTAGGAAGCGAACAGCCGTAGTATTAAAGGGCGTCGCGGGAAAGAGTAGGAAGCGAACTGCCAGCGTGCGAGCGGCGGGGTAGTGGCTTTCCATTCTCCCATGATACGGGCTTCCGAGAGCCCTTGGATATGAGATCGAGCGGTTGCATGGCGTGATTCTAGACCTATGGGTGAATATCCTATCACGGAGGGTTATTCTGCAAATTTTCAGCAACTTAGCATGCGGCCGTTTGATCTCAGATCCAAGGGCTGCCAGCAGCCCATATCATGGTCGCGCCTACCACGACCGTCGCGTCGCTCGCGTGGTCGCGCCCTTGGAGATTTAACACGGTGCGTTAGGCTATCTGATGTTGGCATGTCATACATAGTCATCACTTAGTCACTCATACTACAACAAGGTTGGCTATAAGTGTTTTTTTACTCCTCTCTATCTCTTTCTTCGTACTCCCTCCGTCCCATAATATAAGAACGTTTTTGACACTAGCTAGTGTAGTGCCAAAAACGTTCTTATATAATGGGACACTGAGGAAATACTAGTATTATTGCATTTGCCAAGGAGTGACCTCTTCCAATGGAATGGTGTTGCTAAGTTTGCTTCATTTAATTAGCTATAGACTCAAAATTGTCTTTTCACCTAGGTACACGCGCTTAGCATCGTTTCTTCCTTGGGTCACCAAACTAGTCTCTCTCTTCTTGATTAACTTGCCACATCAGACTTTATGCCTATGTGGCAAGCTTAAGCACCTGTAGGAGCAAGTAAGTACAACAGTGCGCTTTACATGTCATTTTTGCATATGTGGAGGAAAGAGAGGCAAGGAAAAAGTGGAGAAGTGGGCTCTCATGCAAGAGCCAGCCTCTACTACTACATGGTGGAGCATTGGGAGAGGCACCTGTATGGAGGTGGTCAGGAATCGGGAGACTCACGCCGTTCGTAGCACCGTCGTTAAAATGATAATGGAAAGTCAAATCACGGGGCCCCACTTGTCCAGCAGTAACTCGCTGTCAAATCACACAACCCTATGTTTGCAGCAGCCTACTCCCTCGTCTTCTCGTGTCTCTGTCGAACCGACTAGGCGGAACTGCCCCGCCTACCGCGCAGGAAAAGCCCCGCCCTCGACTTCTAAATACAACTACTCCCTCTGTCGGATGTGTTTGGTTGAAGGTATCGTATGAATGGATTGGGACCATTCAATTTTTTTGGGATTGAACCATTCAATTCATGTGTTTGGCTGATTATAAGAGATGAGCTAATTATTTAAGACTCGACCACCAGTCATGCTCACATAGTCATGCATGCAAAGGGTGGCCATTTGATTCGACCGATTTGGTTGGGTGGAATGGTTCAGCATCTTCAAGGCATATTCTCTTTTTTTGACTCGAATCATTCATGTGCTTTATAACCAAACATGTCTGTTTTCTGAATGGTCCCAACCCATTCATGACCAACCTTGCAACCAAACGCACGTCATCTTACGAAAACCAAATAATCCCACAATACTAAGGCACGGTGCATTAACTTCTACCTCGTTTCTTGTTTCTTCACATATCAACCAATAAGAATCCAATGATATACTTTTTGTGACATAGTAACTCATATTTAGTTAGTCAAATGGATGACCTAGAACTACGTGCAGGCCCTATAAACCGAGGCGCCTACAAATAAAAAACCGAGGCGGAGAGGGTAGTTCAACACGTATATTTTTAGATCATTATAGTCGGGATTCACCAAGGAGCAAAACCAAGTGGTAGGCTGCTCACATCGTGTTGGCGTAACAACTCAATCGGTCGATCCGCTGCGAAATGGCGACACATAACAGGACCCCTTTGGCGGACATGTGGCTCATCCACCGTCTTGTTCCACGTCGATGCACCAAATTACAGTTGAATGGCGGTTGGAATTGGAGGCACCCGGTCGTGGCGCCGCGATAGTAGAAAATGGCGATGAGGGTCAAATCACAAAGCCCCACCTTTCCGCATTAAGCTGGACGGACGAAGCAACCATCATTTCACTCTAGCGCGCAAGAGCATAAAGAAAAGAAAACAATGATGCGTGCGGCAGCTACCTAGGGCACCCTAGGGTGAGGGTCTCCACTCTGAGATCCTTTTTTTAAAGCGCCTCCACTACAAATCAGCTTCTCCCTCGTCCTCTTGAAGAAAACCGATGATGAGTGCGGCGGTAGGGTTTGTAGGAGTACTACGGCGTCTTGAGACCACGTCGTAGTAAGCGGGTTCAGTCGGCGCCTTAAATATGTGTGGGCGCTTGGTTTTACGGAGCGAGGCAGCATTTTGGGTTCGGGGACCGGTGGAGATATAGCATGTACAAAAATTGTGGGCGTGGGTTCGACCGAAGGCAATGATGCATGGGCCTGCATTTTGATATACCGGGGCAGCGTGAAATTTTCTACTCTACTCAAAACTAGTAAGGTACACATGTATTGAATGCATGAGATTTGAAACCAAATTATGAATAAATACACACTATAGCATGTAAAGCTTTGAGTCATATATGCATGATGTAGATGTTAGTTTAGTTCTTATAGTTCATCTCATTCAAAATCAATTAGTTTTATAAAAATGTTAAGATTCATGGGGTTGTGCATTGTATATCATAAAGTAAAAAACAAATAATGGCAATTCATTTAGAAAAAATAATCAATTATGATACAGAAGATTCTAGAACAAAGGAGAAGTGTTTGTGTTTTGAGGTTTGTGCATTATGCTTAAGTTCAACCGTGGAGTCTTCTGAATTGTACATGTGGCAGATCTGGTGGAATGTTGATGATATCCAACGGCCAGTAGTGCTCGGATTTTCCCATCTCTGCACTGTCGGGTTAGCTTCATCCAGCAACCATCTTTCAAAGTTATTGGCACACTATATAGTTCTTGTGCCATAGTTGCATGTTTGGAAAAAAGCTACTAGTGGGTTGTACTATCTATTTAGCAATAGAAGATGCATACGTGGAAGTTGTAGGGAAAGAGATGTCATGGAGCATCTCAATTCCTATGAGTAGGGATTGGAAAAGAGATGTCATTTGGTTCACACCATAGGAACTTTTCTATTGAATCTAGAGATGACATGTATCTCAATTCCTATGAGGAGGGATTAGTAAAGAGATGTAATTTGGTTCATATCATAGGAACATTTCTATTGAATATATGCTAATGTTTATTTTCCTTTGAAATTAAGGGAGTATAGGAATCCATTCATATGAACCAATTGGCTCTAAAGCTATAGAAATGATATCATGTTTATTTCCTTTGAAATGTAGAGTATATGAATCTATTCCTATGAACCAATTGGCTCTAAAGGAAAAAAATCCTATAAAAATCATATCATATAGAGTTCCTATGATGTTCCTCGACACTAAAGGATGGTTGAAATTTCTGCGGGTGATACGATGGTCTTTCTTTGTAGACTCCTCACCCATCTTTATAGTTACCTAACGAAGATGAATGAAATGATATATATAGGGTATTCTACATGTGCAATTTGGTACAAAACTTCGGTAAAATTTTGCGAGGTTCTAATTTTCAATAAAGCTATATACACTGCATTTGAACGGAGGGAGCATCGGCAGTTGCTAACACTCATGTGGAAGATTTGTGTGTAGGAGGAGTTGCTGTTACATTAAATGACATGGCAAAACCGACCTTTGTTGGATGCCGATCTAACGGTTCTTCTGGCGTTAAATCGGGAAAAGGCTTGTGGCGAGCGTTTGTCGGATAATGATTCTGGACACATGCATTGCATTGATCGTGCCCCCTCTCTCTCACGCTACGCACCCTCACAGTCACGACTCTCCCGAGTCCTCTCGCAGACTCGCACGTCGCACCCATCCTCTATCTGCGGGTAGGCGTCACGCACATATGTGCTCTTCACCCTACCCTCAGAACTTCTAAAAACAAAAGGCGGCGCACACATTTTATTTTAGCTCACACGTCACACACTTATACTATTACTCTTGCGGCGAGCGTTCTTTGGGCATAGTATATATTGTACTCTCACGAAGAGAAGCGGTGCACGCGCACTAGTTCTCTCACACCCACTCGCGGTACCGTGGGGCGCATTTTTTGAAGCGGTACAACAAAATCACTCCACTATATATAAAAGCGAGGAGCCTTAGCGCTTGCTTTACTAGGGTTCCTCTCGTTCACTCTCTCATGCTCTCGGATCTAAGCAAGACATAGGTGGCCACACTCTCTCTCTAGCTCACGGCTGGTCACAAATCCGGCGGACAACCTCGACCGGGCAGGGGTGTAGGTGCATCGTTCACGCTGTCGTCGGCGGCGAGGAGGAGACCATCGGCTGCCAGCAGCGTCGATCGGCGGTCGTGCCGTTCTCTCCGAGAGAGCGCCCGGCTCGGAGGGCCTCAAACCCTTCTTCCTCCTGCGGTATTGTGGCCAAGATCGGCCTCCAACGCCGTCTTTGCCACATGCCGATGACCCTCGGTATATATTCCTTGAAACCTGCCTTGCTCTACTGCCCCAGCTCTTCCCCCTTGGCGTGGATCCTTTTCTACTTCCGTCCGCTGTTCAAAGCCACCTAGACTTCTACTATTATTAGAAGTAAAGCTAGTTCATCTGATGAACTCAAAGCGTTGGTTCAAACAGGGAAGAAAGTGGGAAAGCTGTAGCATGAATCTAGGACTTGGTTCTAAGAGGAAGCGGGGAAAGTAGTAATATGTGTCCTTGTTTAAATAACCATATTTAGTATTTGCATAAACAGGGATGTCTGTCTCCATATCGTTTGGGATGTCTATCTCCGTATCGTTTCTATCCGCGCAATCAAAAGCACACACCTCAGTTTTAGTACAATTGCATAAAATGAGATGGCTATCCCTCGTTGCCGTCGTCTAACCTCCGTCTTCAAGGTATCCCTACATTGGTAGTAACTAAGGTAGAATGACCAACGCAATCTAAAAGAAGCTGATTAAATACGTTTTACTTCTGATTGAAGTGCAGGGATGAGCGAAAACAATTGCATCCTAGTCGGAATGCACTTTCTACCAGTTCATCCATGGACCGAGGACTAGCTGCACGGCTGCACGGCGGTTTTTGGACAGGTCTTGGCGGACAAGAGGCATTGTGGTCTGCTTATTTCAACAAATAGCGGTGCTTAAATTTAGTGGAATGCACAAGCATTTCAGCTGGTCGATACCTTTGCATGGTTCACTTCAGCATTCGGTGAGACCACAATTATAACTGGTTATTCGGAATGAGAGAACCTAACCCTGAATGGTGGCAACAAGAAAAACAGAGTGAACTCCGGGAAATTTAAGCTGCGCCGGAGGCCCTTTGCTCGTGAGAAGCCTTGCTTGTTTTTCCTGATTTGTAAACCTTCTCACAACTTTGTCTTTTGTTGTGAACTAGTATATGTTTGTTTTGTTCTATGAATCATTGAGATGTGTAAAATTGCTTAACTTATGCTTTTCAAGATTTTTATGAAGACGAGTTTAATTGTGAGTGTTCCACATGAGCGATGGACTAGCGTGTGAATGTTTGGAATTTATTACATTGTGGCCTCAATTAACTGCATGAACCACTGTAACAAGATACATAGTAGTTGCTTATATGTCAGACAGCAGATTGTTGATTGTTAGCTGGTCGATAGCCTAGTGTTGAAGCGAGCTGAGCCAATGTGCCGTGTTTTGCACAACTGCTTACAAGTGGGGTAGCACCAACAGTGTTTACAAGTACTTATGTATACGTCGGCGCACGGTTCTCGAACGAGTGCTCTATTTCATCAAAACACACACTGCTCGTATGATAAACCGTGACAACTTATGTCTTACCATGCCATATTCATGAAAAAACTAGTGAGGCGCATCTGTTTCGGCAACAATTACGATGGTTCTCACATGATTCACGGGCACACAAAATTAGCAGCAGTTCCCATAGACGGTTTCAAACAGAGCACTAGCCCCACAGGGGTCGATAACAGGCAAGGTTCGGATAATTAGACACAATCCAAACTACTATTAAACACTAGCTGGGGCAACTATTTCATGCCTCGATCTAATTTGGGCTGGACACAAGGCGGACCTTGCCATGAACATCATCGAGGGCGTCCGCAGCAGCTCAATCTGTGAACCTTCATGAAGACAACCTTGTGGCCTTGCCATCGATAAACTTGTTTGTGGAGGCATGCCACGTCATCTTCCTGCGTAAGCTTGACAAGAACAATATGCCTCACAAACAAAGGAGTAGCTTTGAACTTCTTGTGCTTCAGTACACCCTGGACAACACACCTGACAACAGTGAGGCTGGAATACAACTCTTCATTGGTATAACCGCAAATGGCTTCCGTGATCCAACAGCCTAAGAACTCTGTTTTCCCGGTCGTATATTCAGGTCGTCCGCCTCATAGCGGTGACATGCACAACCACACAATCCTTATGCGCATCAGGGGCTCTAATTGAAGCGAAACAAATTCTGAATTACTTTTCGATTATAAGAACCACAAGTTATTTAAACCACTATGTATAGCATGGCATCGAGCTAATAAAATTTTGCATTATTAATCACCACATACTTCCTTTTCTAAAAAAATCACCACATACTTAGATGAAAAACCACAATCGAGATCGGCAAAGAAGGAAATCACCTTGGGCAGCTCGGCAAGGGGGACACATCCTCGAAGGGGAAAACTGCTCTGCAGTGCCACGGGGCTGTAACCTCAAGCAGGCGTTGACCATCTCAAGAGTGGCCGTGGCGTGTCTGGGTTCGGCTCGGTGGTTGCCTCCATCTTCTTGGAGCTCTCTGTCTCGTGGGATCAGCCTCCGCGTCTGCTCCAATATCGGCAGATCTTTGCACAGGTTCTCCTTGGTCCATCATGAAACCGACAAATACTAGGAGACCCTTTGAAAGGAAAACACAATCGCAATGACAATGAAACAAAAAAGAGAGCGAGGATCGGTTACTACTTTGCAAAAGTTCTTTTTTTTCTCTGAACGAAAATATACCAACATCACGGATCCGCTTACCTTCCCTTCGTTGGGAGAGAAGAACAGTGGCAGATGCGAGTGTTGCCTTTCTTGAAGACGGTGAGGGAAAAGGGGATTCAGCGAGGAGTGAAATGATGGTTGCTTCATCCGTCAAACTTAGAGTGCGGGGAGGTGGGGTTTTGTGATACGACGGCTCGTTACTGCCTCGCTACGACCGGGGTGACTCTCCACCTGCATACTGCCTGCTAATTTGGTGGATGGCATTTGGGCCCGCGCGCTGCATGGCCCGCATGTTGGTGAACAAAAGTATAACGACATTCAGTAGAGGGAGACGTTTCAATGACCTAGGAGGAGCCAGAAGCGGTAGAGTGTCTCCACTGTACTAGTAGTAATTGTTTCTCTGGGCCCAAGACAAAACAGCCAATCCACACTAGTAAATAGTAAAATCAATTCAAAAGGCGCTACCCACACCCAGCACACCGCCCCCCCCACAAAAAACACAGGTGCTCTTCTTCCTCCTCGCTCCCACCCACCTCACGTCAGCTCGCTCCACTCGTACCCCAAATTCCTCACCTCACTCCTACAGAAAACCCCAGCTCCCCTTCTTCCTCACTCCTACAGAAAACCCCCAGCTCCCCTTCTTCTTCGCTAGCACTAAAACTAGGCTCGTCATTCGTTACTCTGCTCAAATCCGTGGCCTTGACGGGGCGCCTCGAGGAAAATGGGTCGGCTGACCCAGCGCCAAGAAGATGAGGCTCCCTTGGTGGCGCCTGTTGTAGATCCCTTGCCCGGCAGCCTGGGAGAAGCGGCGACCCGCCCCGGATCCTAGGAACCGTAGAATCTCGGGTGGACCGCATCAGCGATCTCCGGACGCCATCCTTGGGGAGATCATCTCGCTTCTCCCCACCAAGGATTGATGCCGCACCCAAGTCCTCTCAATTCGGTGGCGCCCTCTATGGCGCGCTGCCCCTTAATCTCATTGTCATCAGCTATCTCTCTTCAATGATTTTGAAATCCCAGAGCCATCATCTCCTCCCACGAGGCTCCGTTCAAAGCCTCTACATCCCGTCATGCTACACGAGCAAGCATACCATGCCCTGCATGGTGGGCCTTTGGCTGAAATCCCATGAATTCACAGAACTACAACTGCTTGAGTTCTACTATTCCCCAAATCACATACCACATCTGAGCGCCATGAACTTGTGCCTCGGCACCGATGTCCATCTCGCGGTTTTCCTCCTCTCTCCACACGCCACCTTTGCTGTTGTGCTACCTTCAGACAATCTGGTACTAAACCTTCACTCCCATTTCTCAAGAAACTTTCACTTGTGCGGGTTCGTATATCGGAGGCCTCATTGCACAGCATCATCCACTCCGTTGCCCTGCTTGTGGAGTGCTTGGTGCTGTTTTCACAGTTAGAATCGGTTGTCTCCAAATAAAATCGCCTAACCTTGTAAAATTGGAATTTCTTTTGACGGAAGGCAGCTCATCATCAAGATGCCCCTTCACTTCAAAGGTTGATCCTTGATTCTAGTTATTCACCGTTGCAAATAACCGTCCTCTCTGCGCCTAAAGCTGGAGACCTTGGGTGTAATACATGATCTCGTGCTCATTTCAATATGGTGTTTGGCTCCACAGTTCTTCAGGTACTTTATATTATCATCTACACTTGTAACCATATGCTGCATTTTAAATTTCTACGCATAATTTATATATCATCTTGGAGTACACATTTTGTACTAATATTATGTTCTATGCTCAATGAAGAGTTTCTCCATGGATGGCCTATCAATGGTGCTGGATTCTGTCAAGATCTTATATATCCAAATGAATAGTTTTGATCTGAACAAGATTATTGGCTTGCTGCAATGCTTTCCATGTCTGGAGAAGTTGTATATAAAGGTGATAATTTCACGCACATTGGAAGCCCGCATATAGTGTACTAGAATTAACCGTTCAGCTGTTGCTCTTTCGACACTCTTCTTTTAGACCTTAACTGTTTTCAATTTTCATGTCTATTTAGGCAGGGGACGGGTAAGAAAGTTATAACCAATCGGTGGATTCGTAAGCATCGGGATTTTCTCACTTCTCATGAGATTCGATTGAAGACAATAACGCTAGAACGATATGTAGCCAACCGTGCAAACACAAGATTTGTCACATTCTTCCTGCTGAATGTGAGGTTACTATTGTCCATCAGGCTTAAGTTTATCAGCAGCATGGTTTTGACGGATGGGTATGTCGAAGAGCAAAAAAAGGAGTTTCAGGTGGGAAAAAGAGCTTCTGAACGTGCCGGGCTTCTATTTACAACATATTGTGGTCATAATCCAGTAAATTTTACGATCCGGGATGTTCATTCTATGGACTGACCGATCCATTTGATTGTGACTGCCAAAACAGTCTTTGGAGTTAGATGTTGTTGCCCTTTTCAATCTGGGTTTTTGTAAACCTGATGAACAATCAACCCTCGTGCTTTTATGCAGTTTGTAAGCTGGAGTTAGATGTTCCTGCCCTTTTCAACTCGGCTGTGATTGTCATATTTTCTTTGAAACAAGGCAAATGGCTTGCCATTTGTTTAATTTAGAGTGAAATATTGTAACAAATCACAACCAAGGAAATAACATCACTCACGCCGGGCTGCTTGAGCTCACTTGTGCATTCTGAAGCCAAGTGACTAGCCCCACCACCCCCCAGTCAACCTCATACTCCCCTCCGCTTGCGACTGGACCGGTGCATCTTCAACGGCTCCTGTTCATTCCGTCCGAGGCCTCGCCGTCGTCCTCCGCCTTGCGGCCTTGGTTCGCTAAATGCGTGCTGTGCATGCGCCGCCCTCTTAAGTTGTCAACATCGTCAACAACCGAGAGGAACAAGGAGATGATTTGACGTGGAGAGGATGACGGTGAGGGACCCACCAGCGTCATGGCGATGCGCAAGCAAGTGCCTCTATAGTACAAGCCCAAAATATGGTTCCTCGTAATGGTTGGACATCCGGGCTCACGCCATCGCCAACGTAGTCAATAAGCGAGAGAATTACACTCGAGCGGTGACACCTGAGGACCCGACAAGTCGCACAGTTTTTTTGAGGAACAAACAGTTTTTTGAGACAATGAGGAACAAGCGGTTGTTATTTATACTAGTTTTAGCGACGGATCGAGGGTAACACGGGCTGTGGCCCGTCTAGCCATGGTTTTATTTATGTTTACCACATCATGAGCCCAGTTGTGTTTTTTTTGCTGAAAATGGCTAGCCTAGTTCTATTTTTTAAGAAATACCCAAACAAGGCCTACTTGCTTTATCGGCCTCTTTGGGCTGCAAATGTTTCAAGGCGAGGAGAGTTTCATTGGTTTGCCCGAAATGGCACTGTACATTTTAAAATACATCAAACCGGGAATTAGTTTCATTTTTTTTCATTACAAGATCTTAAATTCCATAGATTTTTATGCGTGGACAATTATTTTGATTTTATATTTATATAAATTATTTTTCAAAATAGTTTGAATGTGAATCGATATTTCTGGATTAAAAACAGTTGACCGCACCGAAATATGCAAAATTTCGTATACTTTTTAACCGTGGCCACAATATGGGGTGTAATGCTAACAAAAAGAAGATGGGCTCCAAAAAAATCTTAAGAATTAGCAAATGGGCTGTACATTATTAGAAATAATGGCAGATGGGTTGTATGCTGTTTTCCACAGATTTGAGGCTGACTTGTGCGCCTACTACAGGTTGACGCGTATGCTTTCATAAAAAAGGTTGACGCACACGCAATGCCCTGTCAACTTAGTCAACACACGAGAGCAGTGACTATTGGATATCCATCCAACGGCTGTCGTGCTTCTTCAATCTCTACTCTTCATGCTCCAGCCGCTCAAACAAGCGCCGGCGGGACTGCTCTCGCTTCTCCTCCTCCAGCGACGGCTATGCTGCCAGTGAGCCTCACGGCCCCACCGTACTCCCATCGCTGGCCTAGCCATCCCTCTACTCACCCACACATGCTGTTATTTTCCGGCGACGGCAGATGAACCAGTAAACCCTCGTACTCCTCCCACTGGGAAACAACTGCCGAGTATTCCCTGGCTCCGTGTCGTTCCCTTCCTAGGCCTCGCCGTCATCCACCGCCCTGGTGCTCTCGGCGCGACCTGGTCAACGTGGTCAATCAACAACATCCATCGGAAGTGGACTGTACGTGGAGAGGCTGACAGGTTGGTCCAGTGCCGCACGCAAGGAAATGCCTCCTTATTACGCGCAAAATAATGATTCCTCCACTTGAAAGCTAGGACCCACAGGAAAGGCCTCTGTATTTCGCGAAAAAAATGTTCCCCCCGCTGACAGGTCGGACCCACCAGCTATATCTTTGCACCCAAGGAAGTGCCTCCTTATTACGCCCAAAAAAATGAATACCCCCTGCTAGCTGGGACCCACCATATTGTTGGGCTGACTTGTGGGCCTACTAAGTTGACGGGGACGGAGGGCTTTGTCAACTTAGTTAACACTCCAGTGACCATATGATGTCCATCCAACGGCCATACGGCCTCTTGAACCTCTGGTCTTCTTGCTCCAGCCGCCCAAAGCAGCGCCGGTCGTGCCGCCTGCTCCTGCCTCCCGTGGCCGGCTGTGCAACCGCCTGCTCCTGCCTCCCATGGCCCGGCTCCGCGTCGTCCCCTTCCTAGGCCTCGCCGTCGTCCACCGCCGTGGTGCTCTCGGCGCGGCATGGTCAATGTGGTCAACGACCGACTTCCATCGGAAGAGTACTGTACGTGGAGAGGCTGACAGCTGGGTCCACGGCAGCCGCAAGGAAGTGCCTCCTTATTACGCGGAAAATAATTATTCCTCCACCTGACAGCAGGGACCCACCGGACAGGCTACCAGTATTTTGCGAAATAAATCGTTTCCCCTTGACTGCTGGGACCCACCGGACGGGCCACCGTATTTTGCAAAAAAAGAACGTTCCCCGCGCTGTCAGCTCGGACCCACCGGAAGTGCCTCCTTATTACGCACAAAAAAATGAATACTCCCCCAGCTAGCTGGGACCCACCTTGGTGGGAGGCTGTCTTGTGGGCCTACTAAGTTGACGGGGCCGAAGGGCTTTGTCAACTTAGTCAATATGGACGATTCTAGCTCCAGTGACCGTACGATGTCCATCCAATGGCCGTAGTGCTTCTTCAACCTCTGGTCTTCTTGCTCCAGCCGCCCAAAGCAGCGCCGGTTGTGCCGCATGCTCCTGCCTCCCGTGGCCGGCTATGCTGCCGCGGAGGCCTCACCGCCCCTACTATTCCCACCGCTGGCCAGGCCCTGCGGCAACGGCAGCCTCACACCGCAGCCGAACCAGTGAACCCTCCTACTCCTCTCCGCGCGAGCTTCCACTGCCGCGTCTTCCCCGGCTCCGCGTCGTCCCCTTCCTAGGCCTCGTCATCGTCCACCGCCGTGGTGCTCTCCGTGCGGCGTGGTTAACGTGGTCAAGGAACGACTTCCATCGGAAGAGTACTGTACGTGGAGAGGCTGACAGCTGGGTCCACGGCCACAACCCAGTTTTTTTGTGATTTGCCAAATAATTCGCTTTGTCAGGCCTGTTGGGCTGCAAATCTTTCAAGACGAGGAGAGCTGGCCAAGAAAATGGCCCATCAGTAATGAGAAATGGGCTGTACATTTTTAAAACACATCAAACCGGCAATTAGGTTCAAATATATTTTTTTCATTTCAAGATTTTAAATTACATTAATTTTTATGCGTGGAGAATTTGTTGGATTTTCAATTGATATAAATTTATTTTTAAAATCAGTTTGAATGTGAGTCGTAATTTCGGGATTAAAAACAGTTCGGACTGCACCGAAATATGCAAAAATTCGTATAATTTTTTAACCGTGGCCACAATATGGGCTGTAATGCTAACAAAAAGAATATGGGCTCCAAAAAAAAACCTTAAGAATTAGCAAATGGGCTGTAAATTATTAGAAATAATGGCAGACGGGTTGTATGCTGTTTTCCACAGATTTGAGGCTTTCCTAAAAAAAAGTTGACGCACAAGCAGTGACGGTTGGATGTCCATCCAACGGCCGTCGTGCTTCTTCAATCTCTGCTCTTCCTACTCCAGCCGCTCAAACAAGCACCGCGGACTGCTCGCTCCCTCCTCCCATGGCCGGCCGGTGCTGCCACGCAGAGCCTCACCGCCCCCCGTACTCCCATCGCTGGCCTAGCCATCCCTTACTCACCCACACCGCTGTTATTCTCCGGCGACGGCAGACGAACCAAGAAACCCTCGTTCGGTTGTACTCCCCCGCGGGAAACAACTATCGAGTCTTCCCTGCCTCGTGTCGTTCCCTTCCTAGGCCTCGCCGTCGTCCACCACCCTGGTGCTCTCGGCGCGGCCTGGTCAACGTGGTCAACGACCGACATGCATCTAAAGTGGACTGTACGTGGAGAGGCCGACAGCTGGGTCCACGGCCGCACGCAAGGAAATGCCTCCTTATTACACGCAAAATAATGATTCGTCCACCTAACAGCAGGGACCCACCGAAAGGGCCTCAGTATTTCACGAAAAAAACGTTACCACCGCTAATAGCTCGGACCCACCAGCTATATCTTCGCACGCAAGGAAGTGCCGCCTTATTACGCACAAAAAATGAATACTCCCCGTTAGCTGGGACCCAAAGATAGTGGCAGGCTGACTTAGGGCCTACTAAGTTGACGGGACGGAGGGCTTTGTCAACTTAGTCAATATGAACGATTCTAGCTCCAAAGGACCGTCGATGTCCATCCAACGGCCGTAGTGCTTCTTCAACCTATGGTGGTCTTGCTCCACCGCCCAAACCAGCGCCGTCGTGCCTCGTGCTCCTGCCTCCGTGGTCGGGCTGCGATCGCGGCGAGGCCTCACCGCCCCTACTACTCCCACCGCTGGCCAGGCCATCCCTCTACTCACCCACACCCCCTGTTATTCTGCAGCGATGACAGCCTCACACCGCAGCGAACCAGTGAACCCTCGTACTCCTCAACGCGTGGGCATCCACTGCCGCGTCTTCCCCGGCTCCACGTCGTCCCCTTTTTAGGCCTCGCCGTCGTCCACCGCCCTGGTGCTCTCGGCGCGGCGTGGTCAACGTGGTCAAGGAACGGCTTCCATCGGACGTGGACTGTACGTGGAGAGGCTGACAGCTGGGTCCACGGCCACAACAAGGAAGTGCCTCCATATTACACGCAAAATAATTATTCCTCCACCTGACAGCGGGTACCCACCGGACGGGCCACCACATTTCGCGAAAAAAACGTTTCCCCCTGACTGCTGGGACCCACCAGCTACATCTTCGCATGCAAGGAAGTGCGTCCGGGCAAAAAAAAACCAAACGATTAAGCCCGATCGCTGGGACCCACCAGCTACATCTTCGCACGGAAGGAAGTGCTCGATACCGGGACCCACCTGGTCGCGTCGTGGCGTTGTCATTCTGGTCGCGAACGTGTACGTACATATATACTGGTGGATGTAGAGGCGCGCACGTGTCGTAGTAGAGGCGCGCACGTAGCATGTAGACGTATGTACAGTGACGAGGGTGCAAGAAAGAAAATACGGCCACGTACATACATACGGGCAGGGCGTCTAACGCCTATCGCGCATACGTACATGGCTGGGTCGGAACGGAGAAACAGCGTCGTCGTCGTGTTCATGGGGAGCCAACCGGCTGGGTCGGAACGGAATGCGTGGTCGTGTTCATCGGGAGGGCTTGGACGGAACAGGCGATGGAAACGAGGCCTGGCGTACCGCACAACGGAGGAAACAGCCTTGTGTTCGACCGGCCACATTCGAAACGGGGTCCTGTTGATCGGGAGGGGCCTGGCGTACCATAAAACGGAGGAAACAGACCTCCTATGGTCGAAACGGGGGTCCTGTTGATCGGGAGGGGTGTGGCTGTAACGCCCCGGACACACCCACCGGTGGTCGTTACTCCTGGCGGGATCTAGACTGGCCCCACAGATCAATACTAGTCTTTTCTGCGCACTTTGTCCTCACTGCGCGCGCTCCCGGAGCAACTTCCTGGTCGGTCACCCATCCTGAAACTACTCCAAGCTGAGCACGCTTAACTTTGCAATTACGTCCGAATGGGATCCCGAAAAGAAGGAATTCCTTATTGATATGAGTAGTCTATCATCCCTAATAAGCCAGGCTATTACATACACCCCACTCGAGGAACCGACGCCCTCGTTGGGCCACAGAACGCTCCCTCTTGGCACAACCGTCTGTGCATCCAAAGATGCAGTACATGTGCCATGCCGCGTCTCATGACGGGTCACAAACGCCATGAACAACATGACCGCGCACCTGTCGCAACCATCCGTGTAACCGCGAGGGTCGGCTCGATACCAACTTGTAACGCCGGACACACCCACCGTGGTCGTTACTCTGGCGGGATCTAGATCGCCCCACAGATCAATACTAGTCTTTTCTGCGCACTTTGTCCTCACTCGTGCGCACAGGAGCAAACTTCGGTCGGTCACCCATCCTGAAACTACTCCAAGCTGAGCACGCTTAACTTTGGAGTTCTGTCCGAATGGGATCCCGGAAAAGAAGGAATTCCTTATTGATATGAGTAGTCTATCATCCCTAATAAGCCATGCTATTACAGTGGCGTACCGCAAAACGGACAAAACGGACTTGTGTTGGAGCGCTACGGTCGAAACGGGGGTCCTGTTGATCGGGAGGGGTGTGGCGTACCGCAAAACGGATGAAACCGACTTGTGTTGGAGCGCTACGGTCGAAACGGGGGTCCTGTTCATCGGGAGGGGTGTGGCGTACCGCAAAACGGACGAAACGGACTTGTGTTGGAGCGCTACGGTCGAAACGGGGAGGGGGGGGGGTAGGGTTGTGGCATACCGCAAAACGGACGAAACGGGATACTGTTCATCTCCACCGTTGACCTCCTCCAGCCTCCACGGGCTACCGTCGACCTCCTCCAGCCTCCACGGGCTCCTGCTCATCCAGCCTCCACCGCCGCTACTCCACCGCTCACTGCTCAACCACCACTCCACGGCACCCTCCACCGCTCACCGCTCATCCAGCCCTCCACACCACGGGTCCTGTTCAACCACCCTCCACGGGCACCCTCCACCGCTTCATTCATCCAGCCCTCCACACCACGGGTTCCTGTTCATCCAGAGGCAACGCCACCGCCATCGCTCATCCAAACCCCCCGCAACGCTCACTTTTCATCCCAGAGGTAGCATTGATCGGCTTCAGTTAGCAGCAGTGGTGAATGAATCGCTCCATCGGGTTAGTTAACAGCCATCGATCGATCCCTCGGGTTTAGTAACGCCGAGCTCGCAAAGGCAATCGCCGGGTTCGCGAGCCCAACGCCTCGCTCAGCTTCAGTTAGAGCCAACGCCTCGCACACACGTGCGTACGTACGAGAGAAACACGCATCGCTCCGCCCCCAACCTCCCACCATAACCGACAACTCCCTGAAATCCCCCCCCTCGCTTCTACCACGGTTTTTTCCGTCATGGACAGCCCAAAGAATGTCATGCAGTTGCGTCTCCGGCCCGCCCAGGACGAAAAGCCCATTTTCTGTCATGATTTTTTGTCATAGAAGTAGGAGCCCACCACATCTATGATGATACCGGGTTTTGTCACAATTATCGTCATAGAAGTGTCATATGTATGACAGGAAAAAAATTCGTTCGGCCCAACATGTCACGGATGTGTCTTTTTTTTGTAGTGATGCTGAGGTAATTGAACCCCTTTCCTCTGCATGACCTGTCATTGCCACATTAACTAGATGAACCCACTAGCATGAGTAGGAGTTGTTTGAGCCCTGATGTGCCTACTCATTCATGCTTGTTTTTCATGCCTGCTACCGCTTAAAGTTGAGTCAGGTCTGATTCATCGGGGATGAATTGGAATGTGGTGAACATGTCCTACTGTTGAGAGCTAAGTGTGTGAACACATTTTGGTAAAGGTAGCAGTGAGAGGCCATGTAGGATTACATGGTGGGTTGTCTCATTGCAGCCGTCCTCAGGAACTGAGTTCTGTGTTTTGTGATCCATGAATAGTTACTACCATGCATTGGAATGCTTAAGTGCCTGTCAGGACCCCGATTCCAAGTCACATTGATCTAGCCGGTAACACCTCATATCACTTTGCGGCCTCACGCACGATATTCCCACGGGTGTCGCCTTACCATGGCCCGTGACCGTTTGCGCCTTTTGGCTCACGTATATGATAGTGTCGCTAGCATCCATATGACAGAGAATCCGGACCGACATGGCTAGTAGGTAACCCAAAGCGGCACTATCCCATGGGGACAGGCATACATGAATCAACTTCGAGCATGTCGGTCAAAGAGCGCAGAATCTGGCTGTAGCACTGCTATCAGGACTCCGGGAACCGGGCTGTAGCAGCTAGGCAGGACTCCGGATGTCATCAAGTGACATTTCAAGGGGAAAGACACAGGAAAGAAATGAAACACATGCTAGCTAGTCAAGTGTCCTGAGCAGTAGTGCTGGGCTAGCAGGACTCCGGTGAACCGGGCTGTAGCGGACTACTATGGCTCAATGAAGCACTAGACTACATTTCCCCATAAGAGAGGCTGCCAAGGATAAACAACTAGATTGTCGGATCCCACACATACCAAGCATTTCAAACATACACACAATATGCTCGATATGTGTAAATACAACATGGCATCACAACATAACTCTACGACTCAAGTATTTATTCATTAGGCTCCGAGGAGCGAGATATTACAAACATGGGTCTCATGACCCAACATTCAGAGCATAAAAATCAAAGCACATGCGGAAGCTTAACATGTCTGAGTACATACATCTACAAAGGAAAAAGGCTGAGAAGCCTTACTATCTACTAGATCCTGCCGAGGGCACAAGATCGTAGCTGAGGTAACCATCTAAACGTCGAAGTCCACGCGGAACTACTAGCGAGACGGAAGTCTCTCTGCAAAAACATAAATTAAGCAAACGTGAGTACAAATGTACCGAGCAAGACTTACATCAGAACTAAATACATATGCATCAGTATCAACAAAGGGGTGGTGGGTGAGGGAGTCCCGGATTAGGGGGTGTCCGGATAGCCGGACTACTATCATCGGTCGAACTATCGTCTGCCGGACTATCATCATCGACCGGAATCCAAGACTATGAAGATAGAAGATTGAAGACTTCTCCCGTGTCCGGATGGGACTTTCCTTGGCGTGAAGGCAAGCTTGGACACGGATATGTAGATCTCCTACCATTGTAACCGACTCTATGTAACCCTAGCCCTCTCCGGTGTCTATATAAACCGGATGGCTTTAGTCCGTAGGACAACAATCACAACAACCCTTACAATTATACCATAGGCTAGCTTCTAGGGTTTAACCTCCTTGATCTCGTGGTAGATCCACTCTTGTAAACATCCACAATATCAATATCAATCAAGCAGGACGTAGGGTTTTACCTCCATCAAGAGGGTCCGAACTCAGGTAAACATCGTGTCCCTTGTCTCCTGTTACCATCCGCCTAGACGCACGCTCGGGACCCCTACCCGAGATCCGCCGGTTTTGACACCGATATTGGTGCTTTCATTGAGAGTTCCTCCGGTCGCCACCGATAGGCGGATGGCCTCTTCAATCGATAACGACGCAGTCCTGGGTGAGACCTTTCTCCCGGACAGATCTTCAGATTCGGCGGCCGACCGCGGGCCAACTCCCTTGGCCATCTGGAGCAGATTGAAAGCTACGCCCGGCCGCCAGTCAGGTTTGAAGCTTAAACTTCACGGCCGATATCCGGGGACTTGATCTCGATGGATCTGAGCCACAGCCGAAAGCGTGCGCGCTGTCACGATGGGCATGACCTAACTCTGCCACGGACAGCACCTTGAGGTCGACACGAATCCGCCCGACTCATAGTCCGGAGCCGATCGTCAATCGAGGACGGATGGCTGGACACCGCCGAGCCGCAATTCCTACGGCGATGGAGCGAACACTTACCTTGTCCCATGTAAAGCCCATGACTCAAGGTGCCGGACTCGCCGACTCAACCTCCTGCGCCCTGCCAAAATCCGATTGGGCGCCGATCATGGAATTCACCGCTGCGGACATCTTTCAGCACTCGCCCTCGACGATATCATAAATTCATTGAAGCATCTCTCGCTATCCGGAGAGCCTGGCGAACTACGGCCAAGAAGGTTGGGACGCGATGACGAAGAAATTCAGATCCCACCCACCACCCACTTCGTAGCCACCGTCGACGATTTAACTGACGTACTCGACTACGAGTCCGAAGACATCGACGGTATGGACGACGATGCCGGAGACTACCAAGAACCAGCGCCAACAGGACACTGGAAAACCACCTCGTCATACGACATAAACATGGTGGACACCCCAAAAGATGGGGACGGTGAAGAAGCAGCGGAGGCCGATTCCTTAAAGAAACAGCCCAAGCGCCGACGTCAGCGGCGCCGCTCTAAATCCTGCCACGGCAAGAATGGAGATTCCGCACAGGAGATAATAACACCCCGTAGTGCCGAAGACAACTCCTCCAAAGACGATCCAGCGCAGGAGGAGGCGAAGCAAGCCCTCGGGAGAGGCGGCGGCGTATCAAGAGGTCGAGGATGACAATTACTTACCTCCCTCCGGAGACGAGGCAAGCCTCGGCGACGATTTAATTGTCGTGCACGAGGATCCCGTCAACAAGAGCGCTTTGAGACGGAGGCTAATGGCCACGCAAACAGCCTAAAGAAAAAGCAACAACAGCTTCAAGCTGATCAAGACCTCTCGGCCGATGATGGACCGAGGTCCTCGCGTCAAGAGTATGAACTCGAACGCCTCCAAAAGTTACCCAAAACGCAAGTTGTTCCCCGATTAGAGGAGGCAGCATCACCAGCGCACCATATGGCAGACCGACCACCTCGTGGCGCGATAGAGAGGCGGCAAGCCCTCCACCAAAACCGCACTCGCATCGCTCTAAAAGCAGGAAGCCACGGGAACGCGCCGGACTTGCGAGATATGTTGGAGGACAAGGCAAGACAATCCAGATCTATCTATGGATCACGTGGACGCCTACGACCCACGCATTTAATACCGCCGCACCGGATACAACTACTCCGGCGGGCCGAACACAGCAGCATAACGCCTCGAAGCTACGCCGCGATATTGCTCAATACAGAGGCGCCAAGACACCCACTATGCTTCATCGACGAAGTAATGGATCATCAAATCCTCAAGGGTTCAACCTGTTAATATCGAATCCTACGATGGCACAACAGACCCCGGGTCTGGATTGAGGATTATCTCCTCCATATACACATGGCCCGCGGCGACGATCTTCACGCCATCAAATATCTCCCGCAAGCTTAAAGGACCAGCTCGGCATTGGCTTAACAGCCTGCCCGCAGAGTCAATTGATGTTGGAAAGACCGGAAGCCGCATTCCTCGACAACTTCTGTAGCACGTATGTGCACCACCGGACGCAGATGACCTAAGCCACATAATCCAGCAGCCGCATTTAATCGCCGAGCAATTCGGACACGGTTCTTAACAAAGAAAAATCAAATCGCCGACCGTCTGGATGCGAGGCACTCGCTGCCTTCAAACATAACATCCGCGACGAGTGGCTGGCCCGCACCTAGGACAGGAGAAGCCGAAATCCATGGCAGCCCTCACATCCCTCATGGCCCACTTCAGGCGGGAGAGGATAGCTGGCTCGCCGCGAGAATAATCTCAGCAAAAACGCCGGCACTCCGGATACCAAGGACCGCAATGGCAGGTTGCGCCGAAACAAAACAAACGCCGCGTTAACGGCGACAGCAATGAGGATACGGCAGTCAACGCCGGATTCCGAGGCTCCAAACCCGGTCAACGGAAGAAGCCATTCAAAAGAACCACTCCGGGCCCGTCCAATTTGGACCGAATACTCGACCGCTCTTGTCAAATACATGGAACCCCCGAAAAGCCAGCTAACCATACCAACAGAGATTGTTATGTATTCAAGCAGGCAGGCAAATTTATCGCCGAGAACAGTGACAAGGGGGTACACAGCGATGACGAGGAAGAGATCCGGCCGCCGAACACCAGAGGACAAAAGGGATTCCCCCCTCAAGTTCGGACGGTAAACATGATATACGCAACGCATATTCCCAAGAGGGAGCGGAAGCGTGCACTAAGGGACGTATACGCGATGGAGCCGCCGCCTAAAATTCAACCCATGGTCCTCTTGCCCGATCACTTTCGATCGAAGAGACCATCCGACCAGTTTCGCCATGGCGGATTCGCCGCATTGGTTTTAGACCCAATCGCTGATGGATTTCACTCACGAGAGTCCTGATGGACGGCGGCAGAGCCTGAACCTGCTTTATCGTGATACAAGGCGCAAGATGGGCATAGACCCTTCAAGGATTAAACCTACAACGACGACCTTCAAAGGCGCCATACCAGGTGTCGAGGCCAATTGTACAGGCTCGCTTAGATCGAAGTGGTCTTCGGATCCCGGATAATTTCGAAGAGAGGAGTTAATCTTCGACATAGTCCCGCTCATGCAGCGGCTATCACGCTCTGCTTTCGGACGAACGCGCTTACAAAATTCAACGCGTGCCGCATTATGCATACCTTAAGCTCAAGATGCCAGCCCTCGTGGAGTCATCACGGTCAATGGAAACATCGAACGCCCTCCGAACGGAGGAACATACAGCGCTCTCGCAGAAGTACAGAGCAGCCTTTCAAGGCATTCTCGAGTCCGCCATTAAACGACCGGACACGACCAAACACACCGGAGCAACATCAACCAAGACCACCGGCACGCTTGGCATCGCAGCAGCAATCTGGCCCCAACCCCAGCCCTCGCAAAATTGCAAGACAAACTCTCCACAGACATAATTACGCCGGAGATACCATGGGCATAGGGGAAGGGCACAACCACAACAGACTCCAGAGTGTGGTTCGACCACACCAGGGGCTCCCAAGTGCGCCGCTTTTTTTCTTTCATTTTCTCTTTCTTATCAGAACTCAGTCCGCGGCGAACCTGCCAACTCATGATGCAACAGCCAGGGGAAGGACAAAGGCCGCGATTTAACACTCGGTGGTCTCCATCACGAGCATTAAATTTGTTAAAATACAACATTCCGCTGCCTACCCTCGAGGGAGACACCTTTAATTCGTCCAACCCTTGCTTTCCGCACTATTTGTATCATTCCGACCGATAGCATATCTTCTCTAATAAAATGCAGCACTTTTGCCTATAATTGCATTACTTTATGTATATATATGTTCATTTACTTACATGTTGCAACTGTGCATCTTGGTACGGCCAAACACACCAGGGGCTTATGTCCTCCGCTTTATGGTGTGATAAAGTCCGACACTTTCACAAGTGCGCACCCGAACTTATAGCATTATATGAATCAGCTCCAATCATGCCTTGGGTCAATAGTTGGGTTTGCCCGCCCCATGTTCGCACCTTACGCCCGCTCTATCGGCTAAGGTAGCACTGGGAGAACCACTGCGATTGCGCCCGGTTGAGCCGGTTAACGCCTCGGAGAAAGCTAAACTGACCGGGCATGATAAGGCGAGAGACTGGTCGCTGTTCGAGAGGTCCTTTCGGGTCCTTAAAGACCTACGCCGCTTCGAGCGAAGTTCCGGATTATGTCCGATGAAGGCGTGGATAGCGCCCCAATTCGGTCTTCCGGATACTAGGGGCTTTGCCGAAATTTAAAATTATAGAATTCTATGGCTAAGTGAGAGTGTTCAAGCACTATAAGTTCGGTTGCCTTGTTCGTTGTGTTGAGCGCCTCCCTAGATGGACCCAAAAATGGGAACAAGAGTGCTCTAGTTTATCCCGAACACCCCAGCACTCGTGGCATGGGGGCTGAAGCCGATGACTTGCCATCTCTCAGATTTTATAAACGGCCGCACAGAAGGTAATATTTTAAATTAAACAAGCGTTGCTTAGCGCATATGAACAAAGTTTTCAGCGCACAGGATAACACATTGCGAATTCACTAAATAATTACATCCCTGGGGCACTCATCCGTAATCTTGCGGGCACCCTTCAGGACAGCCTTATAGTAAAGTTCGGGCGTACGATGCTCCTTGCCCGCTGGTGGCGCGTCATTGATTAGCTTCTCCGCATCCAGCTTGCCCCAATGCACCTTTGCGCGGGCAAGGGCCCGACGAGCACCTTCAATACAGGCGGAGCGCTTGATAACCTCCACCCGTGGGCACGATCCACCAGCCGTCAGACGAGGCAAGTAGCTCCTGTGCATGGCCTCTCCGTGCCACAACCGACTATGAGCCCCTTCATGGCCTGCTCGCCACCTTGTGAAGTTCGACCAGCTGCTTCACTGGTCGCTAGGGGCACCGGATGGCGGCCTCAGCGCTTCGAGACCAGAAGACCTTCTCCGCTGAGCTCCCTCCTCGGCTCGGTAGAATGCGGCGCCATCGCACACGCCATGCAGGCAGATCTGCAAACGCCTCGAGAGCTCCGAATCCGGGTAAGTAACACGTAATTTACATTCACATGCTTGCTTTGCATGAAAAATGCCTTACCCGCCGCTATCTTCTTCATCAATTCAACCTCCCAAGGGACTTATGGGCCTCGGCCTTGGCGGTTTTAGCACTTTCGAGACGAGGCAAGCTCGACTCTCGAGTCTTTGAGTCACGCCCAAACTCTCATGCTTTTCCATGAGAGCCCGGAGCTCTTGCTGAACCACCGCCACCCGCGCCTCCTGCTTTCTCGCCCCCCGCCCGTGGCGCATTATGCTCGTCATGACATGGCCTCCTTCAGGCCGCCACCTCATTCGTGGCCCCTGCAGTACCCATGTTATCCTTGTTATTTTTGTCGCAACCTAAATCCTTTTCAGAAGGTACAAATTCAAAGTGGTGTTACTCACCTTCTTTGTCTTGAGCTGCTTCTGGCGCGCCGAGCTCTTGCCCGGACCGCCGAGCTCTGCTTCAACGCACCGACCTCCGCAATCAAGGTCGGCAGAGGTCAGCAGCGCAGCCTGCAACCCATATTGACATAAATTTTTAGCAACCATGCGATATCTTTTTTAGATCCTCAGTCCGCTTTTCTTTCCAACACCGAACCAAGCATCGGGGCTACTGTCTATGCGGTATTACATTGCATATTTTAACTTCTTACCTCAAAGCCCGATAGAAGGCTATTGCGAGCTTCGTCAGCCCACCTTTGGCGAAGCTGCACTTTTCAATCACCGCACTCATAATAGTGCGGTGTTCTTCCTCGATGGAAGTGCTCGCAGCGCCCAACAAATTACCCGCGCCCGGTTGACGGAAGCCGCCAGGTCACGGTCTTGCCCTTCGCTCGGGCCGGCCGGACTCCGGAACCACTGCGGGTTCTGCTGTGGAGTCCGGCGCAAAGTCCGGAGGATGCCTTGTGGCGCCCGAGCCTCCCCGATGGGTCCCTTCGGGATCCCACCTCGGCGTCCTCGGCGTCGCGAGGGGTGGAGGCGGTCGGGATGGAGTCTACATCCGACGAAGCCAACGACCCGCTCGATGAAGCGGGGAGATCATCACTGGCCGGACTACAGGCAGTATGCGGCATTAGAATGACACTATGTGACGCAGAAAAAGAAATTATAAATCATTCAGGAATCCGGATACTTACGATCTCGCCGAGGCCCGCCCTCGAAGGCCATTCTTCCTCGCCAACGTTGATGTTGGCAGAGCTGTCCGGGAATAGTCCTTCCCTCTTGACCGTCCGCCTCCCCAGTTGGGGAAGCCTTCCTCTTCCTCTCTCCCTCCTCTGGGAGAGAGTCCTCTTCCTCCTCCTCATTTTCGGGGGAGGAGTCAGCCCCGGAGTCGTCGGACACCTGAAAACGGGCACTCTTTCGAGCACCCGTGGCCTCCTTCTTGGTTTTCTTCTCCCGCACCACGCAGCGGTGCCGAACCAGCAGCCTCGCTAGACGAGCGTCTCATCGGATTTTCGGCATAGGAGCCGGACGGGTAATCTGCTCCGCCTTCTTCATCCAGTCCTGTCAAAGGAAAAGGGAAATTAAAACCCGCGATAGAGTCAAACTATGGAAAACGAGTGTCCCGTAAAGGGTAGAATCACTTACCTCGTCGGCTGGTGTTGCGGCGAAATCGCGATCTTCGCCGCGGATGCGGGTCTTCGCGCCCTTGAACAACACCTTCTAGGCGCCTTTCAGACGCTGTGTCAAGAGCTTGTTCAGCGCTGGTGCTGTTCCGGATCGAACTCCCATAGATTGAATGCCCGCTCTGGCATGGGAGAATCCGCGACGAGCATGACTTGGACCACGTTAACCAGCCCGAGCTTCTTCACCAGCTTCTTGATACAGGTTTGGAGTCCCGGCTCCTTCAAGCTGCCCCACAGCAAGCCCTTCTCTTTCCGTGGAGGTGAGCTGCGTGGGGATACCAGATCTAAACTCGGGGCCGCCGCCCATTTAGGGTCACGCTGCTCGGTGATGTAGAACCACCCGATTGCCACCCTCGACGGTTTCCACGAAGGCCCCTTCAAACCAAAGGACGTTGGGCATCTTGCCCAACATGGCGCCTCTGCACTCCACTTGAATGCCCTTCACTACCTTCGGCTTGACATTGAAGGTCTTGAGCCACAAGTCAAGTGGGGCTGGATGCAGAGGAAGGCCTCGCACACGACGATAAACACCGAGATGTTGAGGATGAAGTTGGCGCGGATCATGGAAATCCAGGCCGTAGTAGAACATGAGCCCCCGGACAAAGGGGTGAAGTGGAAAGCCCAGTCCGCAGAGGAAGTGGGAAAGAAAGACAACCCTCTCATGGGGCCTGGGGGTGGGGATGAGCTGCCCCTCGTCGGGCAGCCGGTGCGCGATGTCGCCGGAGAGGTATCCAGCGCCGCGCAGTTTGGCGATTTGCTCCTCCTTAACGGTGGAGGCCAACCATTTACCTCCCGCTCCGGACATGGTCGGAGAAGGTTGAGACGAGATGCGCGAACTTGGGCGCTGGAGCACGAAAAGCTTGGAGATGGATAAGCAAAGGAGGAAGAGGGCGAGGTGAGAAGGTGAATCCTTATCCCTTATATGGGCGGGCGAAGTCTTACGCGTCCCCCACCGCCTGGTAAAACTCGCTTATCTCCCAAGCGCCACCATCAATGACGCGTTGGGTTACCCACGCCGTATTGATGAGAATCCCAGATTAAGGGGAAACACGATCTCTTCTTCGACAAGACGTGCCAAGAAACCGCTTCGCTAAATCTTGCCGAGGTGGTAAAGTAAAAAACAATTCGAGTAATGGCTTGGTAGTGGTGTGACGCCATGCCACGGAAAACGCCGACAAATTGAACTTGTGTATATATTATTATTCTCTATGGTGGAATTTGGAATTTATTTTGCAGAGCCGGACACTATCCTGGTGTTCATAATCTTCTATCATTTGGAGGAGGAACCCGCCTTGCAATGCCAAGCAATATACACGTCGGACTTATCGTCATTGAAGCCTGGTTCAGGGGCTACTGAGGGAGTCCCGGATTAGGGGGTGTCCGGATAGCCGGACTACTATCATCGGCCAAACTATCGTCTGCCGGACTATCATCATCGACCGGACTCCAAGACTATGAAGATAGAATATTGAAGACTTCTCCCCGTGTCCGGATGGGACTTTCCTTGGCGTGGAAGGCAAGCTTGGCGATACGGATATGTAGATCTCCTACCATTTTAACCGACTCTATGTAACCCTAGCCCTCTCCGGTGTCTATATAAACCGGATGGCTTTAATCCGTAGGACAACAATCACAACAACCCTTACAATCATACCATAGGCTAGCTTCTAGGGTTTAGCCTCCTTGATCTCGTGGTAGATCCACTCTTGTAAACATCTACAATATCAATATCAATCAAGCAGGACGTAGGGTTTTACCTCCATCAAGAGGGCCCGAACCTGGGTAAACATCGTGTCCCTTGTCTCCTGTTACCATCCGCCTAGACACATAGTTCGAGACCCCCTACCCGAGATCCGCCGGTTTAGACACCGACAGTGGGGTTTAACTGCAGCAAGCCAGCTTTGACTCGGTGGCTATCCTGAACTACGATGCAAGTAACTCTTTTGAGGTGGCGCACATGAGTCCACATATTCACCATATCAATACACCACTATGGATCCGCTTCCGTCTCCCTACGAGAACGCCATCCATAGCACTCACGCTTATCTTGCGCATTTTAAAATATCCACTTTCACTTGTCTATGAACTGTACAGGCAACCCAGAAGTCCTTTACCGCGGACACGGCTATTCGAATAGATGATGTTAACCCTGCAGGGGTGTACTTCTTCACACACGCTCTCGCCACTTACCACCATGTACACGTCGTGTATCTCGGCAACCTTCAAGCGGAAGCCTGGCGAGGGAGTCGGCCATGACCTGACTAACCACACAAGTCTCTAGTCCATGTTTATCGCCTATTCGGATTCCATCCGCGAGGAGATCCGTCCGGGGTGTCGCTCACGGCCCCAAACGATGAGAGCAGGGTTCCCGAGGCACCAAACGGGCGTCCTGGTACACCGTTCCTCGTGTCTCTACCGCAACATAGCCCACCCCTAGGATCAGCGCTACGCACGGCCCCCAACACATATCCTACAAACACCAGAAACTAGTTGCAACTCCTGGACACAGATCGATGCGATTAATAAGCCGAGAGGGGCCGAGTTACCGGAACCCAATGTGTGGTAGTAATTGTTCATAGATCACAAACACAGAACTCAGTTCCTGAGGACGGCTTCAATGAGACAACCCACCATGTACTCCTACATGGCCTCTCACCGCTACCTTTACCAAATCGTGTTCACACACTTAGCTCACACACAATAGGACATGTTCACACACCTCTGATTCATCCTCGATGAATCAGACCTGACTCAACTCTAAGCAGTAGCAGGCATGACAAACAAGCATGAATGAGTACGCACAACAGGGCTCAAACAACTCCTACTCATGCTAGTGGGTTTCATCTATTTACTGTGGAATGACAGGTCATGCAGAGGATAAAGGGGTTCAGCTACCGCAACAAGTAACAGATGAATCGTTGTTGTCCTAATGCAGTAAAAGAGAGCAGGAGCGAGAGAGTGGGATTGTACCAGAATGAACAAGGGGGTTTTGCTTGCCTGGCATGTAACGCCCTCAATGCGGCTATATCTCCCACGTGTCGAAGCACGACTTAGAGGCATAACCGCATTGAAAGCAATGTCGCAAGTGAGGTAATCTTCACACAACCCATGTAATACATAAGGGAAAGAGATACATAGTTGGCTTACAATCGCCACTTCACACAATACATGAGTAAAACATTACATCATACAGATACAATCAAGGTCCGACTACGGAACCAAAATAAAAGAAGACTACCCCAAATGCTACACAGATCCCCGATCGTCCCAACTGGCTCCACTATCGATCAACTGAAACGAAACAACACAAAGAACAAGATCTTCATCGAGCTCCTCCTTGAGCTCAGTCCATCACCTGCACAGTTTCATCGGCACCGCAAACTGGTTTTGAAGTATCTGTGAGTCACGGGACTCAGCAATCTCACACCCAGATCAAGACTATTTAAGCTTAAAGGTAGGACAGGGTAGTGAGGTGGAGCTGCAGCAAGCGACTAGCATATATGGTGGCTAACATACGCAAAAGAGAGCGAGAAGAGAAGGCAAAAGCACGGTCGAACAACTATGATCAAGAAGTGATCCTGAACTCCTACTTACGCCAAACATAACCCGAAACCGTGTTCTCCTCTCGATCAACCCCAAAAGAGACACTCACGGTTACGCACACGGTTGGTGTATTTTAATTAAGATCAACTTCGGTTTTCTACAACCGGACATTAACAAATTCCCATCTGCCACATAACCACGGGCACGGCTTTGAAAGATCAAACCCTGCAGGGTGTCCCAACTTAGCCCATGATAAGCTCTCGCGATCAACGAAGAATAGACCTTCTCCCGGAAGACCGATCAGTCTCGAATCCGGCTACAAGACATTTCACAGCAATAAAACAAGTCTAGCAAGACCGCCTGATGCGCCGACAATCCCGATAGGAGCTGCACATATCTCGTTCTCGTGGCAACACGGATGAGACAGGCTACGAGTAAAACCAACCCTCGTGTTGCCCCAAGGTGGCTCCAGAAGCGGGCTCGGTTCGGGCCAGCACTTAGAGAAGCACCGGTCGGGGGCTAATAAAGATGACCCTTGAGAGCGCGACTCCCAAGGGAAAAGTAGGTGGTGGTGAGGCAAATGGTAAAACCAATGTTGGGTCTTCTGGAAAAGTCTTATTCAAAGCGAACTGTCAAGGGGTCCCATAAATCACCCGACCGCGTTAGGGACGCAAAAATCCGGGAACATAACACCGATATGACGGAAACTAAGGCGGCAAGAGTGGAACAAAACACCGGGCATAAGGCCGAGCCTTCCACCCTTTACCAAGTATATAGATGCATTAATTAAATAAGATATATTGTGATATCCCAACAAGTAAACATGTTCCAACAAGGAACAACATCTCCATGTTCCAACAAGGAACAAACTTCATCTTCACCTGCAACTAACAACGCTATAAGAGGGGCTGAGCAAAGCGGTAACATAGCCAAACAACGGTTTGCTAGGAAGGGTGCAAAAGGTTAGAGGTTCATGGCAATTTGGGATGGCTTGATATAGCAAGTGATAGGCATCGTAGCATAGGCATAGCAAAAGAGCGAGCATCTAGCAAGCAAAGATAGTAGTGATTTCGAGGGTATGGTCATCTTGCCTGAAATCCCGCAAGGAAGAAGAACGAGTCCATGAAGAGGACAAACGGCGTAGTCGAACGAATCCTCACAACTCCGAACGAAACCAAGCAAACGAGAGAAGCAAACCGAAAGAAGCAAACAACATAGTAAACACACAATCACATAAACATGGCATGATGCACAAACAAATATGATGCATGTCCGTTTACATATGCATGGCATGGCAAGATGCACAAACAATCCTACAAATTAGTGGAGCTCAATATGCAACGAGTTGCATATTGACGAACACCACAACACTTATTTAGTTCTCTCTCGGTTAGGTACTCAACAATATTAAATGTTATTAAACATGGCAAGAGGTGAAGCAATATGAAACTACCTATCTAGGCAAGTTTAAATGAGGCCGGAAATAACGATCAACAATTCCGGAAAATCCCCATGAGCAATATTTTTTGATTCGGTCCTGTTCAGCCCTAAACACAATTTTAGAGTTGTTAAACAGCAACATAAAGTGGACCATGATAATCTAGGCATTTTTCCACCCCATTTACATATAAAGAACATTTAAAACGGAGTTACGGTTATTTAGTTATGAAATAAAACATTTTAGCATGGCATATATGCAAAATTTAAATAAACAGCATTTTAAACATTTTAAACATAGATGAAAGCGGCATATAAGGAAACTAGACAAAATTCTGAGCAAGTTTCATATATAAATAATTAGATCTGATGCACGGTTAATTAGTTAGGATATGCATGAAGCTTAGGGGGTTTTCTGTAAAACAGTTAAATCCTGGGATAATCAGCAAATTCGCAAATCTGAAAAAAAACATGCGCGGGCCGCAACAGAGGCTGGCCCAACAGAACAGGCGCTGGGGGGGCATCTCACCATGGGCTTTGGCCCGGTTCGGTGGAGGAGGGAGAGGCTGGAGGGTGGCGGACCGGAGGAGGCTGGGGAGGCCCACGCGGGGAAAGGAGGCAGGCCCACGAGGCCCACACAGGAGGAGGCCCAGGGAGGCGAGGACGCCGTCCTCCTCGATCCCGATCGGGACGAGGGTCTTGGCGGCGCCGGCGGCCGGAGTTCAAGCGCCGGCGAGGGAGCAGCGACGGCGGGGTGGTCGAAGGCGCTGGAGAGGGCCGGATCCGGGACGAGGGGCTCCGTTCCCGGCGGCGGCGGCGGCAGGGGAGCCTCGGGCGGCGACGAAGGCCATTGCGGCGGCGGCCTGCGAGGAGAAGAGAGAGGCCGAGGGGTGAGGCAACGGAGAGAGAGAGAAAGGAGAGGAAGGGAGAGTGGAGCGGGACGGCGCTGGCCTGCTGCTGGCTCCGCGGGCTGTCGGGTCGCCGGCCCGGAGGCGGAGGCGCGAGGCGGCGTGAGCGGGTGCGGGAGGCAGCGCCCCACGCTGCGGCGACGGTGGCCGCCTGGGCCCAGATGGGCTCAAGGGGCCCGATGGGCTTGGGCGGGCTGGCGGGAGGAGAGAGGCCAGGGGACGCGTGGCGGGCTTGAGTGGCTCCAGCGGCGGGGACGGCGGCGCTGGCCGGTGAGGGGCGCCACTTGGCGGCGGCTGGGTTCGCCGGTCTGGAAAACGAGGCCGAGGTGGGAGGTGGCGGCTGATGATTGGGAGGGCGCTGATTTGAGGAGGAGGGAAGAGAAGGCCAAAATGGAAGGGGGCTTCCTTTTATAGGCAGAATTAGGGTTTGGGGGTTAGGAGGGTTTTGAGCCTCCGATCGCGATCCGACGATCGTGAAAAGAGGGGTTTTTGGTGAGCTGCGGTGGGCTGTGTAGAATGCCTCGGGCTGAGAAGAGAGAGGAACAGAGCGACCCGGCATCTGCTTCCGGAGACCAAAACGTCCGAGCGAATATACCGCTATATCAGCGGTAGTAGGTTTAACGGTTGGGCTATCAAATGGACTCGAATCGATTTAAACTTGGCAGGCCTGTCTACACTATAATAAGACCGCATGACAAGTTGCAACCCATTCCGAGAACATTTTAGGCCACTTATAAAAATATATTTGGAGGTGCAGCGGCAGCGTCTGAGTGTAACCGGACTCGAACGGACAACGGAGAGAACCAGCGGAACTCGAACGGATGCAAGTTTTGAAAAACATGCAGATGAAATGCAGATAATGCCATGAGATGAAATGCATAACAAAACAAAATGCAAAACAACAGACAAAACCCAACCACGAAGGAAATAATAATTCACATCTCCAGAAAGGGCAAGAGTCGGAGTTACGAATATGGAAAGTTGTATCCGGGGTGTTACAACACTCCACCACTACGAGAGGATCTCGTCCCGAGATCTAGGATGGCACCGGGGGAAAAAGGAAGAGGAAGATGAGAGGTAAAACTAAGTTGCTTCTTTGACAAACGAGTGAAACCATGAACCTTGAGAGGTTGAGCAAAATGAAAGAAAGAACACAACGAAGATGAACAAGGTTGAAAACAATCCGTTAGAAAAGAGGAACAAGGAACATTACGATAACTTGAAGGTTGAAAAGGCATGAATCAAGAGTTTAATGGACAAGATAGAATTCGAAACCACTCCGTTTAAAACAAGATGAGAGAGGAAGAATTCGGGCAGCACTCCGATTGTAAATGGAAGGAATTGAACAAGAACTTGACAAGATGGGATGATAGTTGATGAAATCAACAACATACTGCCTCCGGAACTATTGAAAGAATGGCACAAAGGGTTAGAAAGATTTCAGACAGCTCTCCGGTTGAGGAAGCAGGCAAAACTTGATAAGAAGATAGAACTCGAATGAAAACATGACACTCCGGTTAAATGGATAAGCCAGAAAAGAACATGATCTTGACAAAAGAAGATGATGGGTCGAAGAGTGCAACATCACAATGCCTCCGGAAGAAAAAAAATTGAAGGTAGGTCATTGGAATAAAGGAATGGAGAAGAAAATGCCAACTTCTACCACAAATGAACTTGGAAAAGCACCTTGCAAAGAAGAATTTGACAGAGTTGTTGGAAAACCCACAACGAAATGAATAAGCTTGTAGTGGGCTTATGGAAACATCTCCACATTATGAGGTGAGCTTCTGCCACCAACGGAAACAAACGATTGGATTGAAATCAACAAGGAGACGAGAAACTTATTTCACCGAGAGGACAAATGAAGAACTTGGGTCATTAATAAACACCATAAATAGCAACAATCCTTAGGGAAAGCTTTAGTTGAAATATAGCCCAAGATAAGTCCAATGAAGAGATTGATGGATTTAAAATACCTCATTCTTGACAACATGTGAATCATGAAACACGAACTCAAATTGTCGAGAATGACATAACACCACCTCAAGAGATAAGGTAGAAAGAATTGCACTTCGGAATGCAAGAAGGAGAATACTTGAACTCCTCAAAACAAAACATGTGTTGAGCACCATGTTCAATTTTGAGTATAGCTTGGCGGACCATAACTCCGAGAAAATCTTGAAGGCCAATTAATAATTAAAAGAATCCCTGACGAACCATCATGTAGAGCCTCCATGAAGAACTCCGGTAAACAAAAGGATGATAAAAGAAAGAGAAGTTGACAACACAAGGTGAAGCCTTGCAGTGTTAAGATGAAGCTTTGAAATGATATAACCGAGAAAAGTTGGAACTCCGGAAAGAAAAGATGAACAAATGAAATCAAGAATTTTGATGATCCTCCGGAATAAGGAATTGAACTTACTTGATGAAACAAGAATAAGAATTACATTATGCTGATCCTTCACCAATTAAATTGATGGCAAGCAATGGATTTGGCACACTACTTATTCCCGTAGAAAAGATTAAGATAGATTTGGCGCAAACTAGAGAAGGTCTTCAACGAACCACCGGTAGGATTGGAAAGAACGAATGAGTCTAAATGATAACGAAGGAAGAGAACTCTTGAACAAACCACCATAATAATTGAGAATGAACGTAGCAAAGGCACAATTCACCGGGAAGAATTTGAAAACGAATAAAGATATTTGACTGAATTTAGATACATTAGAACGAAGAGATCATGAACTGATTAGGAGATATTTGCATGATGCACCGGTGAGATTTGGAAAAACCAGAGTTGAACGCTTGAATGAATAATTCTGAGATGATGGGCTCCGAAGAATCAAACTGAAAAGACCCCTGAAATGCTCCGGGTGGGTTAAAAAAAATTCTCACAATCAAAACAATTATGAGGATGGCACGAAGCTAGAACCATGAATCTTGAAGAGAATGGAGCAAGATTTAAGAGAAACTCTTCTTCGGTCTTCAAAATTCAAGAATGACGACGAGAACATCGCCATGAATTATTGAAGCACTCCGGAATGAAAATTAGAAAAGGTTGAACCAACAATGAAAATAATTTGGAAGATCTTGGAGAAAACATTTGACTGATGATAATTCATTCTTATGTCAAACTCCGAAAGGAATTTGGGAATAACTCCGGGAAAATTAGGAGAGTCAGGTAAGATCCTGGGAAAAGACCTGTGGGTTAGGGCCCACTCAAAAGAACCACTGTTGAACAATTGTTTAAATAGATATTGCACCGGTAGAATTAAATGGCTTGAATGAGATAGCATCCTCAAAAGGACTTGAGTGAATTGAGAATGGAAACTAGAATCTTCAGAGATATCTTCAGCACTTCGGAACAAATGAATAGTGAGAAGTGGATGATTAAGAGATGCACCGACATGAGAAAGCATTTGAAACGATGAAAAGAATACGATCAACACTGAAAACTTGACTTAAGTCCGCCGGAGAAGAAAATTAGAATGGAACAATGATAAGGTTAAGGCTTCCTTAGCGTCTTCATGAGAAATCACCGGATAAAACATTAAAGGAAAAGAATGAAGAAACTTCACTCAATAAAAATGGATACTTGATTGAGAAATCTGAGTCCTTGAAGAAAAAGGGTGGGAGGGCGGGAAAACAAAGGCAACTTAGGTCGGATGAAATGAACACCGTTGAGAAAACTTAGAATTGACCTTGCGAATGTTGAAAATGATCGGATCCACTTGAAGAGAAGCACACCGGTTGAGAAAAGAATTGACATGACAAGCTCATTGATCAAGAAGGATTAGTATTCACATAGAAATATGAGAACACCATTTAGAATAAGGTATGGAATCAACACTTGACTTCGAAGCAACTCGAATACCACAAAACAAAACAAAAACAAAGGATTGGCTTCAAGAATGAGCCGGAACAAACACATGATAGAGATTTCGCCCAAAGTGTTCGTGGTGGGGCCCACACGGACACGACGTATAGCGGACGTCACGAATGACTAACAAGACGCCCCGAATCAGCATAGCCAAGGATTCTTTAAGACGCCTCGCGACCACTCAGAATCGACCGTGAATGGGCGGACCACTAGACGTTGAACCCCAATCTCAAATCATACATCCGTCGGAAAGATATCCCGTAGCTACTAGAATTCCCACCTATAAACTCCCGAAACTTTCTGGTTATGCAATCTGGTGTTGGGGATACAGGGACACAAAATATATCACCCAAACTAACAATACCTAGATCCATTTGTATCCATCCGTCAACACATAACCAAGAAATCCTCGAAATCGTGTACCTCGACCTTCAAAAACATCCGTTATACAAGTCATCGCAATACTCCCGCACTCGCCACAAGATCGGGCTATCGTGGTTATCTCACCAACAACTGCACAAAAGAGATTTCGATGTCGGCAAAACTCGTGTATTCCGAATCTGCAACGATAAAATTGTGACGACAACACCTCGGAGCTCAACTCCCCGGACACCGCCACAACCCCTAAATGTCGAGGCACCAAGAACAATGTTCTCGCACAAAACCATCGAACGATTCCAAGATACCCACGTGATCCTAAAAAATAATTTTAGTGAAATTTGAGAAGAGAAGAGTCAAAACTCTCGTCGGGATACCTCACCGAGAGCGACGAAGGGACCGGGAGTAAAAGAATCCTACTCTCCGATATATATAATCCTAAGACTCAAAACATTTTCCGTTCTAGACTCAACAACGCCAACAAACAATCAAGTAGGGGCTCCTAAGTCGGGAAGGCTCGATTACCAACTTAGACGCCTCAATGCGGCTATATCTCCCACGTGTCGGGCACGACTTAGAGGCATAACCGCATTGAAAGCAATGTCGCAAGTGAGGTAATCTTCACACAACCCATGTAATACATAAGGAAAGAGATACATAGTTGGCTTACAATCGCCACTTCACACAATACATGAGTAAAACATTACATCATACAGATACAATCAAGGTCCGACTACGGAACCAAAATAAAAGAAGACTACCCCAAATGCTACACAGATCCCGATCGTCCCAACTGGCTCCACTACTGATCAACTCAAACGAAACAACACAAAGAACAAGATCTTCATCGAGCTCCTCCTTGAGCTCAGGTCCATCACCGCACAGTTTCATCGGCACCGCAAACTGGTTTTGAAGTATCTGTGAGTCACGGGACTCAGCAATCTCACACCATGAGATCAAGACTATTTAAGCTTAAAGGTAGGACAGGGTAGTGAGGTGGAGCTGCAGCAGCGTTTACCAGCATATATGGTGGCTAACATACGCAAAAGAGAGCGAGAAGAGAAGGCAAAAGCACGGTCGAACAACTATGATCAAGAAGTGATCCTGAACTCCTACTTACGCCAAACATAACCCGAAACCGTGTTCTCCTCTCGATCAACCCCAAAAGAGACACTCACGGTTACGCACACGGTTGGTGTATTTTAATTAAGATCAACTTCGGTTTTCTACAACCGACATTAACAAATTCCCATCTGCCACATAACCGCGGCACGGCTTTGAAAGATCAAACCCTGCAGGGTGTCCCAACTTAGCCCATGATAAGCTCTCGCGATCAACGAAGAATAGACCTTCTCCCGGAAGACCGATCAGTCTCGAATCCGGCTACAAGACATTTCACAGCAATAAAACAAGTCTAGCAAGACCGCCTGATCGCCGACAATCCCGATAGGAGCTGCACATATCTCGCTCTCGTGGCAACACCGGATGAGACAGGCTACTGAGTAAAACCAACCCTCAAGTTGCCCTAAGGTGGCCCAAGAAAGGGCTTCGGTTCGGGCCAGCACTTAGAGAAGCACCGGTCCGGGGCTAATAAAGATGACCCTTGAGAGCGCGACTCCCAAGGGAAAAGTAGGTGGTGGTGAGGCAAATGGTAAAACCAATGTTGGGTCTTGCTGGAAAAGTCTTATTCAAAGCGAACTGTCAAGGGGGTCCCATAAATCACCCGACCGCGTTAGGGACGCAAAAATCCGGGAACATAACACCGATATGACGGAAACTAAGGCGGCAAGAGTGGAACAAAACACCAGGCATAAGGCCGAGCCTTCCACCCTTTACCAAGTATATAGATGCATTAATTAAATAAGATATATTGTGATATCCCAACAAGTAAACATGTTCCAACAAGGAACAACATCTCCATGTTCCAACAAGGAACAAACTTCATCTTCACCTGCAACTAACAACGCTATAAGAGGGGCTGAGCAAAGCGGTAACATAGCCAAACAACGGTTTGCTAGGAAGGGTGCAAAAGGTTAGAGGTTCATGGCAATTTGGGATGGCTTGATATAGCAAGTGATAGGCATCGTAGCATAGGCATAGCAAAAGAGCGAGCATCTAGCAAGCAAAGATAGTAGTGATTTCGAGGGTATGGTCATCTTGCCTGAAATCCCGCAAGGAAGAAGAACGAGTCCATGAAGAGGACAAACGGGCGTAGTCGAACGAATCCTCACAACTCCGGAACGAAACCGAAGCAAACGAGAGAAGCAAACCGGAAAGAAGCAAACAACATAGTAAACACACAATCACATAAACATGGCATGATGCACAAACAAATATGATGCATGTCCGGTTTACATATGCATGGCATGGCAAGATGCACAAACAATCCTACAAATTAAGTGGAGCTCAATATGCAACGAGTTGCATATTGACGGAACACCACAACACTTATTTAGTTCTCTCTCGGTTAGGTACTCAACAATATTAAATGTTATTAAACATGGCAAGAGGTGAAGCAATATGAAACTACCTATCTAGGCAAGTTTAAATGAGGCCGGAAATAACGATCAACAATTCCGGAAAATCCCCATGAGCAATATTTTTTGATTCGGTCCTGTTCAGCCCTAAACACAATTTTAGAGTTGTTAAACAGCAACATAAAGTGGACCATGATAATCTAGGCATTTTTCCACCCCATTTACATATAAAGAACATTTAAAACGGAGTTACGGTTATTTAGTTATGAAATAAAACATTTTAGCATGGCATATATGCAAAATTTAAATAAACAGCATTTTAAACATTTTAAACATAGATGAAAGCGGCATATAAGGAAACTAGACAAAATTCTGAGCAAGTTTCATATATAAATTATTTAGATCTGATGCACGGTTAATTAGTTAGGATATGCATGAAGCTTAGGGGTTTTCGTAAAAATGCTTAAATCTCGGGATAATCAGCAAATTCATAAATCTGAAAAAAACATGCTGGCCGCAACAGAGGCTGGCCCAATGAACAGTGCTGGGGGGCATCTCACCATGGGCTTTGGCCCGGTTCGGTGGAGGAGGGAGAGGCCGGAGGGTGGCGGACCGGAGGAGGCCGGGAGGCCCACGCTGGGAAAGGAGGCAGCCCACGAGGCCCACAGGAGGAGGCCCGGGGAGGCGAGGACGCCGTCCTCCTCGATCCCGATCGGGACGAGGGTCTTAAGGCGCCGCCGGCCCGGAGTTCAAGCGCCGGCGAGGGAGCAGCGACGGCGGGGTGGTCAAGGCGCTGAGAGGGCCGGATCCGGACGAGGCTCCGCTTCCGGGCGGCGGGCGGGCAGGGGAGCCTCGGCGGCGACGAAGGCTATTCTTGGCGGCTGCGAGGAGAAGAGAGAGGCCGAGGGGTGAGGCAACGGAGAGAGAGAGAAAGGAGAGGAAGGGAGAGTGAGCGGACTGCGCCGGCCTCTTGCCTCGGGCTGGGCTGTCGCCGCAAGGGAGGCGGAGGCGCGAGGCGGCGGTGAGCGGGTGCGGGAGCGAGCGCCCCACGCTGCGGGCGACGGTCGCCGCCTGGGCCCAGATGGGCTCAAGGGGCCCGATGGGCTTTCAGGCGGGCTGGCAAGGGGAGGGAGAGGCTGTGGACGCGTGGCGGGCTTGAGTGGCTCCAGCGGCGGGGACGGCGGGCGCTGGTTGTGGGGCGCGCCACTTGGCGGCGGCTGGGTTCGCGGTCTGGAAAACGAGGCCGAGGTGGGAGGTGGCGGCGGCCGATGATTGGGAGGGCGCTGATTTGAGGAGGAGGAAGAGAAGGCCAAAATGGAAGGGGGGGCTTTTTATAGGCAGAATTAGGGTTTGGGGGTTAGGAGGGTTTTGACCTCCGATCGCGATCCGACGATCGGGAAAAGAGGGGTTTTGGTGAGCTGCGGGTGGGCTGTGTAGAATGCCTCGGGCTGAGAAGAGAGAGGAACAGAAGCGACCCGCATCTGCTTCCGGAGACCGAAAACGTCCGAGCGAATATACCGCTATATCGCGGTAGTAGGTTTAACGGTTGGGCTATCAAATGGACTCGAATGCGATTTAAAACTTGGCAGGCGGCCTGTCTACACTATAATAAGACCGCATGACAAGTTGCAACCCATTCCGAGAACATTTTAGGCCACTTATAAAATATATTTGGAGGTGCAGCGCGCGCGAAAGTGTAACCGGACTCGAACGGACAACGGAGAGAACCAGCGAACTCAACGGATGCAAGTTTTGAAAAACATGCAGATGAAATGCAGATGATGCCATGAGATGAAATGCATAACAAAACAAAATGCAAAACAACAGACAAAACCCAACCACGAAGGAAATAATAATTCACATCTCCGGAAAGGGCAAGAGTCGGAGTTACGAATATGGAAAGTTGTATCCGGGGTGTTACATGGCACTTCTGAAGATAATATAGTTCTTCATCGGTGTCATCGAACACGTCGTCAGAACATCGTCTACCGGGAGGGAATAACACCGACAAACAAGAAAGAACACAATCAATGCAATGCAACAATATGATGCATGAATGTGACATGGCAATATTCTGTGGTTTGAGCTAATGCAACTAGCAACAAATTAAATGAAGTTGGTTTGAATACAAGATTCAAATTCAAACTCCATATGAGATTATTCAAATGCCATTTAGTTGATTTGACCTAAACAGTGAACAAAAGTTGTTCTAACATGCATGAAAATGGTACAGATGGATAGATTGGATTTTTCTGATCATTTTTCATATATAAATCTTTTCATTCTGAGTTACGGTTGAATTACTATGATTTATTGAAGTTTAAAGCATTTTCTGGAATTTCTAAACCTTTTCTGATTTATTTTAATTCCAGAAAGGCTTTAATGCGCCAGCATGACCTCACGGTGACGTCAGCAAGTCAACAGGCGCTAGTCTGGGTAAAACCTGACGTGTGGGGTTGGTCAACTGCCAAGTCAACAAGCTCAACTCTGGCACGTGGGTCCCGCTGGGTTATAAACTAATCTTAAACAGAAAAATTAGCCCGCTGAGTTAAACGTGCGGGTCCCACTGCCGCGACCACAGGGGGGTTAGTTAGGCGCTAATGACGATGCCACATCACCAGCCACTGGAGTTGGACGCCGGCGACCAAACCCAACGGCGGAGGATCGCCGGAGTTGCTCGGAACGGCGCGAACGAGTACCGTTTCGCGCGTGGTTTGCGGCTACGGCGAGCTGGCGGTGCGGCGCATCTAAAGGTGGCAGCGGGAGGTGCCGGGGTGCAGTGTAGTGGCGGCGGCGACGGGTGGAGCTGTGGCCGGAGTTCGGCCGGCAATGGTTTGGGCGGTGCCGAGCAAGGGAGGAGCCGTGGTTAGTCGCGTTCGACTCACGGAAATGCGGTGAGTGCAGCGGTGAGCTCGGATGCAAGCTTGTGTGGCCGTAGCCACGGTGGCGATAAGGCCGGCGGCGGGGAGCTTCGGGCTCGATCGGAAGACGGGGCTACGGAACGGGAACGGAGGGGGAGAGCGAGGCGGAAGCAACAGGAGCTCACAGGGAGGCGGCGCAGTAGGTTAGTGGGCTCGGGGACGTCCTTGACGGCGCGAATTGACGGCGAGGGGCTCGGGTGCCCGAGGTTGAAGATGACCGTGATGACGACGAAGCGGGGCCTCCCGGCGTCCCGTAGCTCGATTGGGAGGACGAGAAAGTTTCTGCGGTGCTTCTGGACCCGGCGGAAGGGTGAGGGGTGCACGATGGCCGCGGTGGTGCTCGTCGGCGCGACGACGGCGTTCTCGGGTCCGGGGGGAGCGAGGCAAAGAGCAGCTGGGGCAAGTGAGAGGTCGGGCGGATCC